>CM076581.1:471804130-472200171 GCA_034641835.2 Pinus albicaulis | reverse complement strand
AAGTGAAATATGCAGATGATAGTAAACAAAGAGTATGCAAAACAACTTCTTAACAACAGTAGAAAAAGACAAAATCCAGTAAAGTCAAAGTTCAGAAGAAGGGCTGAATGATATTGAAATGTGTAACTGAAAATGAAAATATTTTTGTTGTTTATATTGTTTGTGATGCAAAGGCAAGTATCCTAAGGAAAAGACAAAATCCCACCGTAGCATGGAAATTTGTACATATTGTTGTAATTTTTAAAAATGATTTGGATAAAGGAATAAGAAGACATAAGCCAAAGAGTCATGACTGTTCACTCCAAATTCTTTATGAAATAAAAACAGTCATGTCAGGAACTCTATATATAATATCACATTGATATGCACATTAGAGATTAGAGAGAGTAAATCTAGAGAAGGCAGAATATAGAAGTGTGAGGCAGAGAAGATTAAGAGAAGAAGAGCAGAAAGAGAAGCTACAGAACAGAGCTGATATCTGAGGTAAATCAGCAAACATTCAGTTTGATAAATTGAGGAAGTTGGAGCTTCCCTATCAAGTTGCAGCTTGATAGCTGTCAGTTGTAATTGACTGAGGTTGGAGCCTCCTGTAGGTTGGTGCCTGCAGAAAATTGAAGCGAGTTGTTGCTTCCTTACAATTTGTAGCTTGCAGAATTGAGGTTGGAGCCTCCTATACGTTGGTGCCTGCAGAAAAATAGTGGTGAGAGAGAGTTGGAGCTTTCCTTTGCATCACAACAATAATAAGATGTGGATTTCTCCCTTTATGGGTTTCCACTTATATCTGGTGTCTCTGTGTATGATGTTTATGTGTTAATCTGATTTATATCATCTGCTTAATACCTGCTGCTCTCATATTAAGTCTGTTGTTATATTATATTAATACTTGCTGCTCACATTCTAAGATTACTCACATATTAAGTTGGATATGAAATAAAGGTGTAAATAAGGTTTAATAGAAAGTTTAAAATATCATGAATGTGTTAAACTGATTCACCCCCCCTCTCGGTTTAACTATTGGTTCAACAAGGCTTCGAAATATTCAATGCATGTCGAGGGTCTTCGTGATAAACATTTATTTTTTTTGTAGTGGAAATAAATGTACATGAATCGTGTGAGCATTATTCACAGTGCAGGACCTATATTTTTTTTCTTTTGTGCTCAATTGAAGGCGTCAATTTATGGGAACGCCTTCAAAATATGCCATAGGAGACCCACAAAAAATAGTTCCTAATAAATGAACTCGTAGGGAAATTTACAATGTAGGAATGAATCCATTAATTTTATTGTTTGAGACATTCGATTGCTGCTGATTGGGGATATTTATTGCGAGAATGGGGCCATTTAAGGAATTTTCCCTAGATACAAAATACCCGACTATTATTAATTTACGGAAGTCATCAGGACACACTAAAATTGTTGAAGGCTAGATTCCGCCAAAACTAGTCTAGGCTTGATACAAAAAGTAAAGGGTATGAGCTGAATTGTTGATTGTTATTAACTATAGATTCTTCAACTGATTTTCGTTACCTAGATTTCAAGTTACATTCCTGAACTTATTTCCATTGTAGATTCCGAGAATATCCCAGAATCTGCAATTGGCATAAGAATTCTTAAAGTACATAAATAGAGAGTGAGTTGAATATCAAGCTCAATACTCTTAACTCAATCATGCTTCTCAGAATTCTCAATGGGATTGAACCAAACAGAGGCACTCCAGCAAGCCTCACCTTTGTCGCTTTGGAGCACATACTCTTAATTCCCAGTCAAGTGGTGTAATGATATGTGGACTAATTCCAGATCATATTCTTCCCTACAATGACATTGAAAGCCAAGAGGGTGTTTGTATCATGAGAAATATCACCAACCATTATGATGCAGGAGAAGTCTGCTTAATTTTCCTTATTTATTTGTGTGATTTAGGGGTGATGTTTTTTTAATTATTTTATAAATTATGCACATTTTTATTTAAATTAAGAGGAAAATTTTTGAGTGTGAGATTTATTGTAAATATTATTTTAATTAATTGAGAATATGAGTGGAGTTGGATTGGATAGATATTTTAGGGATTATGAATTCCTTAAATGGAACTTGGTTGAGTCAAAGAAGGGATAAAGATATTTTAGGATTTGGTTGAGATATTTGTGGAGGAAATCATGGATTCAAATTAATCCATAATTATGTATAAATGTGAAGCTTTGTGTGAGGATAGAGTGACACAGAGAATGGAATATGACAGAGAGATATAGAGAGAAATGGTGTGAGAGTTCATGTAAAGGGGGAGAGCCGAGAGGCCCACAAATGTAATATTCGGGCAAAAGGATTTGAATCTGAACTTCTTGTTGTTATTATATGCCAATATTTTGTTTATTGGTCGGCTCTCTCTTCTTATATATTTTTAGTTGAATCTAAATAGTTTTAATGAAGATTTTGATAAGGACTTTCACGATAAAGGAAATACACACCCTTTTATGCGCTCTACTCTAATTTATGCAGAATCTCTGCATCATTTGGTATCGAAGCCCAAAGATCTAATCAGTAAGATACATAGTGAAACCTACTACAGTTTCAAATCTCATTTGATTTGGACGTACGATAGTGTGGAGTGTAGATGAAAGCTAACGCGGAGGGAATGGATTGATGTCAATAAAAATGTGATCCTTCAAAAGTATATCCAGTGTGCAGTGTGTTTTATTTTGGAATGCGTTGAAGACAGATCGATATTTGCGTAGAGAAGAACAGTGATAGTGTGATGAATGCCAAAAGAGCATAGGGTAGCCAATGTAATATTCAGCCCTGTGAATTTGACAACAACCATTTTATGGTAGCTAGGATATCATTCCATACATTCCATTTTTGTTCCATGTTTTATCTATTTACTTGAATCTACGTTTCATCATTCATATATGCGTAGAAAAGTGTGTGCATTTGCAGGAGCAGGTTTCAACAGAAACCAATGTCAATTGGTAAGATCGATCCCAAAAAAATCCTCGGAATGTGTAGTTTGAAATGTTGCAAGCTCGAAGGTGAGCGCTGAGACCGCGTCATGGTGATATGAAATGGAATGCAAATATGAGTGTGTAGGCGGTGAAATTTTGAACGCAAGCATTAGAGATCGCTTAAAATAATAGCGTGAAGACCAATTGGGAAAGAGGAAATAGATTGTGGCATTACATAAATGTTTGATACACTATGGTTCCACCTATAAATTAATTTGCATCCTAGCAACGAGATAAGGTAAATCATGTTGTCGATGACTTTCCAATACAGTCATTTCACATTCAGATGTTATGCTACAAGGAAGTAGCTATGAATGGTGCTTGTGAGACTCAATTTTAATCTAATTTACATTCGACAATAATGGAAAACGATAAAGGAACTCTTGTTTTTATAGCCGTGTTTGGGAATCTTTGTTCTCACTCTGTGGTAGGGAGTCATTGTTCTTTTTACCTTGTGTGAGAGAGCGATGGTAATGTTTATATTTAAACCTTATCATAGAATGGTTGTGGAGTTCTGATTCATTGTTGGTGTGCATGCGCATTGAGATTTTTTGGCTACTAACTATCCAGGTACTAGAAAAAAACCCTTGCGGCAATGGATGTTATCCTTTTGTTGCTTAAAGACATATGATTGACTCAATGCCACAATGCAAGTGCTGCAAAACAACACTTCTCAGGTTTTATTTTTCTTGGTTTTAAGATATTTATTTGAACTGATTTTGCGGCTACAGCTTAACATATATTGTACATACAATCTTGAAAGAGTACCAAGAGGCTCCAAATATGCAGTTTGTATCAGTTGATTTGCATACATTGCAGATGTTTCAACTGTATATTAAATATTTTTTGCAGCAGTCTTGTCAAACTGGAGTATCCCATCTTGTTATGAATGTTGACAATAAGCAATAAGTTTACGCGAGTGTGGCATAAATTCCAAGGAGGAAAGAAAATTTCATGGGATTCAGTCGCCTTCTGACAAAAAGCTTGAGTCAGGCACAAGAAAGGCTGGGATTGGCTCAAAAATGAAATCAATACATTCTTTTAGGAGACAAGTTGAGTAGGAGAATAGAAAGCATCATGTGTTTTTGCAGGAAACTCATGATTTCACCTTGAACAATTTACGGACAAGCTTGAAGAATTTCTTTGAACAGATCACACAATTTACTGCAATATCCTTGAAATCATATGAAGAGCTCAGTGTACAGCCTAGAATTCAAAGCCTTCCACAGTGAAATGGTGAGATTTCTTATATTAAAGGCACTTGAGGACCAAGGCTTGTAGTTGGAAATGGGAGAATTCTTTTGATTTTTGTTTTAAGTTGTTTTATTTATGAAAACACAAACAAAACACAATTGATCGATGTTGTAGAATCCTTATTTTACCATTACGTGGCGGCGCCTAAGGAGGTGTTGTTCAGGATGGACACAATGTATGAGTTGTACATTATTCATAAAAGAAGTTGAGAACATTAATAGCTTGTTCTCTATACATAGGTGAAGAGATGTGAATTGATGTACAATTTATAATTTGTAGTTGTATGGTGCATGAAAGTGCAGGAAAACTGTCAGCGCTAAGATGATGAGCGTGTTGAAGAGGTTATGGTATGAAGTGCATGCGAATATTCACAGTGATAAGAACGACACAGAAGAGTGAAATCCGAAGAGTTGAAATTGCAAATAAAAGTTTTATTAAATAACCTTGAAGGGAGCATAAGGTATGATAATTCATTTCAAAAAGGTATTTCAAGTGTTGAAAATTAAATGATTTATTTTATTTTCATCATAAAATAAACTTTGGGAAAAGTGGATTGCATTTCGATTTAAAAGCTTAAGTATCATGTGAAAGTGATAATGGGAGATGATGTAATTAGTGACTTATGATATTTTCATAAGAATAGAGTATGAGAGAGAATTGGTAATGGGGAGATTTTACATCATGAGAATGTATTAAGGGTGGATGTTCATTGGTATATTTTATAACTTGAATTAGAGTCAAAATATCCACTATTGTAATTATTGGGTCAAGCTTTGAAGTCAAATAAGATGTTAAGGTCAAATGAAGAAATTTGGATAGCTTGAGTCAAGTTAAACCATTGAGTTATTGTACAAGAGGGTGCACTTTTCATCCAATATGAAGATTTGATGTCAAGTCTGGAGTCAAAAAGTCTTAAATCAAGTCATAGGTTTGAATGTAATTGGGTGCATGATTGGCGAAGCCTGACACCCAAAGAGTTGGTCAATGTAACAAAACAATTATTGCAGTTGTTGTTTGCAGCATAGAGAAGCAAGAGAGTTACCCAGAAATGATTCCAAGACAGAGAACCGCAAAAGGTCAAGTGCAGGAATATAGCTTGAATTTTTGGATGGAAATTATGAAGGCTTTCTGAAAAATGGATTGAAGGAGATCCATAAGTGAACAGATGAAGTTCACAAAGGAGGAGAAGATGAATATTAATAGTCATTTGAGAAGTTCTGAAAAAGACCATAGTAGAATAAAGAAGAAGGAAAATGCCAAGGGAAATGGCATATGGAAGCAGTTAACTGATGAAGATTATGAGAGGGAGAAAGCTGAGATAGAAGTTCACCTTGATTTATTGATGGAGTTGTTGCAAAGAAATACGAAAGACCAGATACATGGTTGGACCATGAGAAAAAAAGTGAAATGGCAGAGGCTACAGGCAAAGAGGGAACAATGGGAAAACATACAGTTGATAGAAGAGCTGAGGAAGCTTGAGCATATGATGAGTGTGCAATTGAGATGTGAAGAACTCAGAGAGGCTGATTTGAAAATGGAAGTTTCCATTTATGGCCCAGAACAGGTGAAATTTTGGGTGAAGAGATTAATGAGAAAGATCTCATGAACTATTGGAATAGTTCAGAACAATTTGGAGATATGCTGATAAGGGAAGCAGATGAGGCTATGAAGCCTTTTATTTTTAAATCTCACAGTTTGTGTATGTTTGCAGGATGTGTAGAAGAGGGTGGGCAATCTGGTGAAACTTTCACAAAGATGAATAAATCTCTTAAGGTGAAGTATGATGGAGAATGCCTTCCAGAGGAGGAAGGTACTGATTTTTTGCAGTAGAAATAATTCATAGATGAATTCTTGTTTGGTGTAAGACAGACATTTGAAGCTGTTATGGAGCAGAATCATAATGAAAACACCGTAGTGAGATTCCAAGGAGGTAAACAAATGAATTTGTTTAATGGAATTGATGAAAGAATTTTACAATGTGATGATACAGAAACCAAGATACCTCAGGAGGATTGCCAGAGGAAGAATGAAACTGAGAATGAAGGTTGTGACGAAATGCTAGAAATATTTCACATGGAAATAGACTCATTCTTGGAAAGATGGCTCAAGGAACCTGAAGGAGAAATGAAGCTTGCAGAACCTGATAAAGAAGATATTCCTGTTGTCGTGCATGATAGGGATGAAATGTTTCTAACATTTATAGAGTTGATTGAATGTTATAACTTTTCAAATAATAATGTGGCTGTAGGTACAGAAGAAAACATTAATAAATATGATGTTGAAATCAGATAAATTGAGTAGAAAGTATTTGAAGATGAGATGAAAGATCAGGAGCAACAAGAAATTTATGTCCTTAGAGACATAAAGAAAACAGAAGTCTTGAACCAGTAGGATAAAGATGGAAGCAACTAGCAATTCAAAACAGGATCTACTGAAATCCAGAAGGTCTATGATGGGAGATTGGTGCTTGAAGCATCAAAAGAGGTCCAAAGGTCTTGTATTTTTTAAACTAATAGTTTGTTGATGAATGCAGGTATAACGCCGGATGAGAAATTTGTTACTGTAGGGGCAGTGAATGACTATAGTTGTGGTGAAGAAGAAATTATTGATTATTCTTCATTTCATAAAGTTGAATGTTCAGCACAATTGGAGACGGAAGCATCAAACAAAGAGGAATTACTCCGAGGAATTGGCGGAAGAAATTGTTGGAGAGGCCGATGGAATCCAGTTGATAGAATGAGTGATGTTGATGTAAAGCCAGTTTGAGCTTCTTTCAAAGTTTGAAGACTGGGAGAATGGGTATCATCGTTTCTACACGAGTCTGAAATTTTCGAAATAAAGATGATGTGGTATGGAAAAGCGAGATTTGTATTCAATATTATTCTGAAAATACTATTATGGAAATTCTGTGCAAATTTAGAAAATGGAGTTGATACTTTAAAATACCAGCGACAAAATAGAGTTTGGAATCCTGGAGGGAGTAAGTCATTGCGACTTGTGGTTGTCACATTATTATAGAAAAGTGACAAACCTCATAGATAGGAGTCTATGGAAACTTCTGTACATGGGTAGTCTGATACAAGAGCATCCTGCATAATTTCCCTTATTTATTTGTGTGATTTAGGGGGTGATGTTTTTTTAATTATTTTATAAATTATGCACATTTTTATTTAAATTAAGAGGAAAAAACCTGAGTATGAGATTTATTGTAAATATTCTCTTAATCAATTGAGAATATGAGTGGAGTTGGATTCGATAGATATTTTAGAGATTATGAATTCCTTAAATGGAAATTGGTTGAGTCAAAGAAGGGATAAATATATTCTAGGATTTGGTTGAGATATTTGTGGAGGAAATCATGGATTCAAATTAATCCATAATTATGTATAAATGTGAAGCTTTGTGTGAGGATAGAGAGACACAGAGAAAGGAATAGGACAGAGAGATATAGAGTGAAATGGTGTGAGATTTCATGTAAAGGGCGAGAGCCGAGAGGCCCACAAATGTAATACTCGGGAAAAATGATTTGAATCTGAACTTCTTGTTGTTATTATATGCCAGTATTTTGTTTATTGGTCGACTCTCCCTTCTTATATATTTTTAGTTGAATCTAAATAGTTTTAATGAAGATTTTGATAAGGACTTTCACGATAAAGGAAATACACATCCTTCTATGTGCTCTACTCTAATTTATGGAGAATCTCTGCATCACATTACATAATCTTTTAGGAATATCAACAAAACAATGATGAACAACTTCATGCAATGTTTGACACTAGTGTCTGCTCCAAGTTCCCATTTTTTCATTCGCCTCTGCAAAACAATAGACTCTGAAATTCTCCCTAACTTTCAAGTATTTTCTTATAATACATCATCTTAAAGACTTTGGTCGAGAGCTTTTCATTGTCCTTTTTCAAGGCATCGAGATGGGAATGGGGTACCATAGGAAAATTCCTAGTGAAAGCGAGGGTTTGGGAAAAAAATGAAAGATAAGTACAAACTCAATGCCTTAAGAGACTTAATATAAAGCGAGGGTTTGGAAAAAAAAAAGAAATATAAGCACAAAATGAATGCCTTGAGAGACTTAAGTCTATTAGGTTACCCAAAAAGTTATATGGATTAAATGTTGATTGAGTAACATTTACTTGAAGAAAATTCCAATCCCATCAATCAATTGGCCATGTAAATCTATTCATACATTTTTCCCTCCTTATCACACCTATTACCATATGTCTTTCTCCGATTTCCATGCAAGACAAGAAAATACTCACTAACAACCAAACACCAAAAATAAAAGCACAAAAACACATTTCCTACTACTACAAATTGATGGAGCACCTGCTTCACCTAATTTATCTATCTGATATTACTTGAAGGAATTGTTCTCTTTCATCGAACTCTTTTCAAACCCAATGGAGACATTGAATCTCTTGCGAGGGTTAGAAGCCTGCACTTCATCCCTTTCACTTATGCTTAATTGTGTTATTACACTTGTTAATTTTGGGCTAATGGGCCATTGGGTCTCACCATGTCACACATGCCAACTAAGATTAATGGCGGTTAACGCGAGGTGGTTCAACAAAAATAAGTTTTTTGATTGTTTAGATTAAACAAGCAGTCATATCGGGCATGTTGATCCATGGTTTCCGAACAATATATTTAAAAGACAATAGGGAGGTTTATGGCGCTAATTAGGTTTGAAAATTGATAAAAAAATTAGTTTTTTTTTTAATATCATGAAAGTGATTAAAAAAACAAAATTGAATGATTATGAAACTCTAAAAATGATGAAAATGAGTATAAAAAAGAGATTTATATGATAATACATTTTTTTTTTGAGATGTTTGATGAGCAAACGCAGGCGAATTAAATTTGTAAAAAATGGATGTATAGTGAAACCATATATAATTACTAAATATGAATTTTAAAATTAGAAAACATTTAAAATATAAATTTATCCTTAGTCAAAATTCACTTATTTTATTGAATGTATTAAATTTTTTTCTTAGAATTGATTGACACTATTAACTTGGAATTTTTATGAACACTATTTTGAACTTCAGAAAGAAGATTTACCAATGCATATTATATCTTTTGTTTAAGAATATTAATCTTGTTAAAGAAAATGCAAAAATATAGCATAAATAACTATAATACTAAAGCTCTCCACATGGTAGCAATCAACTTATTTGAGTATATAACATAGAGTAGATAAGCATGAAGAATGGAGTGGAGGTCATTTATCCATGCTGTATTCTAGATAGTGTATTACAGACTTTTAGATGAATAATAAATTTAATATAGTAAATTTATGTTTTAAATATTTAAACAAATTAGAGATGAAATGAATAAATACTTAGTACTTTTGAAATAGTTTATATGTTCTTTTTAATAATTTTATAATAGAAATACATTAATAGATAAGTAGTATGATGTATATTATAAATTGGAGTGAACATGTAATTTATTGTAATAAAGATGTTCCATAGTTTATTTGTTTTTTTAAATGTATCAAAGATATTTTTAGGAAACAATTCCTTGTCTTATTTTTTTTATCAAATATATTTTTGAGCAAGTAATTCCTTTTAAAATTATAGTTTTTTCCACTAGTATGAATTGGTTAAATAAATAATAAGTTATTTTCTGTAGCCTATCAACCTTGTTGTATTTTGAGCTTTCCTTTGTCACCACTTTCGAGTATGCTAATAGATAAACTATGTAATATCTGAAAGATTATATTTGTAAATATATTATGATGTACGAAGAAATTCTGGTGAACTTAAAAACAGGTTGTCTGCAGGGCACGTTTTGACTTGGGACGACGAAATCACGAATCCGGTGAACTAAATTTGCAAAAATCAGGTAGTTGCAGTGCTTGGAATCCATTTTTGATAGTGGAAATGGATTCAGCACTATCAAAAACCCCTGGGGCACTCAAAATACTAATGTTTAACAACTATAAACAAGTTTCTGGGCAAATCTTTACCGGATTTTCTGAAAATCGTTCCCGGATTTTGGGTCAAAACGCGGCCTCTTTAGACTACGGCCTTAAAAACGCAGAGTCTAACTGCGTCAATAAAAGTCATTTTTTTCATGTTGAAAAAAAGTGAGACGGATCTGAAGAAGATCCATGAGAGGATGGTTCTTTAGGAAATTTGAAGAAAGAATGGGGAATTGAGCGATTGAGTGAGATCTCAACTTCTTGACACGTGAAACACCTAAGTTAGTTTTCGCTCACTTGGCGGGCAGTTGATTCAATTCATCTCCACAATGCTTGGGGGCCTGCATGACGTGATACGGATGAATGGTTGCTCCAACTGCAAGCTGGGCTTATAAATAGTTTCATAAACAGACCAGAATTGAAACACATCTAATTCCAAACAAGTGAAGGAATTGAATTGAACCTGAGCCTGAGCCTGATGATAATGGTCTTGAATATGAATATTGCAATATGATATTAATGTTGGAATTTTTGTATATTCCGAACATTTGAGAGGTCATAAAAGTTTCCTCTTCTCAGGCAGCGGCAACACCTTCTGGTAAGAGCAAGGGGTGAATATGATATTAATGTTGGAATTTTTGTATATTCCGAACATTTGAGAGGTCATAAAAGTTCATTTTTTAACACACAGATTTTACAAATAAAATTGTGCACACAGATGAATTCTATTTCATTAAAAATTTGAATGGTTACAAAACGAAATTCTTCAGAACTATAGTGTTCTGAATTCAAAAAAAAAAAAAATTCATCTAGCCGCTACAAAGCACATGGCTCTTACAAATTTGCTTTGGCGCTCCTTGTCTTCAACACACACAATCACTGCTCTAACTGTGTTGTTTTTTTTCTTTCTGCTTTCAGGCATATTACATGCACACCAGATATATCATTTCATGTTTCATTCCAATATTTATATATATTGTAAATATAATATATTTACAATACATATTATAAAATATTTATAAACTAAGTTTAAGACAAAATTAAAACATATATCAAGGCAAATATAAAAGCATTAAACCTTACACAGTTCGTGGAGTTCAATTTTTATGTAAAAGTCCGTTCCTTTGCATTACAAAACTCTTTTGATTGGTTCTAGGAGTGATGACATCACCTCCTCTTGTGGGTCAATTTTGATGCTGTGGCCAAAATGAAGCTGGAAAAATTAAATGTTGTTGGTGGAGAGTTTATCGCTAATAAGTGCTGCAGATAAAAATGCGTGGTTGGATACAGTGCAAATCGACACTGAAGTGCCGCCGTCGTTCAAGAACTTCACATCAGTGTTTAAATTTTGTTCGTCTTCTGCTCTGGCATTTGGAATTAATTTCCATCCATTCAAGTCACCTTTCTTAATTGATTATGTTGTTGACCACATATGTTTTTGGTAATGTGGGTTAGTGTATCACCAAGTCCACAAACAAATAGCAAACACATTTGAGGAAAGTTATATAATCTAACGACATCTATTTGCTATTCCCAAGAAAGTTATATATAGTAAAACATATCATAGCCTGACATTCTAACCCTTTGAGGAAAACATTAGACGGTCCCCACCACGCAACCTATACTGCTATGCTAAAATTGAATTAATGTGGCTATCATGATTTGTAGGCGCTCCGTATCTGTTTATCACTGTGGATGGACAGACAACAGCTTCACAAATATAGTACATTCTAGTTTATTGGAAATCCGGACATCGAGGATTTGTCTAATTTTGGAAAGATACTGGGTGAGACTGACAATTACACTTCTCCAGCACAGACGTTTGTTTCAGAGGATGGAGTGACTCTAGCGAGAGCTAGAGTTCTGGGAGGCGCAACTGCTATTAACGCCGGCTTCTACATCAGGGCAAACCCTGATATTATTCGTAAGGCGCAGTGGCACAAGCGGCTTATAACGGAATCGTATGAATGGGTGGAGAAGCAGATTACTTTTAAACCATCTCCCCTCTCGCGTTGGTCGTCGACTTTCAGAAATGGGCTCCTGCCATCACGAGTTCTTCCGGATGATAAATCCACGGTGGATCCTGTGGAGCGAACTAAGATCAGCGCCTCCCTCTTTGATAACAAGAGCAAGAGACAGCAAATCTTTTTAAGTCTGCCAACCCAAAAAATATCGTAGTCCTCCTCAATGCAACCGTCAGCAGGTTTCTCTTCAATAACTCTACATCTCGAGGTAATTAATTCATCATAATACACTTACTTTCAAGTTACGACTTGTAAGTGTAGATTAACTATTTTGATTATGAAAACATGCAAGAAGGCCGAAATCCCGTGGAGTAGAATTCACGGACGGAAAGGGTAAGTCTCATCAAGTTTTTCTGAAAGAATCATCACCCAGTAATGAGGTAATCCTGTAGGCAGTGTTGGAATATTGAAAATTACAGAAGAGTAATACTCTCTTTTTGTAACACAGAGAAAATTAAAAACTTTTGACAGGAGACAGTTTCCACTTGAAAACAAATTTCTATTTCATTTAATAACTTAAAAAAAAAAACTATTACACTTCTTCCTTACTCAGAGATTACAAAGACTGCTGCAAAACGCAATGCTTTCAAAAAAAACTTTTCTGTCTCTGTAAAACTAAAATAAGAACGCACCATTGTGCATGGAGAAAAAACGTTACAACATTGCTATGTAAAAACTTACATTACAACGTTCTGTCTCTATTAAAAAAAAATTACATCTATGCCTTAGGGGGCTTTTTCATTTTATAACTAAACAAACTAAATTTAAAATTAAAACTAAAGTCTGATTTAAAACGGAATATCATTGGGCCCTACAGAAAAATATAATGGGCATATGGTTTATAACATATGACTATGGTTAAAACCATTGCGCGATAATTCAAAAACAAAATAAAACTTTGATCTTGCGTGGACCCGTACTTCAAAACCATTTAATCGCATTGCAAAAAAAAATTGCGTGCCAAAAAGAGCATGCTGACGTCACCCAAGTTGTGACTCGAAATCTCACTGAAATCCGCCATAAAGTCTTAACGGGTCCGATTTGGGCTCGGCATACGGCGGGCTGAGTGTGACCCGAAATCCTTATGAAATCCGTCCTAAAACTATTTCGAGTCCAGATTTCATGACTGTGCGTTTAACCAAACACGACCTGCTCAAATCATATTTCGCCACGTGTCTGCTGACTGGCTGCGGGGACCACTGGTCCTGATGGCTGCTAATCTGGTTGTGGGGACCACCGGTCTTCAAAATACCAACTCTTGTGTACCTATTTGTAATTTAAAGTGCTCCGTTTCAAAATAGAAATTCTCTGTTCTTTCAAGCCTGCAAAGGACTATATAAAAACATGACTGATCTTGACTCTGCAACAAACTAGAAAGCGGGTCTGCATCAACAACATTAAAACTAAAATGGACAGCGGCTGCCAGTACTGAGCAGATGAAAGCAATTTTCAATAGGGAGGAGCCCTGGGCAGCCCCCAGCTGCTCCTCTTGAGCGGAATCGGCCAAGGGATTCAATGTTCCTTTAGTTCTAGATTTACCTAAGCTCGCCTAAGTTGCGCTTCATTAGGTCGTCATTGCCAAACAACACCGATGACGATGCAGTCGTGACTCAGTTCGTGAACCAGACGTTGAACCCAATGTGGCATTTCCATGGAGGATCTCATGTTGGGTCTGTGGTTAACCGGAAATATGAGGTCATTGTGGTTGGCTATCTCAGGATTGTGGATGGCTCAACATTCCAAGATGATCCTGGAGCAAACCTACAGACCACCACTCTCATGCTTTGAAGGAAATTATTATAATAAATTTAGCCACCACTCACATGCTTGGAAGGTAATTATTATAATCAATTTAGACTCCACTCTATTGCTCGGAAGATAACTATAATAATTATAATATTTCAAATGGTGCTCTACTTATTCGAATATAAAAATTGGCAACCGTTATTAAATTGTGGTGGATGCAGGTATGTGGGATTGCAGACTCTTCGGGAGCAGGTGAAATGAAGGTTATCCATTGCCATTGGCAGAACGAGCGTAACTTCAAAAATTTGCTTGAAGCTGTGTGCATCATCCATAAATCAGAGAAAATTAGATAATTATAAATTTAATTATGCTTACAATTATTTTATGAGATAATTATAAATTTAAGTAGGTGTGAGAATTTCATGCAAGTACGTTATGTTAGGATTCACATGAACATGTTTGAAAATGTAGTACCATTATATTTGATCCGCTCTCTTTCTATTTAAAGGGAAACAAGAGGGGTTGCAATGGCAGGGCAGATTCAGATTTATGTTTTGAGCTGTTTTGTTTAGTTGTGTTATTGTTAGACTATTTTGAATTATCCAAGAACCAAAATCTAAGTCTGATTAGGGCTTAGAAATATTAGCGATCCTCGGAAGTATTAGAAATATGACAGAAAAGGAACTAACTTGTTACATTATTAGATCAGGATAAAAATGGTTTGAGAATTCTATAAGTTGAAAAGGTGTTTTAAGCTCAAAAAGTAAAGCAATGTATTAAATAAAAATGGAGTACTCTAACTCTCCGGAGGAATGGCCCGGTTTCCGTCACCGGTCGGAAAAAATTCCGGCTCCTTCGTCCTCGGGTGTAATTCCTCCAACCTCTGACATTCTGATTCATCTCATCTATTGAAATTCGATCTATCAGAAACCTGATCTGTCCAAAACCTAATCGGGTTTGTGACAAATCGAATTTCAGCGAATGGGATGAATGTCAAAGGCTGGAGGAATTACGCCACAGGACAAAAATTTTTCCGACCGGTGATGGAAACCGGGCAATTCCTCCACCCAGTTAGACTACTCCAATAAAAACAAAGAATTAAATGGAGAACATAATGTTAGAATTTTTATAACTCAATAAAATTCTTTAATGCAGAATTTTTTTAATTGCAGAGTTAGAATGTAAACTCTTTTATACACAGTAAAAACAAAATTCATGCATAAACAAATTTTATGCTATGTAAGCTTCAGTAAAAAATAACTTAATAAAGATTTTTTAATGCGGAATGTAAAACTGTAATGCTCAGTAAAAACATACCTCCAGCCATTGGTGTTACTCAAATTCACAATATATGCAACTTCACTATGTAGAAAATTTGCACTCCACGACTGAAGCTGCTCCTTCATACACAATAATAAATAACAGTAGTAGCTAGGCTGAAACGATTAAGTGATAGAGCACTCAATACTCAAATCGTTGTGCAACTCCGTCAAACTCTTCTCCAATTTCGAAATCTCAGCAATGGGTTTCAAAACTCGACGTTTAACTTTGCATTTGGTCTCTCAATTTTCGTTTTAGAAATGTTCCAAGAGGAAGTAACAATTCCATATAACTCACGCTCCAAATTTTGCAAAGAGTCAAAGAACTTTTAAACTGAGTTACAGCGGCAAAGACAAATAAAATACGGTGCACTCAGACTTGAAAGCACTTCAGCCTTACTCGATAGAATATAGCAAAACCCAAAACTTCACATAAGCAGAAAAGAAGAATACAGGAAATCTGAAGGCTCTTCCAAGCTCTGCCAACTCTGGTTGATGGTGTAAAACTGAAGGGAATGAATTATTGAGCTTGGGGACCAAACAGAAAACTATATAGCCCAGCTTCCATCAAGCTTCTGTTGGCTATGTGTCAAATGCTCCACTGATCATGGCAGAGAACTGCAGTGGGAGTAATGGACCACTTCAAAAGCTCCCAACAAGAAATTAATGAACTGCAGTTGATTTCCATAATTTAAGGAAATTATTGCAGTTAGTTTCCAAAAATTAAGGAAATCACTTCAGTTATCTTCCAGATATTTACTCCAGCTGTTTCCAGAAATAAAGGGAGTAGGCCTGAAATTTAGAAGTGGATGAGGGAGCGTAACATTCTCCCACTTGGTCCATACTTCCACTCTTAATGTCTCATCTAAAAACCCATTGATAATCTGTATTAAGTAATAAATACATGAATCATGGTGATAAATCCTCTAATGATGAGTATTATCTTCCATGTATTACTATGTATTTATTCTTATTAAAATTTATGTGGCAACAATTTCTTAATGAATAAACCCCATGTTTATTCTTGATCCTACACAGATGAATTCTCTCAAATCAAATTAAGGTGCACACATATATGAGAAAAACATTACAATAATTAAGAATTTCATTAAAAATAACATTGTTCATACAATGAGAATCTACATAATGGAACCAAGTCCCATATTCATTACATGATCCTTAAATTTAAACGGTGGCATGCCCTTAGTCAAAGGATCAGCGATCATCAACTCAGTGCTAATGTGCTCAATGACCACTTTCTTTTCTTTAACACGTTCCCTTATAGCTAAATACTTAATGTCGATGTGTTTATTTCGACTCCCACTCTTGTTGTTCTTAGCCATAAAAACAGCAGCTGAATTGTCGCAATATATTCTCAATGGCTTAGAGATAGAATCCATAATTCTAAGCCCGGAAATGAAATTCTTAAGCCATACACCATCTAAAGTAGCCTCAAAACAGGAGACGAACTCGGCTTCCATAGTAGAAGTGGCAATCAAGGTCTGCTTGGCACTCCTCCATGATACAACTCCGCTGGCCATCATAAAAATGTATCTTGATGTTGATTTGCGTGAATCAACACATCCAGCAAAATCAGAATCTGAGTAGCCAATCACTTCCAAAATGTCCATCCGTCTATACATAAGCATGTAGTTTTTGGTTCCTTTAAGGTACCTCATTACTTTCTTTGCAGCTCTCCAGTGGTCTAAACCTGGATTACTCTGATATCGTCCTAACATTCCCACAACAAATGCAATGTCAGGTCTTGTGCAGACTTGAGCATACATTAAGCTTCCGACAGCAGAAGCATATGGAATGTTCTTCATTTGTTCCCTTTCAAAATCGTTCTTCGGGCATTGGTTCAAACTGAACCTATCACCCTTCACAATGGGAGCAACACTTGGTGAACAATCCTTCATCCGAAATCTCTCTAAAATTTTATTAATATAGGTTTCCTGAGACAGACCTAAGATGCCTTGAAATATGTCTGTATGGATCTTAATGCCAATGACATAAGATGCCTCACCCATATCCTTCATATCAAATTTTTTAGAGAGGAATTGTTTCACCTCATGCAGCAAACCCTTATCATTGGTTGCTAGCAAAATGTCATCCACATATAAAACAAGAAAACAGATTTTACTCCCATTGACTTTAAGGTATATACATTCATCCATAATGTTTTCTACAAAACCGAAAGAAGAAATTACATCATGAAATTTCAAATACCATTGGCGAGATGCTTGTTTTAATCCGTATAATGACTTCTTGAGCTTGCAAACCAAATGCTCACCATCACTAGAGGAGAATCCTTCAGGTTGTTTCATGTAAACCTCCTCCTCTAGATCTCCATTGAGAAATGCCGTTTTCACATCCATTTGATGCAACTCCAAGTCAAAATGGGCTACTAATGCCATAATAATGCGCAAGGAATCTTTCTTAGATACAGGAGAAAAAGTCTCCTTGTAATCGATTCCTTCTTTCTGAGTGAATCCCTTTGCAATGAGTCTAGCCTTGTATCTCTCAATGTTGCCCAATGAGTCTTTCTTTGTCTTAAAGACCCATTTACATCCAATGGCTTTTGCACCATTAGGCAACTCAACAAGATCCCAGACTTCGTTACTCTTTATAGAATTCATCTCTTCCTTCATGGCATCGTACCATAATTCTGATTCTTTGCAACTCATGGCTTGTGAAAAAGACTCGAGATCATTTTCGGCTCCAATGTTGTAGTCAGATTCTTGCAGATACACAACATAATCATCAGGAATTGTTGATCTCTTTGGTCTAGTAGATCTTCTTAATGTTGTCCCACCATCTTCCTGAGAAGTATGTGGTTCAACTCGTTGTTCAAAAATTCTTGGCAATTCTTGAACTATTTGATCTACTGGAATGTCGTCAGCAGCTTGTGGAACTTCAACAATTGGTTGTTCAACGCCAGTTTGTACTTGAGGGGTGCTGTGAACAATAACCAATCTTTCACTTGAGGTAGAAGGTTGAGATTCTGAATGATCCTTTTCAGAAACTATGTTCCTGGTTTGATCGCTCCCACTGATCAAGTCATTTTCAAGAAACTTTGCATTTCTTGATTCCACAATCCTAGTGCTGTGAGATGGACAATAAAATCTGTAACCTTTAGACCTTTCAGCATATCCAATGAAATACCCACTAATGGTCCTTGGGTCCAGTTTCTTCTCTTGTGGATTATATATTCTCACTTCGGACGGGCATCCCCAAACGCGCATATGTCGCAAACTCGGTTTCCAACCTTTCCATAATTCAAATGGCGTTTTAGGAACAGCCTTGGTTGGAACTCGGTTTAATATATACACTGCCGTCTTAAGTGCTTCAGTCCACAAGGATTTAGGAAGATTGGAGCTGCTAAGCATACTTCGCACCATGTCCAATAATGTTCGATTTCTTCTTTCTGCTACACCATTCTGGTCAGGTGAACCAGGCATGGTGTATTGGGCAACAATCCCATGCTCTTGAAGAAATTTAGCGAATGGCCCAGGTGCTTGTCCATCTTTTGTGTATCTACCATAATATTCTCCACCTCTATCTGATCTCACGATCTTAATCTGCTTGCCGCATTGATTCTCTACTTTGGCCTTAAATATATTAAAGGCATCTAATGCTTCGCTCTTTTTATGAAGCATGTAGAGATACATATATCGTGAGTAATCATCTATAAAGGAGATGAAGTATCTCTGACTATGTGAGTCCATGTCTGGACTACATATATCAGTATGTATGATCTCTAATATGTTTGAACTCCTATTAGCACCTTTCTTTGACTTGTTGGTCTGCTTTCCCTTTATGCAGTCCACACAAGTCTCAAAATCAGTAAAATCTAGAGTATTAAGTACCCCTTCATTTACCAATCTTTTAATTCTATCTATGGAGATATGACCTAGTCTCTGGTGCCATAATTTAGAGGAATTTTCATCAATAACACATCTTTTAATACCAGTGTGAACATGCATTGAATCATAAGTGACATTGTTTTGTAAATTAATGCAATAAAGACCATTAGACAAAATACCATTCCCAACATAATCAGATTTATAAAATAAATTGAATGATGTTTCTGAAAAGTTAAAGGAATATCCAAAAGGTACAAGCCTTGAAACTGAAATCAAGTTTCTAGAGAAACTTGGTACATAAAAGGTCTTTTCTAATTCTAAAACAAAGCCACTACTTAAAGTTAAATAGCATGTTCCTATAGCCTCCACATGCGAGCCCATCTTGTTTCCTGATAAGATGCTTTGCTCACTTCCCACCGGCTTCCTTCGGTTTTGCAAACCCTGCAAGGAATTCGAAATGTGAATTATTGATCCAAAATCAATCCACCATGTGTTAATATTGACATTAACCATATTAGATTCATAACAAACAAACGAGATTGGATTACCTTTGTCTGCAAGCCATTTCTGAAATTTGGCGCATTCCTTCTTCATGTGTCCCTTCTTTTTACAGAAGAAACACTTGGAATCCTTCTTGATATCAGCATGGGGAGGTATTTTACCTTTCCCTTTCCGATTGGCTTGAGATTTGCCCTTTCCTCGCGTTGCCAGCATTGCACTTTCTCCCATTTCCATCACCAGTCTCTCTTCCTCTTGAACACACATGGTCATGAGTTCATTAATTGACCATTTATCCTTATGTGTGTTGTATGAGATTTTGAAAGGTCCGTATTGGTGTGGAAGGGTGTTCAGGATGTAGTGCACCAAGAAAGATTCTGATATTTCAACCTCGAGTTTCTTCAATTGAGACGCAGTGTCCCTCATTTGCATGATGTGCTCGCGCACACCTTTTACACTGGTGAGTCTCAGGGATGAGAACTTCATGATTAGGGTGCTTGCAAGTGCCTTGTCTGAAGTGACGAATTGATCATCAATGGCTTTCAGCAAGTCTCGGACTTTGTCATGCTATTCAACAGAACCACGGATACCAGCTGAAATTTTAGTCTTAATGAACATCACGCTTAAATGATTAGATCGTTCCCATCGTTCATAAAGCGCGATGTCTGTTGTAGTGCTGGTATTAGTGAGTGCTGGTGGTTCATCTTTCCTAATAGCATAATCTATGTCCATCCACCCCAAATGAAGGAGAACTCTCTCCTTCCAGACTTTATAGTTATCTCCCTTAAGTTCAGGGATATCAGTACGAATTTCAGAGAAATTTGCAGGTTGTACAACTGCATAATATTAAAAAACACATGCTTATGTTAAAATTGAGACATAAATAAAATTTCATGCTTTACCAATGTAAATCATGCTTTAAAATTGAATCTAATGACATAAAATAGTCTGTGGACTAAATTTTTAATTCAAGCAGATTCAATTAACTTTTTGAACTTTATGATAAAACTTATTAATTCATAACCCCTGTGGGTAAGTTATGAATATTTTATCCTAATTAATTATTTAAATATAATAAAAATTTCTGTGGGATAAAATTTATTATATTTAATATAATTAATTACAATTAATGTCTATTCTTTATGTGATTCTAATCAATCATAATATATAATTTTATTTGATTTGAGATGCTGTGGCTATTCTCTAATCAATTAAAATTATATGAATCACTAGACATTTTTTTTTTTTATATAAATAAAAATTAACTGATAAATTTGCATGAATGAAACTACAATATTCATGCATAATATTTAACCATAGATCTCATATGCTCATTGATAATAACATGTTTTAATTCAATCTCAAATAATTAATTCATGCATAACTAAATATGAGCATATTTTCCAAAATTGCATATAATTAAACTGAATATTATAAGCATAAAAATTAAATAAAAATAGACATATTTCTAAATATATACTTTAATTTAGAAAATCTAAAAATAGGACATTTATCCAATTATATTCATAAATTACCAAGGCAGAGATGTAAAATTGGCTCTGATACCAAATGTTAGAATTTTTATAACTCAATAAAATTCTTTAATGCAGAATTCTTTAATTGCAGAGTTAGAATGTAAACTCTTTTATACACAGTAAAAACAAAATTCATGCATAAACAAATTTTATGCTATGTAAGCTTCAGTAAAAAATAACTTAATAAAGATTTTTTAATGCGGAATGTAAAACTGTAATGCTCAGTAAAAACATACCTCCAGCCATTGGTGTTACTCAAATTCACAATATATGCAACTTCACTATGTAGAAAATCTGCACTCCACGACTGAAGCTGCTCCTTCATACACAATAATAAATAACAGTAGTAGCTAGGCTGAAACGAGTAAGTGATAGAGCACTCAATACTCAAATCGTTGTGCAACTCCGTCAAACTCTTCTCCAATTTAGAAATCTCAGCAATGGGCTTCAAAACTCAACGTTTGACTTTGCATTGGGTCTCTCAATTTTCATTTTAGAAATGTTCCAAGAGGAAGTGGCAATCCCATATAACTCACGCTCCAAATTTTGCAAAGAGTCAAAGGACTTTTAAATTGAGTTACAGCAGCAAAGACAAATAAAATATGGCGCACTCAGAATTGAAAGCACCACTTCAGCCTTACTCGATAGATTATAGGAAAACCCAAAACTTCACATAAGCAGAAAAGAAGAATACAGGAAATCTGAAGGCTCTTCCAAGCTCAGCTAATTCTAGTTGATGGTGTAAAACTGAAGGGAATGAATTATTGAGCTTGGGGACCAAACAGAAAACTATATAGCCCAGCTTCCATCAAGCTTCTGTTGGCTATGTGTCAAATGCTCCATTGATCATGGCAGAGAACTGCAGTGGGAGTAATGGACCACTTCAGAAGCTCCCAACAAGAAATTAATGAACTGCAGTTGATTTCCATAATTTAAGGAAATTATTGCAGTTAGTTTCCAAAAATTAAGGAAATCACTTCAGTTATCTTCCAGATATTTACTCCAGCTGTTTCCAGAAATAAAGGGAGTAGGCCTGAAATTTAGAAGTGGATGAGGGAGCGTAACACATAAAAGTAGCAGTGAACTTAGCAATCAATGTAGAACAAAAAAGCACATAGGAGTAACAGTGAACTAAGCAATCAATGCAGAACAGAGAAGCAGTAACGAATCATCTATGAAATGCAAGTAAAAAAACAATAACTAATAACAGCAATTCTAACACATCGAAGTCTTACCAATTTTTCATGTGAACTAAGCAATCAATGTAGAACAGAGAAGCAGCAACGAATCGTCTATGAAATGAAAGTAAAAAAACAATAACTAATAACAACAATTCTGACACATCGAAGTCTTACCAATCTTTCATGCATGAGTGTTTTAGATCAATTCCCAATGCTATCAAGCTAATAATAGGAAATAAAAAGCAAACTAAAAGAGTTCTATTTCTCATTTTAGAAGCGAGATAGTTAGCATTTGGGGACAATGTAGACACATTCAGTAGGTTCCAATATTAGACCCACTTTTTTAATATAATCAAATAAAAACCAAACTAAAGGAGCTTTATTTCTCATTTTAGAAGCAAGATAGTTAGCATTTGGGGATAATGCAGACACATTCAGCAGGTTCCATTAGACCACTTTTATAACATAATCAAAGTACATAAATCAATATAGAAATTTCTTATGCACGGTCTGTGTACGATTCAATTAGGAGCACAAAGAATTTCTTTTGTAATTAATGGATGATTTGCAGTCTAGAGGGTTGACTTGATTGTCTAATTACTCTAGAAAAGGATTGTTCTTGATATACCTCATCTCATCTGAGCTCGTCTAACCCGAACTTGTCTCATCCAAGTTAGCTATCCATTTCGATTTCTAAGAGAAAAACACAGTTTATTTTTACAGATAATAATAAAAACAAATTTGTACTCATGAATTGTTGTCATTCCCATAAGTCTCTTTCACATAATTGGTGGTTTCAACTTGATGGCCTCAATTTTAAATTTCCATGACATGTAGTTGTAGATTTTTTAAATAAGCCTGAAATTAAAAAAAATTGAGTTAAAAATAAAGTAACCAAAGTCATTAAAGTGTTTCCTTAAACATAAGCATTGAATAAAAAATTGAGGTTAAAAACGAGGCCCCTCATAGCTACTTGCCTCACCACTCTATCTCCATGCATGCAAGCTTGAACCATGCCACTGTATCACAGGGAAACCCAAAGCATCGGCAGCTCTCCAACAAAAAGATATTTTAGCGAGCGAGATTTTCAGAGGTCTCGCATTTGCGTTTGAAGATGGTTGGAGATCAACCCTTTGCAAAATCAGTGTTCTGGGTTGAATTTAAGGTCGCTTAATGGCTCGGGGAAGGAGGATGAAACTGAATGTTAGTAGTAGTTACCTTTATAAACTGTAGACGGTTGGCACGCAAAGCTACAAAATTCATTCATGTGCCCAAAGCCAAAAATTCACAGATGTCAGTGACCTAGAAAGTGTTTGTACAAGAATTTATATGAAGCGTTTTGTTTAATCTCACACTCCGCGTTTTTGAACCAAAATAACACAACAATGGATGACACAGCCGCAGTTCGCAGGACCCGTTTCATATTCGTAGATCAAAATATGATAAGCAGGAGGCAAAGATAAGAGGGATTGAAGCAATGATGGATGATTGTGAAGCCATACTCGAAGTCTATGTCTGACATTGCATTTGATATTTCTTTTACATTCCAGCTTCATCGCAGTTGCCGCATTTTGCTTTAGGTAAGGGTTTCTTCACTAAAGAAACTTTTGTTGTTTATATTTGATATATCTTGAATATGCAGGTTTAAAGTTAATTTTACACTGGATTTACTTGCAAAATACTCTGTCATACCTTTAAAGAAATGCATATCTTGAAAATTGTCGTCAATCACCGAAGCCTTGCAAAGTACTGTTAAGCAATTTGGAATTAAAGTTTTCTTGATTAGAATACAGATTCATGAATGTTATGATAGGGGTGCACCCTTGTACAGCCGACTTAGTGCGGGGACAAGACAAAGAGGTATAAAGGGATGGCCTTTTACTTACATTTAGCCGGAGGCTATTCACCTCTAGTTAAGGATTAAGGAAGCGACGAGACCCAAAATATCGCTAGGAGCTCAGACAAGCTTACTATGATTATATTCTTGGGTTAGCTTCGAGACCGGTGCCTTAAAACTCAAGTATAGCCAGAGAAAAAATGTAAAAATGTATAGTAAGGTTAAAAAAAAAAACCTATAAAGGTTGTTCACAGGTTCAAACAAATGTAAAAATGTATAGTAAGGTTTTAAAAAAAAAAAAAAAACCTATGAAAGTTGTTCCCAGGGTCAAACACGTGAGATATCTCTAAATTATTAAATCTAGCAAGCAGCATTGGAGCCAAGACAAGCCTCTTATCCATGCTCAATCGTGCAGCTCGGATAGGAACCCATTTGTTTTTTCCGTAGTAGTAAGTTTGAAAATAGCCCATCTTATGAAAACAATATAGTTGAACCGTGTGTTGTTCACCTTTAGCACCCGGTTTCAAGTCAACACGTCTCACCTTACGCTGCAGTTAAACTCAAGTTGTGCAAACCACCTGCTGCTGTCAGTTCACCTATCAAGCCCCAATTAGTTACCAAATATTAGAAATTAATGGAGATTAGGTATTTGGTTACGTAGTTGTGATTTTGATTTTTATTAGATATTTAGTTCCTATCATTTAGGAATCTGTTCTACCTAATGTATCTATTTAATTATTGGAGTTTAATGAGAAACCTCAAGCGGGTGCATTTTCTTGTAGGAGCTCATCGTAATCTGCACTTGTGAGCTCCTATGTTGTTTGCCAAACTTTATGTCTTCAATCTGCAACTGTTGACATGGTATTAGAGCTCAGGAGAGCTGAGAGAATCTGCAAGTAAACTAAGTTGTGCGTGAGGCAGGCCAAGAGCCCAAGTGGAGGCCGTGAAGGCGAATTTCGTGGTTCGCTGGTGTAGATCTGCGTTCTCTGTTGCCGTACTACGTTAGGCAGGCCTTGAGGCTGGTGAAGGCCATGAATGACAGATCGTGAAGAGCCCAAGTGGTAAGCTTTATCTATCTGTTAGTTATGCATAAAGCAGATTTCAAGATTGGAAATCGCCGGTTTATTTGTTCCGCAAGCCTATATAAATAGAGCGTTTGGAAAGGCCGCGAACCTGTTTAAATCTATTTAAATCTATCTGTTTGGTAAAGTGGAGCCTGTTTAAATACATGGAGCATCTGTGGAGCATCGGCTGTTGACAGAGCCTCTACTCTGTCTGTTGCAATCGATTGGAGGCCGAAAGCCTCCGTACTTGGAGGCTTCTGTCTGCGTAAAGCCGAGACCTGTTGAGGAGCTGCAGAGACAGTTTCTTGCGTACGTGAGCTCCTAAGGAACGTTCAAGACGTGAAAAGAATATTTGCGTCCTCACTTGCCTGGAGGGCCTCGAAGGTCGTGGTGCCTGTCTCAACAGAGCGCGTGGGTGTTCCCTTGTGAACTCATAACAACGACCAATCCTCCGATACCGAGAAGCCCATTGGTCCATTCGTTAGAGAAGAGGCCATTGGGATCGAGTCTTTTTTTTTCACTGCCAAAAATTGCTACAAATTCACAGTCTTCGAGTTGGTTTTATATCTAATCTACTAATCCAGCGACCCCGCTATTGCCAACCTCCCATAGCCTGATACATTCGACAAGGCCCGTACACGCTCGACATCGGCCAGAATGATATTTCGCATGCCTTTCTTACGAATCTGACAGACAACCAAATAAATACGGGGGTATATGTGTACCAGCAAGGGGCTCGGAATTTCCTAGTTCACAATACGGGACCTCTGGGATGTTTGCCCCGAACCATTAAGGACATTTGCAGCGATTTTGGTATATGTGTCTAAATGCCCAGAGAAAGATTGAGGCCACAGCCCAAAGATTAGAGCTTGATAAAACTAATTATTCCCGCTGTCTGCATGCTTGAACGAGCGCCCAAAGAATGGGTATATTTTTTAAGCTGTTGTTGATTAATCCAAAAGCTTGTTTTCTAACGGTATAATTTTTGTTCCCTTGAAAACATATGTTGTAACTCACAACTGCATTCAATTTGTTGTGGTAATCTAGGTTGTTTTTTTTAAGTTGCTGGAGTTTTTTTTTTTTTTTTCCTCCTCTAAGATGAATGCTCAGATGGCAGATTACTTAAATGAAAGCAGCAATTTGGATGGTTCCAATTACACAAATTGGAAATTTAAGCTTCAAACTTTGCTTGAGGGACAAAATTCTTATAGCATTGTCATTGGCGATGAAGTTAAGTTGACTATTGAAAATGGTGGAATGAGTGCAACAATTCAAGAGTGGGAGAAAAGGGAGATGAAGGCAAAGGTGCTACTCAAATTGTCAGTTAAAGATTGCATCATCCCTCATATTCGGGATTGCAAGACAATGAATGACATCTGGACAACTCTCAAAGATATGTATGAAATCAAGAACACGAGTCGAACCTTGTTCCTCAGGGAGAAGATCCTCTCAATCAAGATGGAGGAGAATGAGTCTGCTTCGTCATTTTTATCCTAGATAAAGGAAGTTAAAGATAAACTATCTGATATCAGTCAAACAGTGGAAAATGATGATCTGGTGACAATTCCCATGAACGACATGACAGATGACTATCAGAAGTTTATAACCGGATTGAGTGCAAGAGAAAAGCCTCTATGTTTTGAAGAGCTTACTGGGATTTTGCTACAAGAAGAGGAAAGGAGGTTGTCTCTCAAACCCCAAGATCCAGATCTTGCATTGATAACAAAGTTCAAGCCAAAAGGGAGAGCAATGGCTGATCAGAGGAAGGGCAACACATCAAAAAGGACACCACAAGGTATGAAATCACATAAAAATGACTCTGCTCTTAAATGCTTTTATTGTGGTAAGATAGGCCATATTGCTAAATTTTGTCGTAAGAAGCAGGCAAATCAGGAGAGGTACAAGTAGAGAAGACATGCAGGTCATTTGGCGGATGCAAACACATATCAGAATCTGGATGTTAGATTGTTTATGGCTGAGACTGACAAAACCCTAGCTACTGAGGAGGATAAATCAGATATTTGGTTCGTGGATTTTGGAGCCTCCTCGCATATGTCAGGTAAAAAGCAATGGTTCAGAAATTTTAGAGAATCCAACACTAGAGTAAAAGTCTACCTTGGAGATAATAGAGAGTATGAGATCAAGGGACATGGAGATGTCCTTGTTACTATGACTGATGGTAAGATCAGGAATATATCTAATGTGTGGTATGTTCCTGGCATTAAGAAGAACCTGATTTCTGTGTCAAAGATTACAGATCAGGACCTCATAGTAGAATTTCTTAAATCTCATTGCATTATTAAAGATTTTTTGGATTAGATGAAGCCCATTGCTACAGGTATTCACGTAGGAGGACTCTACAAACTGGATGTGAAGAGTACGCCACAGCAAGCCTTGCTATCGTCGGATAAGTCTACTGAAAATTTGTGGCATCAGCGACTTGGGCATATCAATTTCAGTGATCTCCTTCTGTTGCAGAACAAAGGTATGGTAGATGGTCTTCCTGTTTTTAAAAAGTTGCATATTGATTGTGAAGCATGTGCGTTCGGTAAACGGCATAGAGATGAATTTCTTGCCATTAAAGATAGAAAACAGAGGGATATACTCGAACTTGTACACACTGAATTATGTGGCCCGATGCAGACAAGATAGTTAAGTGGGGTCTATTATTTTTTAATATTTCTTGATGACTGTAACATGGGTATATTTTCTTAAACAGAAAAGTCACGCTTTTGAATATTTCAAGCAATTCAGAAACATGATTGAGAAGCAAACAGGAAAGTTCATCGGGATTCTTTGATTAGATCAAAGGGGAGAATTCAAGAAAGGAATCTTCATCAAATACTGCAACGAGCATGGGATACAGCAGCAATTTACAACACCTTACACTCCTCAGCAGAATGGAGTAGCTGAGAGGAAAAACAAAACACTGGTGGAGTGTGCTCGCAATATGTTGAAAGGTAAGAATCTAACCAATGGTTTTTGGGCATAAGCTGTTAATACTGCAGTGCATTTAAAGAATAGGAGTCCTACTAAAAGTCTTGAGTATACAACTCCTTTTGAAGCATTGTTTGCCTTCAAGCCTGCAGTAAGTCATCTTAGAGTATTTCGCTGTCAAGCTTTTTCACATGTTCCCAAAGAGAACAGGGAGAAGTTAGATTCGAAGGCCATTAAATGCACTTTCATTGGATACTGCAGTGAGTATAAGGCTTATAAATTGTTTGACCCTGCTACTCACAAGGTGTTTGTTAGTAGAAATGTATTATTCCATGAACAGATTGATGATTGAAATCCTGTCCAAAACAATGAAGAATGGCATGTACCCTTACTTTCATAAGAGGATAGTGAAACAGGAATTAGTCAGCAGCAGGAATAGAAGCAAGAAGAGCAACAGGAACAGCAGCAGGAACTGCAACAACAGGATAATGTGGAGTTCATTCCACAAAGAGAAGAAAGAAGCAGAATAATTGAACCCCCACCACTCAGAAGATCAAGCAGGCCAAAACAGTTACCAACTCGATATAGCGATTGTGCGCTTATGACTTGTATGTTGAACATTGCAGAACCTTCTAATTTTTATGAAGCTAGTAAAAGTCTTGAATGGAAGAAAGCAATGAATGAGGAATATGAATCAATCATTAAGAACAATACTTGGGATCTAGTGAAACTTCCTGATGATAAACAACCCATAGGTTGCAAATGGTTATTTAAGTTGAAATTTAGAGCAGATGGGTCTATTGATAAGCATAAAGAAAGGTTGGTGGCAAAGGGATATTCCCAGATAGAAGGTATTTATTTTGAGGAAACATTTTCCCCTGTTGCAAAATTAAAAACCATTAGAATGATTATTGCTTTAGCCACTAAACATCATTGGAAAATACATCAATTGGATGTTAAATCTGCTTTCTTAAATGGTGATTTAAAAGAAGAAGTATATTTAGTACAGCCTGAAGGGTTTGTTAAGAAGGGAGAAGAACACCTAGTATGTAGATTAAAGAAAGCTTTATATGGTTTAAAGCAGGCACCTAGATCCTGGTATGAAAAAATTGATTCTTTTTTTCTCATGCATGGTTATGAAAGGAGCAAAAATGATCCCAATCTATATATCGTGTTTAATAATGAAGGATAGATAGTGGTGATTTCTTTATATGTATATGATCTGTTAATAACAGGAAGTGCAAATAATCTCATTGAAGAAATAAAACAACAATTATCATAGAAATTTGAGATGAAGGACCTTGGAGAAATGTAATATTGTTTAGGTCTAGAAGTTTGGAGAGATTCAAGCCAAACTTTCTTGTCCCAGGGTAAGTATGCAAAGAGTCTGTTGTCCAGGTTTAAAATGGATGAGTATAAGGATGCAGTTGTACCTTTACAGCAGAATAGAAAACTTTAGATGAATGATGGTTCGAAATATGCAGATGCAACATTGTACAGACAATTGGTTGGTAGTCTGATTTATTTGACTACAACAAGACCAGATTTAGCTTATGCAGTGAGTGTTTTGTGTTAGCTTATGACTCAACCCCATGACAATCATTGGCGTGCAACAAGAGGAGTATTAAGGTATCTGCAAGGAACATTAGATTTTGGTATTTTGTATTCTGACTCATTTGATGTTAATTTGACAGGTTATACAGACTCTAACTGGGCGGGAAATCTAGATGACAGAAGATCAATTACAGGTTATGCCTTCAACATTGGTTCTAGGGTCATCTCTTGGTGCAACAAGAAGCAGCATACTGTTGCTTTATCCTCATCAGAAGCAGAATATCAAGCCACGTGTGCAGCGACATGTGAGGCAGTTTGGTTACGTAGACTTCTCCAAGATGCAGGGGAAGAACAAACAGAAGCTACGATCATCAATTGCGACAATCAGAGTTCCGGAAAACTGGCTTACAATCCCATGTTTCATAAAAACACTAAGCACATCGACACTCAATTTCATTTTGTTAGGGAGAAAGTGCAGTCCAAAGAGATTTCTGTAGAGTATTGTAATTCTTCTGATAATATGGCTGATATATTCACTAAGCCTCTAGGAAGACTGAAGTTTGATTTGTTTAGGAGTACATTAGGTGTGTTTAAAAATCCTTTCTCCATTAAGGGGGAGTGTTAGAAATTAATGGAGATTAGGTATTTGGTTACGTAGTTGTGATTTTGATTTTGATTAGATATTCAATTCCTATCATTTAGGAATCTGTTCTACCTAATGTATCTATTTAATTATTAGAGTTTAATGAGAAACCTCAAGTGGGTGCATTTGCTTGTAGGAGCTCCTGGTGATCTACACCTATGAGCTCCTGTGTTGTTTGCCAAACTTTATGTCTTCAATCTGAAACTGTTGACACCAAATGCACCTCTGAATAATACTCTTGAAATTTGAATTAAAATTAGACCTGGGTTTATTAGCATGTACAGTGAGGCGTCTCTAGAGGGGCTAGGTGGATGGAATGATGAAAATAATCAAACTCACTACAAAATGTCAAATATAAAAACACTTCCCAAGTTGATCGCTTAACTCCTACTAGGCCCAATTAACACGACAATACGATGTATATTACAAGACAAAGAAAGCCAACATCAAAGAGATAAAGGAAGTCAACATCAAAGAGATAAATTACCTGATATCAATATGGCTTAATTTCTACTAGTTCCAATTAACATGACAATACGATGTATATTATAAGACAAAGGAAGCCAACATCAAACAAATTCAAAGATATAAATTACCTGATATCAATATGGCAGTTGCATCGTCTTCTTGTGGACAAGAACATGGGTCCTTGTCTTGTGGCCATGGTTTTAATACTAATAGAGCTTTTGACTTCTTCATTTTTATTTATTATAAAAATCATTTACTATAAATCGTAGAGGGCTAACCTCTATGCGGGCCTTCCATGATAGGTCGGATATAGCAGCTATCTCTTACCATTTTGAATTGGAGCCACATAGAACAGTCATGGAACCTTATGTCAGCATGAGTTACAGAGCAGAACCTGGTCGGCATCATTCATAGAGTGCAGAAGCTGGTCGAGCCAGCATCATTCACAAAGAAGAAGCTGGTTGGCATCATTCACAGAGCGTAGAACTTGGTCGAGTGGGCATCATTCACATAGCAGAAGTTGGCAGAGCAAATGAAGTAGTGGAGTGAGCAATGTGAGAAATTGGTTAAATGTCTTACCCCTACATGAATAGACTTGAAGAAAATATGTGCCCCATGCAGGTTGTGATAAATTTAAAAAAAAAAATCAAAAGTGTTAGCTACTGTTTGTATTACTTTCCATATCACTTCTCGAGCTTTATGGTTTCTTAACATAAATTTCTTAGTATTAATGTCAAGGCTAAGGTAGTATTAACTCATTTGAAACTCAAATTTTCTAGATTTCTCATCTTTAACATAATTTTTTCATGATATTGCCTCGATATGAGACCAATAAGATGAAAATCACACTGATTAACCAATAAAAACAATCGATGCACTTTGGCAGAAGAAATGTGGTGGGGACACACTATGTTTTTTCATGATATTGCCTTGATATGAGACCAATAAGATAAAAATCACACTGATTAACCAATAAAAACAATCGATGCACTTTGGCAAAAGAAATGTGGTGGGGACACACTATGTAACATAGCGTGGTTTAAAATTTTTAAAGTATATTAAATTTCTAGCATAAGTTTTTCATGATATCGCCTCAATATGAGGCTAATAAAATGAAAATCACATTGATTAGTCAATAAAAACAATCGATACACTTGATTGGTAAAAGAAATGTGGTGGGGACGCACTATGTAACACTCTAAATCTTTTAAATTAGGTTAATGAAAGGAAGCCATTTTGATTACAATAGTCCCCAGTAGGGACTAATAAAGTATTGAATCATAAAAGTATAATTAGAAAAATATGTGTAAGAGATTTCCATTATAAAAGCTAGGTGTTACCATTACATGTGGGTAGTATATTTCATCGTTTAATTGTTTTTATGTTTTTATTTTAGAATGTATTTGGAATTATAGATTTTAGTTATTTATTTTTTATAATAACATTATATTATATTTAAGTATTAAGAGGTGTTTGTAGTGCATTATATTATATATCATTTTTTGGAATTCAACTACATTAAGTAAGTCATTCATTTATGATCATTTTCATGAGGGGTAGTCATAAGTGACTAATTTCTCATTATTTTTGAATAGTTCACTTAGCACTCATTGCATCAGGTGATGCTTATAGGGGTGAAGAATTCGGATTGAAGCTATGAAATGAATCACATAGAGTCAATCATCACTTTCACACTTCCATTTTCAAGGCTTGCACTTTGTAACTAGAAATTCTTGAGAAGTCACCCATCCCAAATAACCTCTAACTCAAACTCAATTATCAAAATATATAGATATATTAAAATTTTAGAATATATAAATAAAAAAATTACTAATTAATGATTTTATTAATCAAAATTACATTACGTTCTATTTCAACATATTTAAAAATTAATATAATTACATCATTTAATCAACATTATATTACGTTCTATTTCAACATATTTAAAAATTAGTATAATTATAGCAACACACTATAGGAAAAAAAAAATTTGTATATGGGAGCTCATCCGATGTTAGACTTTCTTGTGTAATGAGAGTTCAAACGTGATGTCTAATATATTTCAAAATTGATTACGTGTGTGGTTTAATTTGGATTCATTCTATGATGCTTCTGGATGTGTGTAGATATCCCAATTTAGCATTTGTTTCATCCATGGAGCTGGGACTCTATGTTTTTCACAACCATCCATCAAAGTATACAATTTTTGAATTTCCATCGCTGATGATCATTTAGTGTCAGCAGGCAGATCTCTAAATTTGCATTCTGGGATTAGATTATTTTTCTGTTCAATGTATACAATGCCATATCTGGGAGAGTTTGGAGGCCTCATATTACTGAATAGGGTTGTCAATCTGGGATCCTCATCTTCAAGGGTAGGCACAAGGTGCTTCATGAGGACGTGCTCATCTTCATGAGGAAACGAGATATCAGAACATTTTGGATTAGGACAGGGACTAACTGAGGTGGACGTGGGAGCTTCACCAGTCTTGAAATTATGATTCTGATGAATCACCATTTGTGCAAGATGACTAAGATTGACAGTATTATTACACTGAGGGCATTCAACACTGAGAGGTTGGAAATTGACCAACTGAGCAAATTCAAATAATGCAATATGTTTACAAGAAGAAAAAACAGACGAACAAGCAGTATATACACAATCTGGAGGTATATACAGAGGTGACTTTTTACACATTTCTTTGATCCTTCTTTTGTCAATAGTAGATCTACGAGGAAAATACAAAGTAGTCGTAGACTGATTTTCAGAAATATTGGCAGAAGTGATATTGCGGGAAAAGATGGGTCTTCGATTCGGGATTGTATAGTGTTCAGGAAAGGTAAGGTCTTCCCACTTTATTGCTTGGTGTTCGACCTTCTGATTCTTGGGATCGGTCATGAAAACAACACTAGTTTTACTGTCTCTGCTTGGGGCATGTAGGACTGCAGGATAGAGAGTACTGGTATGACGGAAACAACCCCGTGTCTATATGGCGATATTATTTCTTCTTTTCTTCATATCAAATCCTGTGGTTTAGATTTGAAGCTGTAAAATATCATCCAATGTTTCATCATAAACATAGACAGTGAAGTTTGGATAACAGTCAAACCAGACTGGTCCATTTGACAAGGGAGCTACAATCCCACCAATTAAGGAATCTGTATATTTATTATGTGTTAGATCTCTGACAGTAGCTAACACATATGTATTCAGGCCCTGATGAGTAAGGGCATGGATTCCTACTCTTATGCATCCTAGATGCAAGAATTTTGTCCCCAACTTACTTGCTTCTGCTTGTAACTATTTAGGATCGAGGAGAGGGATTGACTATACACAGTCAGAGTTTTCTTGTATGGAGCTAATGGATTCTTTAATAGTTATTTGCATTGCAGCTTTACGATGCCAAACACCAAGATCATCATAAACTACAGATGCGTTGATCTTGGGCAGAACCCATTTGGTTGAAGGCTCGACCTCCTCATATAACAACTCTGATGAATTTAAGACTCAACTATATGACTGGGAAAACATATCTCTGAGAGGGTCTTGTTTAGCCCTTTATTTCTCTTCTAAATCACGGAATAATATGATTGGTGCTTTGACAACACTAATTATGGAACATTTTTGTGGAGATGAACCTACCATTTTAGATAAGAATGAATTGATATTAATGAATCTGAAATGTAGAAATATTAACCAGTATGAAGATTTCCACAGGGATTGGATGCAAAGAATATTCCTGGTTAAAGACCCCAAGAATCTGATACCCAGTCACGGGTTTACAGTGACCAGATTTTTCCCGAAGGCTTTTTCCCGGTTCCAAAAAGCATCTTCTGTGTAAATAATCATGAATGTTTCCTCGTGGGTCTTTGTACCAAAAGGTATCCACTATGTACAGCACACACTTTCACTATTTGTGTCCGGGGAAAGGAATCTCTGTGCGGATGTAACCTCGGTGTTACCCGGAAACAATGATTCCTCCTCCACGTGTCTAGTCCTTTTACCGACTGAATTGGTTGTTTGTCCCCCCTCATTTCCTATAAGAAGAGGGTTAGGATCATTCATTCGACATTCAGAGTCGATTGAGAGTTAGAGTGTCTAGAGTCATTTTGGTTTTTTGATTCCAAAGTCTGAGCTCCCTTCTCTGCATCTGCGAGTTAATCTCGATCTGCTTGCATCACGGAGATTAGTCTCAAGTCTTAGGTGATCTGGCTAGCCTGTGTATCAGTGTGCTCGGTACTGGTAAGAATCTAAAGTGGCGGGATCATTAGATCGAGTCTGTCTATAAGTCTGTGTGTGTGTTTATAAGCTCTGAGACAGAGTTTGCACTCAACCAGGAAGCCTCCAGTAAGTTTTCTCAGTCATTGAGAAACTAAAGTCTGGTAAATGCTGATGCATTCAATCTCTGGAAAGAGACTCTGAGTACATTTCTATTGATGTAAACTCATATTTCCAGATTAATAAAGAGAGAAAGTTTCATGTTCTGCATCATTTAAGTACTGTTACTCTGAGCATTTTAAATTTCTCCATTGAGGTAGTATTGTCTCCTTTAAGTTCACTGAAATTTCGCCAGAGGTTCGCCAAATCTCGAAGGGACGCAAAAAGGTCGTTAAAAGGCGAAGGGATGCCGCAGAAAAGGCCGCAAAGGGCGTGAAAGAGAGAGTAGGCTCGTGTATGGGTTCGCATAAGGAACTTTAAAGGGTCAAGACAAGAAGAAACTCAGTGAGACCAGCCAGCCTGTTGAGTTGTTTGCAGTGCAAGCTTGTGACAGAAGCCCCTGCAGTAAAATTGAACGTGATGTTTAATATATTTGAAATTTAATGATTTTGTGGTTATTTAAATTAAATCACTAATTAAGGTTGAGATACATTAATTATCAACACAAATTGTAAAAAGATTAATATATGAATTAAATAAAAAGATTAATATATGAATTAATTTTATTTTAAAGTATTATTATTATTAATAAAAAGATTAATATATGAATTAAATAATAATTTTAATTATGGAGATTCAATAATTTTTATTTATTTGTAAATATTTTTTTTGCAATATTATGGCTAATATTTTCTATTTATCAATACCACATTCAAATATGACAATTTGAGATAAATCTTAATCTTTGTCACCATTATTAATATTCCAATATATTTTATGGAAATATAATCTTTATCATCAACATCATAATAATTAATAAATAAATTATAATTCTATAAAACCTATTATAATATAAACATACCTATTAACATAATAATTATATTTAATATGTATTAAATATTATGTAAACATGTTTCTCCATTAATAACAACATAACATTTAGTATAAAAAAAAAAATTGCATACTATAAATAATAGTATGGGAGGGTGGAGTTCATTCTATGTATGTTAGACTTAGCTTTCCCTATGTAGGGGTAGCTCAAACATGATTTTCTAGCTATTTGCGAAAAGTATGGACAATTGATTTAATTGTTAACCTAAAATAGTTAGAGATTACATATTAGTTAGAGATTACAATGAGACAATGATGTCTTTGGCCTTGTATTAATAGCTGCGGTATTATTGATTCCATGTTGATGTAAACATGACCACCGAGTATGTGTTATAAACTCGTGCCAAGTACGAAAATGCTTGGGTCATAGTTGGTCATATTTGAGCATGTAATTTGCAAGATATTGTACTACAGGTTTGCAGAGGATGTAGGTGTCAGTTCATCACTTATGGCGTCAAAGGACAAAGGTGAAGGAGAAGGAAGGGTGACATTTTTAAGGACACTTGTGGTGCAGACATTGTACATAGAAGTTGCAGATTATTGTTGATGATTTTGGAGGACCAAAAGCTCCTCAGTGGGGAGGAATGATCTAGGTGGCTCCAGAGACACACATAGGACAAAGAGGGCTTATGAAAGCTCAAAAATAAAAGTGGAAGAAATGTGGCAAATTCAGTTTCAAGATATCGTCATCCTGATCGCAACGGTGCAAACGGTTCGTTAAACCGAGTTCGTATGCAAAAGTTAGAGCTAGTCAAATTTCTAAGGTTGACTGGATGATGTGGGAGGTTAAGGAGGACGAAATTTTCGCAAGATCCTAGTGGCCAAATTCCGTCCAGCTCCAACCAGGATCTGGGAAAATTCATCGAACGGATAAATTGTCTCCTTTGGCCTAAAATTAGGTAATTTTAAAATGTGTTGTTTGTTTTAAAAAATGAAAAAATATTAAAAAATATGGTGGCAATGACCCTCGCCACCCCCATCGGACCACATTACAATAAATAATAATAATAAATTATTGCAAAGGGGTTTGCGGGCCATCACCCCTACCGGACCCCACGGCAACCACCGCATATATATAGCATATATATGTTATATTTTAAAATAAAACATAACATACACACACACACACACACACACACACACACACACACACACATATATAACGTTTGGGTCAATAGATTCTAGTTCCAGCAGGGGTCGAACTTGCCCAGCCCCCGAGTGAGTGACACCATCAACACACATTGTGCCATAATTAACACCATGCCCAACCAAAACAAATGCAATAGTAACTATGTTGAGGGGTAGGGATTTGATCCCCCAACCTCTCCTCCTCTGTCGAATGGCCTCACTGTTGCGCCACCAATGGTGGATTTGTAAACTCACCCCAGAAATTTTTATTTAAATCCAGTCATTCGCCATTGTACCTAAGGCAGGTCGGAGCGGGCATGGAAACCGATGCATGGAACCATGAGTGGGGTGCAGTATAAGCAGTGGAACCATGACTAAGCCTCATTTCAAGAGGGGAAGATTTTTCCCAGTGTCCAAATTATACAAATTTTATATGGATTTTACACCTCTCGGTGACACGAGTCTGATGGTAGTGTTAGTTTCTGCAACATAGGTCTCGATTTTTCGACCATTCTATAGAATGGAATGACAGTGTCAGATTTCAACATGTGGACAGTCGATTTCACCCTATTTGATGCCATGTTTGCGATGGTGCATTCAGATGTAGCGATTGAGAAACCTATTCTTTAGCCAGCATTAGAGTTGAGGTATATGAAGTGTTGTTTCCATGTGTTTAATTGATTATTTTTGTAGGATGCTTTTTGTCATGTCAATTCCTACTTGATGTATGATGCAAAATATTTATGTTTATTTCCTGTTTTTTATTCCTGCTGATGTAAGATGCAGAATATTTATGGTAGTTTATGTGGTATGCATTTATCATGGATGGTGATTTATGTTGTGAGATCCCTTTGTTGCCTTGATGGCGGGATACTCTTTGTCACCATGTCTGAAGTTGTCATGCTGATAGGAGGTTTGTGATGAGTGAGAGTTCCTTGTAACGAAACGTCTCATGGAGAGACTTTGCCACTCACGCTAAGGGATTTTCCTTGTATGACAAGTCAACAATTTCCATGTGCATCATCAACAGTTACATCACTGAATGAAGCAGCCAACACCATCGAGACACCGAGGCCCGGGACATAGTCCACACTGGACGAAATCCGTTATTAAATGTCTTGTGTTTTGTTGTGTGATTGTTGGCATGTGCTCCTCTTGATTATATCTGCTTGTGTTCATTATTGATTTTGATAAATTGTAATTCTAACACATCATCCGAATCAAAAGGTCTTGGTTAAAATGATAGAAAAAATTTACCTGGATCTATCCTCACCACCATCTTCACCACCATGTTCTTCCACAACAAGCCCTTCACAAACACCTCCACGTTCTCCAAAAGGTCATGGTAAAAAAATCCATTTCTAAAGCTTAATAAAGTTTGATTTTCCCATATGATGGAGAGCTAAATGATAAAAGATTATATAATTAGGTATGTTAGCTTGAAGTGTATTGCAGGATACAAAGGATCAAGGATGATGACACTAAGATTCGACTTTCATCTCTAAGATTGGAAAGTGCAACACTTATTTGGTGGGAAGCCAAAACTCAAGAGGACATGAATAAACATGGTAAGGTCTTAACCTCTTGGAATGATTTCGTTGCTGCCTTGAGAAGAAAATTTTATCCATTAGCATACATGCAGAAAGCTATAATGGATTGGAAAAACTTTAGGCAAGGAAAGGGACAAAGTATGCAAAGCTATACTCAATAATTTAGGAGAAGAGCACTAATATTGGGCGTAGATTTGACATCTAAAGAAACTTTGTTGAAATACATTGGATATTTGCATAGTTACCTAAGACATACTATTCTCATGTTTAACCCTACAAGTTTAGGTGAAGTTCATGTACAGGCCACACATCTAGAGGCAAGAGCAAAACATGTTTTAGATGAGACAAGTGAGAATACCTTTGAGTCTGGAGAAAAAGGAAAGGGTAAGTTCAAGGGGAAAGGAAAGAATAATTCATCCATAAAGTTTTAGAAATACAAAGTCACATGTAAAAATTGTTCCAAATATGGACATGATGAAGATCGTTGCTGGAAACACCATCTAGAAATGAGACTTGAGAAGTTGAAAGAAAAGGAGAAGGATAAGACAACATGATTTAGGTTTTGATTCTGGATATGAGAAAAAGATCACAATGATGGGTTGGAAAGGTAAGGACATTGAAAGTAATATTCATCAGTTTGTCTTAATGATACTCAAGATGAGGAAAAAATAATTTAGTTTTTCCATATTAGAGTTGTTTCAAAACATACCAAGATTGACACACTATTTGATAGTGTTTCACAAGAAAATATTATTTCAGATTGTCAAGAAGTTAAATTTAGAGACCATTCCACATCCTAGACCCTATCCTTTAGGTTGGGTATGTAAGAATTCAAAATAGCAGGTTACAACTAGGTGCATCCTTAGATTTGAAATCACTAAAAACTTTCTTAATGAGGTTGAACTTGATGTAATTCCGCTTTATATTTGTGGTATAGTTTTGGGAAGGCCATATGTTTATGATAGGAAATAAATCTTCATCTCCATGAGAATAAGTATCACTTGTTCAAGAATGGGATTGAGTATATTGTTAGAGTGCATAGTAAGAAGATGATTTTGTATCTTATGAATGCTGGACAAATCAAGAGAATTGCGAATGCTAGTCAAAATTATGCTTTGTTAATGTTAAAGCATATAGATGTTTTGAATGAGGCCTCTAAAGGAAATGCATCAAATGAAAAATATTATTTCATTAAGGTTGCTAATGGTTGTTATAAGATGTTTCAGGAGCCTAACATGTTGCCTCCTAAAAGAGGTAAACAAGATGAGGTAAATTTGGATCATACATCATTGTTTGACAATGATGTGAACAAGATGCTAGTGCTAGAGAGTACAAAATTTCTTCTTGTGGGTTTCATAATATTATTTCTTTGAAGACTAATGTTGCATGGCAATGGAGATCACATTTGTTCAAGGTTTGAGCAAAGCGCAAGACTAGACATGTCAAGCATTTTCAATTCGACAGTGTTCATGTGAGAAGAATTTGAAGTTGTTTAAGTTTCCTTTGATTGATGACAAAGGGGGGAATGTGTTTATTCCTTCAAGGAAAATTCATTGTTCTGCATATTCTAGGAAATTTCAGCAAGATGGTATCTATAAAATCATGTCAAGGTTGCCACAATCATGGAAAATGATCAGTTTTCATGAAAAGCTCTAAATATTGCATTCAAGCATTTTTCAATGGATTGAGTCTAGGAGGGTGAGGGAGTTGTAACATTATCTATTTGTTGATGGATAAAGAGCTTTTGGAGGTCCAAAAACTTCCAGTGGGGAGGAATGATCCGGTGGATCAATTTTATGCTCAAAATTCAAATTTCTTAGAATGGTTTAGAACCTGAATGACCACATAGATCTCATCATTTTGAATCCAGCGGAACTCATTTCGGGTAAAACTGACATCGTATGCTCTTGTAATCTAGTTTAGTTCATTTGTGGAAACAAAAGAAAATTTATTTTTTGGATTTGCAAGGATGCACAATGAGCAATCCATACTGTTGACTGGACATTGAATGTACAAGCTAACTGTGTTTGGTTGGCCACTTTCTTCTTTCCACTTGTAAGTTGTTTATGGGATGTGAAATGATGATATTTCATTGGTTTAGGAGGTTGGTGAAGTGGACCAACCAAGAGGAACCAAGTGGGCCAACTAGAGGTTTCCACGTAGCCTCCTAGTGGCCACCAAAGTTTTGGTATGGCTAAATAGCAGCTAGGGGAGTCGAAAATGTGACCTCAACTATGCCAACAAAGCCTCTTACCATCGTGCCAGTAGGTGGTTCTTACCCCTATAAGGTCTCACCCGTATTTAAAATTTATTACATTTAGCATTGGGGGTTGGGACCGGTCTTAACCCCTAACCCCATACTGTAGACCATGGTTATGGGCTAACCCTGACCCCAAAATATATTATATGTTAAACCCAAGTTCCAAACCCAAAGTTTGGCATGGTATATAAACTTTTAGATTGAACCATATGCATATCACATAAAAAATTTAACTCAAAGCTTGTAATGTTAACACACGTGATGATGTCAACTGGCCATATCACAATGGTTAATGGTTCCTCAACCATAGCCATTAGCTAACTCGACAGTCCAATGTATTGTTCACATGCATAGCGAGTGTTAACGATTGTTTCCACGGCTACCACCCAAATCCAGAACCAGCATAGGGTAGCGGAACCTGTTAGGGGCAGGGTTCCACTATCCTAACTCGACTTCTACCACAGGTCACTGCCCGTGAACCCAGGTCATCCAACCATGGCGGGAATTTACGAATTCATGACAGATTTTCCACAACGTGGCACTTTTTTAGCTAGGTATGGGGCCTCACTGGTGCGATTAAGGAGGTGACAATTTTCCTCCTTTCCGGCGGGAATCCCATTGGCACCATGCCAAAACGTCGCCCCACATTGTCGAAAAAGGCACAATTTGTCACCTAGGGCCGAAAAAAGGGGAATTTGCAGAACAAATAGTAGGGAAACTTTGGGAGATGATAACTTTTGCAATTTTTGGCCTTTTTGGGAACAAAAAGAGGCTTAGCAGGGGTTTTTGACATTTCTGAAGCCATTAGAGCTATCATTCAATCCATTTGAACATTGTAACTTGATGTAAACACCATTTTTTGAGCATAATGAAAGAGACCCAACTATTGGAAGCTTGACCAGGAGATGCAGCCTAGGAGGGGTGAACTCCTTTATCATTTGATGTTGTGTGTTTGTTTTTGTGGTGATGTTGTCTCATATTTTATGCAAAAGCTAAGCTTTTAATTCATGTTCATGTGCTTAAGAATTTGACACAAGAGGCTTAAAAACCTAATTTATTCACTTGCAAAACTTTACACAATCCTCAAACAGTTTCATATACAGATCAATCACACATGGTTCAACGTCGCATTGTGACAAAGATTGTCTAAATATGAAAATCAACCATGGTAACACATGGTTAACTATGTTTATTTTAGGGTTTAAAATATTTATCTTAGGGTTTATATTATTCCCTTGAGTTTAAAATCCTTTGGGTTTTTAATATTAATCCCTTGGATTTATAATACCAATCATGGTCAATCAAGTTTAGCCATATTTTATAAAATAAATCATGGTCCAACGTCGCCTTGTGACAACAACTGTCTCAAAATGAAAATCCACTATGGTTAACCATGGTCCAAAATTGCATTGCGACAAAGATTATCTCTATATGAAAATAAATCATGGTCAACCATGGTCGATCGTCCCATTGCGCAAAGATTGTCTCAATATGAAAATCAACCATGGTTAACAATGGTCAACCATGTTTATTTTAGGGTTTATAATATTTATATTAGGGTTTATATATCTTGGTTTTATAATATTAATCCCTTGAGTTTAATATTATTCCCTTGGGGGTTTAGTATTAATCCCTTGGGCTTATTATTCCCTTGGGTTCATAATATCAATCCCTCGGGTTTATAAATATAAAAGTGAATCATATTCCTAGGATATAATATTATTCACATGGTTTATAATATTTAATCCTCGGGTTTAATATAAATCCCATGGATTTATAATCATGGTCAACCATGATCCAATGTCGCCTTGCGACAAATATTGTCTCAATATGAAATTCAACCATGCTATACCTCTGCCAACCATCACCAACCATGGTAAATAATGGTCAATCGTAGTCCAATATTAAATTGTGATAAAGATTGTCTCAATATGAAAATAAACCATGGCTAAGCATGGTCAACCATGGTCCAATGTTATATTGTGACAAAGATTCTCTCAATATGAATATCAACCATGGTTAAGCATGGTCAACCATGATCCAGCATTGCGTTGTGACAAAGATTATCTCAATAAGAAAATTAATTATGGTCAACGATGGTCAACCATGTTTATTTTACCATTTATAATATTTATCATAGGGTTTGCATACCTTGGTATATAACATTTATCTAGGGTTTATCATAGGATTTTCTCAATATGAAAATCAACCATGATCAATCATGGTGAACATTTGTCAAACATGGTCGATCATGGTAAATTATGGTCAATCATGGTCAACCATGGTAAAAAATGATCCAACATCACATTGTGACCAAGATTATCTCAATATGAAAATCAACCATGGTCAACCATGGTCAACCATGGTCGAGCATCACATTGTGATAAAGAGTGTCTCAATATGAAAATCAAACATGGTCAATAATCACAATCATATTTCTACAAAGATAGTCTCTTGGTGCAATGTCACATTGTGACAACCACGGTCATCCATAGTCAACCATGGTCCAACATTGCATTGTGAAAAAGATTGTCTCAATGTGATAATCAATCATGGTCCACCATGGTCAACCATGGTCACATTGTGACAACCATGGTCCAACGTTGCATTGTGACAAATATTTTCTCAATCTTAAAATCAACCATGGCCAACAATTGTCAACCATAGTCCAACGTCTCATTGTGACAAAGATTGTCTCGATATGAAAATCAATCACGGTCAACCATGGTCTAACATCGCATTATGACAAAGTTGTCTGAATATGAAAATCAACCTTGGTAGGTTAGAAATGTTATATTAGGGTTTATACTATTTATTTTAGGGTTTATAATATTAATCCCTTGGGTTTATAATTATTAGAAAAAATAAAATTATTTATCAATAAAACCAGTAATATTAATTAATTAATTAGACAATAATAATAACAACAACAACAATAATAATAATTAATTAGTACTAGCACAACCACATTAATAATTGTGGTTGATAAACGTCGATATCCTATGTCAATGAGATGCATATAGCATATGTCAATCAAATGTAGAACCACATTAGCAAATGTCGTTGGAAAACACCAATAAACTTTAATAATAATAATAATAAAATACCTATTTTAATAAAAAAATATTATAATTAATAACAATAATTAATTTATATTAATTATTGTTAATTAAAACCATTAATTAATTATTAAAATAATTATTAATATCATTTTAAAATAATTATTGATATTCATTAATTACTAAAATCATTTTAAATTAATTATTGATATTTGTTAACTATGAAAATCATTTTAAATAAATTATTGTTGATGTTGATGATGATTATGGTTAACGTCCACTGAGACCAATCTTTGGTCTATCAGACCTAAAGAAAAGAGTTATTTCATTTGATTTAAGATTTTATTCCTATGCTCGAAAAGCTTGGAGAGAAGCCTCCTGAGCTCACTATAATTTTGACATCTTAAAAGGCTAGGAAGGTCAGTATTGCAACAAAGATTATGAAATTGAGCTCTAATGTGGTTGTACGCAGGGCACTCTAAGAGGAAGTGATTTTCATCCTCGATGTTCATATTCTCACAGAGATGACAGATCCTTTCCATCCATGGTGTTTTAGGAATTGTCCAATGACCTGTTTAAATATGGAGCTCATGAGAGTTCATTCTAATCTTGGCTATATTATTTTTCTTCTTTGAGCTAGTTAAAACAAAGAGATACTTTTGATCTTATAGGGTGGGGTTGATGACCTCCTTATAATATCTTAATTTTCTTTTAGCTGCTACATCTTTCTCACACCACATTGTTTCTTTGAACTTAGAAGTAACAAATTTTTTTAATGTTATTAATGTTTTGCAATGCAAAATTCTCGTCGATCTCCCAATGGTTTAACCAGGCCCTGGTGTCTTTATACCAACCTCTTTTAAGCCTTAGGTGGTTTTGGCTAGAATTTAAAGCTAGCTTAGGAAGTCTATGGTCTCCTATGCTATTGAGCTTGTGCTTGTACAACAGAAGCCTAGTCATAGCTAGGCTCTCGATAGGGGAAAGACCCACTTCTATAAGGAGAATAGGATAGGGTGTATTGCTTTTAATTTTAAGGTTATACGTTATAAAACGCTTCTAGATTTGCTCAATGTTTCTCTAGGATTCTCTAGAGATGTTGCAACCGCAAACCTCACATCCATATAAGATAACAAGAGTGACTAAAGTTTCAATGAGGAACTTCTTTCTACCCCACATTACGGGGTTTGCCGTTTTATAATTATTTTCAAGACCAAAATAAGCTTTCCACCCCCCATTAATCCTTTTCTAGAATGCTATAGTTCCAGTTGAGCTTGTGATGAATATCAATTCCTAGGTACTTTTAAGAAGACACTTCCTCCAAGTTACTATTGCCATACATAAAATTATCATAAGTTTCCTTCCTAGATTTGATAATCATAACTTTTGTTATGTCAGTGTTAACAGACATACCCATTGTAGAGCAGAAATCCTTAAGAAGTCTAAGTTGCTTATCAAGATCATATGGGCACCTTGCGAGAAGAACAATATCGTCAGCATAGAGAAGAAGGATGATGACTATCCCAGCTAAGATCGTGCCAGCACATCCTGCTTCCTCTAAAAAACATTCTAGCTTGTCGATGTAAATTCCAAATAGGGTAGGGGAGAGGGGGAAACCTTGTTTAACTCCGATATTACACATAATATCTTTTGACCACCCCTCATTGCTCTTTAACTTGGAAATTACATTCTCATATAACCTTGTAGCAGCCACTCTTAGCTGTAAAGGAACATTTAGCTCTTCTAATCTATTCCATAGGTTGTTTCTAGGAACCGTATCAAAAGCCTTTCTAAAGTCCACAAAGAAACAGAAGGGATTAGATTTATCATTGCGGCATTCCTCCACAATTATCCTAAGCATAACGAGGTGGTCTGTTGCTGAGTGCTGCCTTTTAAAACCCACTTGGCCTTTAGCTCGCTTATGTTTACTTTCAAGCCAAATGCTCAACTTCTTTTCCAAAATAATACCATATAACTTGGCTAAGAGAGAGATGATCATAATTGTCCAATAATTAGAGGGGTTATTTGTATCCACACTTTTAAAAATAGGGATAATGAGTCTCTGAGTCCAAGGTTTAGGGATCCCTTTCTTGACTGCTTGGTTGAAAAGTTTTTGGATGTGAGGGATGAGGACAAGACCTCCAATTTTTAATATTTCCGCCTGGTAACCTTCAATGTCTTTAGATTTCTCATTTGTGAGGCTTTTAACCCCAAAATCAATGTCTTATAGTGAGAAAACTTCTTTCCTTGTGAGCAGGGTTTCAAAGTTATCCCTGGCATTTGGAGATTCATAAATATTTTTAAAATAGGAATTCGAGTCGTGTAAAGCAATTTTATTATTATCTTTAGTTTTCCTAGTTAGAATTGGCCTCCAAAATTTCTTAGGAGCCATCTTAGAGAGGTGTAAGAGATTCTCTTGTCTTTTACGAATATATTGCCTTTTTTTTCCTTTTAGTTAGGCTTTGTAGATATTTATCTTGTCAATTTTGAGAGATTCATCAACAACTTCCTTAAGTGCTCTCCTCCCACTTTTACAATCTTTGTCATACCATGGGTTGGTTTTTTTATTTCTTTTATTACTTGAGACTTCAATTGAGAACTTGTTAATAGAATATGAGAGGGTTCTAGTAAAATTATGATAGAGGTCATCTATGTTGTCTATATTAGAGAAAGGAAGCAAATTAGTTTTTAATTCATTTAGAAAGAGATCGTTTTTATTTCTATCAAAGATTAAGTTCTTTTGACTATAAGGATTATCTTCAATGTGATCTCTATGCATGACAAATTTGAGAGTTATGAGTAAAGGCCTATGGTTAGAGTCAGACTCATGGTCATCTAAGATGTCAAACTTTATTATTTCGTTGTATAAAGGGGGATCGGAAATAACATAGTCTACCACGTTGCTACCAAGCCCATGGATGCAGGGCATCTGGCTAGAATTGGGCCACTTCTTTAGACCGTTGCAAATTATGAGAACCTGAGCACTACAGAGCTTGACTAGCTCTGACCCAAACAAATTATCCCTGAGGTCTTTAGAGCTCCTTTTGTATAGTAAGGTGTTCGTCTAACCAAAGAGGATTGGGGTTGGAATGATTGCTTGGAAGAATAACTTGGTTGCTTGAAGTTCGAGCATTAAAGTCACCCATTAAAAGGATATTACCTTCATTCCTTAGGCTAGAAATATCATTCTCTAAGTCATTGTAAGGATTGTTTTTATCTAGATTATTTTTCTTATAGAAGTTAGAATTATGGGGGGAAATAACAGATTGCTATGCAGGTCTTTTTATCATTAATTTCAGTAATCTCAATCTAACTATATTGGTTGTAAGGGTCATTTTTATAAATCCTAGCATGGGGAGAGAAGTTACTCATTAATCACTATTATTAACACTATTATTATTAATTAATATTAATAATAAATATGGTTATTTTTATTTTTAATTAAATTTAATTCCATTATTCAATAATAATAATAAATTAATATTATTATTTATTTTATTAGCTTATTCTTATTTATATTTAATATTAATGAAATATTAGTAATATTTAATTATTAATATTTTTTAAATATAAATAATATTTAATTAAATATTAATAATATTAAAAACTATAATGGTTTTTAAGCTTGTGGTCATCGTTATAAAAGAATTATCTCTATAGAAATTTGTTAGAAATCCATTTTCAGACAGTTTTTTGAATTCTTTTTGGATTCAAAATGTCAATTAAATTTTTATAACACTTTAGATAATCTGAATATTTCTTCTTCAATAATTAATAAATATATTATGATGTAATATGAACTTTTGAGAGACTCAAAAACCCAGAAATGTAACTGTCTTTTGCTCAATAAAAGATTGTCAGTTTTTTCATGTTGAAAAAAGTGAAGATGAACACGCACTTAAAGAAGATCCATGAGAGGATGGTTCTTTCGGAAATTTGGAGAAAGAATGGCGGAGTTCGGGATTCAGTGCGATATCAACTTTCTTGACCCGTGAAACACTCAAGTTTTTTCGCTCACTTGGTGGGCGTTTGATTCAATTCATCTACACAATGCTTGGCCCGTGAGCGGTTCATTCAATTCATCTCCACAATTCCTGACCCGTGAAACACCCACGTTTTTTCGCTCACTTGGTGGGCGGTTGATTCAATTCAACTCCACAATTCTTGACCCGTGAAACACCCATGTTTTTTCGCTCACTTGGTGGGCAGTTGATTCAATTCATTTCCACAATGCTTGGGCCGGTATGGTGTGACAAAGATGCATGGTCGTCCCCAAGGGCTTATAAATAGCTTCGTAAACAGACCAGAATTGAACAACATCTTCCAAATAAGTGAAGGAATTGAATTGAGGCTGAGGCTGAGGCTGACATGATGATAATGGCCGTCAATATGAATATTCCTGCATGCAGGTTTCTGCTTCTGCTGATGCTAGTGACGATGAGCAGCAATAAGCTGTTATCCTCTTCTCAGGCAGCGGCAACACCCTCTGGTAAGAGCATGGGATGAATATGGTATTCAAGTCACGTGTCTTATTGCATATAGTGTTGATGACATGTTTTTATCTTTTTAATGTCATTTATTGTATCAATCTGTTACTACTAGCTACAAGGTACGTCCATAAACATCATGATCTTGAAACTAGTCTGAGATTCTAAACGGGCTGTTGTTATGATTTGCAGACACTCCGTATCCGTTTGTCACTGTGGATGGGCAGACAACAGCTTCAAAAACATACGACTACATTGTAATTGGCGGAGGAACGGCCGGTTCTGCGCTCTCAACAACGCTCTCTGCTAGCCATTCTGTTTTAGTAATAGAGAGGGGAGGATCTCCTTATGGAAATCCGGACATCGAGGATTTATCTAATTTTGGAAAGATATTGGGTGAGACCAACAATTACACTTCAGCAGCGCAGACGGTTATTTCAGAGGATGGACTGGCTTTAGCGAGAGCCAGAGTTCTGGGAGGCGCAACTGCTCTCAACGCCGGCTTCTACAGCAGGGCAAACCCTGATATTATTCGTAAGGCGCAGTGGGACGAGGAACTTGTAACGGAGTCGTATGAATGGGTGGAGAAGCAGATTACCTTTGAACCATCTCCCCTCTCGCGTTGGTCATCGACTTTCAGAAATGGGCTCCTGGAATCAGGAGTTCTTCCGGATAATGGGTTTACGGTGGATCATGTGGAGGGAACGAAGACCAGCGCCTCCATCTTTGACAACGATGGCAAGAGACACACAGCAGCAGATCTTTTCAAGTCTGCCAACCCAAACAATATCGTAGTCCTTCTCAATGCTACCGTCAGCAGGATTATATTCAACAATTCTACATCTCAAGGTAATTAATTAACCGTACGCTTGCTTTCAGGTTATAGTTATACAAGATGCATTTTAATTACGAAGTATCAAATTTCTTGGAATACAAATTTCCGTAGATGTTTAAAAAAGAATTGAGTGTTCATCTCAAGAATTTCTAGTGTTCATCTTTTTAAGTGTAGCTTGACTATTTTGAATATGGAAACATGCAGGAAAGCCGACAGCCCGTGGAGTAGAATTCACGGACGAAAAGGGTGAGTCTTATCAAGTTTTTCTCGAAGAATCATCACCTCTTAGTGAGGTGATCCTCTCGGCAGGAGCCCTAGGGAGTCCCCAGCTGCTCCTCTTGAGCGGAATCGGCCCATCCCAACATCTCAAAGAATTCAATATTCCTTTAGTTGTAGATTTACCCGCAGTGGGCCAAGGGATTCAAGACAACCCCCGTTCTGGCGTAAGCGTGCAATCGCCTGTACCCATCAATTTCTCCACCATACAGGCAGTGGGTATTCTTAAGGGCTCTCAGAATTATATATTTTCCAGCCTTTTCGTCCAGCCGGGTAATGGAAGCGTGCAGTATAGTGGCAACATAATTGAGAAGGTGGCGTTTCCATTATCGAGGGGAGAGGTTCGGCTACGCACGAAGGATCCTCGAGACAATCCGTCTGTTCGGTTCAACTATTATTCGCACCCAGAGGACGTGCAGAGAGCCGTGGATGGCGTGAGGGCGATAGCCAAAATCCTCAACACACCGTCTCTGCAGAACTTTACATTTCCAGCAGCTAATGGTTCGACCAGCTCGCCTCAGTTCCGCTACATTGGGCCGCCGTTGCCAAACAACACCGATGACGATGCAGCCGTGGCTCAGTTCGTGAATCAGACGTTGAACACAATGTGGCATTTCCATGGAGGAGCTCATGTTGGGTCTGTGGTTGACCGGCAATATCAGGTCATTGGGGTTGACAAACTCAGGATTGTGGATGGCTCAACATTCGAAGATGGTCCTGGAACAAACCCACAAGCCACCACTCTAATGCTGGGAAGGTAATTGTAATAAATTTATTCACAATTATAATAATTTTAATATTTCAATTGGTTCTCTATTTATCCGTATCTAAAAATGGCAACCATTATTATATTGTGGTGCATGCAGGTATGTGGGATTGCAGATTCTTCGAGAACAAATCAATTGAAGCTTATCCATTGGCTATGGCAGATCCAACGTAACTTCATAAATTTGCTTGGAGCTGTGCATCATAGATAAATTAGAGAAAATGAAATAATTATAAATTTAATAATTGTGTGGGGTTGCCACAAAACCATGCATCGTTATGTTAAGATTCACATGAACATGTTTGAAAATGTAATTTCATTATTTGACCTGCTCTCTCTTTCGAGTTTAAAGGGAAATAAAGTATTAAATTATGTGTAACAATGTTTGTATTGGTTTGTGTAACACATTTCCTGCTAAAAGCTGGTCGTTGCTATTGCTTGGGGTTCGTAAATTTCATCGTTGGATTGTTTTTATGTTTTTATTTTAGAATGTCTTTGGAATTATAGATTTTAGCTTAATTTTTTAAAATTATATGGATCAAAATTATAAATTATATAAATAAAAGAGTTTTAATAATCATATTAATTAACATTATTTTAGGTTTTATGTTAAAATATTTAAAAATTATTATAATTAAATAACATATGTGAAAAAGAATTATAGTGGGGAGAGGAGTTCATTTTCTTTTAATTTTTTTGAGATAAGATGTATTTGAAAATTGATGTGTGAATGATTATTTAAATTAAATGTTTATAGACATGATAAATATAAATACATTTATTTCACTATATATTCATATTATCTAAAATAAAATAAAAAATTAAAAGAAATAAATTATAACTTTATTTTAAATTGTTATTATTCATAATTATAATAAGAATGAATATATGAGTTAAAGAATATTCACTTCTTTTATTAAGGAAATTGTTTATTTGTAAATAAGTTTTGTTACATGTTACTGTTATGGTTTATTAATATCTCATAATAATATGGCAAGTGCTGATATGACATTTTATTTAATTATTTAATTAGAGAGATGATCTTTGTATACAATTATGAATATTCCAAAATATTATATGGAAATTAAATTTTCACTATTTATTTAATAATTACTAATATAAAAAATAAAATTTTACCTAACTTATTCTAAAATAAATATAAATTTAATATTTCTTTTAAATAAAATATATATTGAGTATTATGTAAAATTATTTCTCCATTAATAACCATTTAAACCATTTAAATACTGTATTGAATATGATGCCAAAATGTTTCTCCATTAATAGCAAATCATATTAATAACATATCATGCATGGGAGGGAGGAATTCATCGTATATTAGACATCAAACGTGATGTTTGATAGGTCATCGTTTGCGGCGGTTTGTGAAACATATGGACAATTGGTTTAATTGTTACATAAAATACTTAAAGTGTGTAGGTTCCTTTTTATATAACAATCCAAAGAAATGAATAAATAATTTTAATTATTCCGTTGACATATGTATTTTTCAATAGATGTTAAAATTTTTGTGTTTTTTATTTGGAGTTTGACATATATTTTTTAAATAAAAGTAAAATATTTTTCAATGATAATAATGTAAATTGTAATAAAAATAAAAATAATTAGATAGATTTTGTTATTTAAAAAACATGAATAAATATTAATGTTGTGTTATAATTTTTTAAAGAGAAATCTCAATTCAATTATTTTTAATAGTTGATTTAAATGCAATTTTCATCATTTTCGAATATGCTATAATGGAAATTAATTGCTCCCATATCAATTATCTATCCACATATATACCATTTTTCCATTTCTCTCTTGCGAGCATGTAGCATGTGTAATATACAATTTTCTTTAAGCCTAAGAGGGTCTCAGCCTAGAGTTTTTAGAGGATTTTCTAATGAGACCCTCGTAGGCCCCGGTGAAGAAAGAGAAAAACATGGTCACAGAAAATTATTATGTAGAAATACCACTAGATTAGGCCCCCACTCACTACATGAATGAGACTTTTTATGTGTGAGATAAGGGAAACTAAGGAGTAAGGATTAAAGGAGTACTCAACATTACTCAACACTTGAAGGTATATATACATATTGATTATAATGTTGTTTTATATGAATGTAAAGTCAATTTCTCTTTTTGACATTTCATGTTTGTGGGATCATGTTATTTTTTGATATGATCGAGTCTAGTATGTATCCTAATTTTCATTCTCGGAAAAACTTGATCTTTATTCGATTGTGTATATGTGTAGCCGTTGGGATCAAAAAGTTAGAGCAGGATCTTTAGTCAAGAGAAAAGCTTCCAACTATTACAATAGAGCTTCCAACTATTGCAATAGATGTATGAGCTTCATCGTAAGATGTAAAGTATGTCCTTACTGCAACCATTTCCATTTCCCGCAAAGGATTGTTTGTTATTAGATATAGGAACTCCTTACATTTGTCTTTCCAATTATCTAGCAGGTCCTAAGGTGGGATATGTGGGATTGTGGATGGCTCAATGTTCGAAGATGATCCTCGGACAAAAACCTACAAGCCACCACTCTCATGCATGGAAGGTAATTATAATACACTTAAAATTTCAATTGGTTCTCTATTGGTTCGTACATAAAAATGGCAACCATTATATTGGGGTGCATGCAGGTATGTGGGATTACAGATTCTTCGAGAGTGGGTCAAATGATAGCAATGGCAGAACCAACGTAACTTCATAAATTTTCTTGGAGCTTTGCATCATCGATAAATAAGAGAAAATGAAATAATTATAAATTTAATGTGTGTAGTTACGAGAAAGTCATCCAACGTTATGTTAGGATTGACATGAACCTGTTTTATATTTGATCTGTTCTCTCTTTCAAGTTTCGAAGCGAAGGGAAATGAACTGTTGAACTATGTGAAAAAATGTTTCCATATTAGAAACATATTGTAAAAAGTCTCAATACCATAAAACACACCACATATCAACATAAAGATAAAATTTAACTAATCATTACACTTATAAGATATGTATGTCATGATATACAATAATGCTTAAGGGATTGGCCCTCATATTTATTAGTTCTATCAATTTTAAAAACATGTGTTGCAGCAATTAATAATTTCTTTTTTTCATAGTCTACACATTTATTAACGCATGTAACTACATAGTCAAACCCTTCTCTATCAAACCCACATTCTGCGGAACCCACCTTCCACCTAGAGTTACGATGGATTTGACAGGTTACCAAGGATGTTTCTCGATCCTTAACGATCCACTGCCATGTAGTAGAGCCTTGCTCTTGAGATTTGCAAAGGGTTCTATCAATTGTTCACCAGAATTAGGTCGGGATCCGACTGCTGCCATTCCTCAGGGTGGTTTGAGCAACTATTTCGCTCCTCTACTGGCAGCATTCCGCCCGACATTTCGCATCTTTCACCATCTAGAGAGCACCCTCTGTAATTTTTACGTGTGAGGGTTGTAGCCTAGTAAAGAGCCACTACACGAAACCTCGTTACAGGTTATATTGTCCCCTTTTTATTTGTTTACAGTTTTACTGATTGAATTTCAGTATCTTAGCCATTCGAGGGTTTTCTTTTAATTTTTAAAGAAATTTGTTTCTTTTGCATGTTTAATAACTCATGCTCGGCTATGGTACTATCAGGAGGGTATTCAATATTTCAATTATAGGCAGATTCAAAGTTTAATATATATTATTTACAATGAGTCTTTTGAGGAAAGTTCATGGATGTTTCAATTATTGGTAGATTAAAAGTTTAATATGTTTTATTTACAATGAGTTTTTTGAGGAAAGTTCATGCATTCATGAAGTCTTTGAAAATTTCTTCTTTCTGGTTACTCTCCATGAATTCTCAGTTCTTAGTTTTAGTTGTTTACATATTTATGAGACACTCAAGTAGCTGCTTTATTTACAGAATATCTTTGGAAAGAGGAGCTGCAAGCTTCCTACGTTTCTTGTTTCTTGTTTTAGGTTTAATGGGATTATTTCATAATACCTCCTTGACTATTTCACGTACATGATAGCTTAACAGACTCAGTACCACCGACCCTGTTTCCTTCCCATGTGGTGACCTTATCTATAACCATGGGTTCCAGACCACCTTTTACCTCGCTTTCCAATTTGCTAATGTAAACTGGTTCCCTAATTTTTCCTTCCTCACAGTTGCTACCTTAAGGACTATATATATATATATATATATCCCGACACAGTTGTGGTGCTTCCCAGCACCCCAAGTCATGGTATTCTCCTCAAAAGACTACAGAAATGATACCTCTAGAAAATAAAAGGTAATCATTTAACCCTTTTATATTTAACCCGGTCCACTTGTCTCAGACCTCTACTTAGGGGTTTCAAAGAATAAAGAAATTCTTTCCTAAAGGCACCAACTAATTCACTGTAAGTTTCAACGGAAAGATACAACTATTTCACTATAAATTTCAGAAGAAAACAATTAACAGTACATAAAATTAAACATTTATTTGGATTATGGTTTATCGGAAACTATGGAAGAAAACCACTCCACCTTTCTTATGAGAACGAAAATTACGTCGACTTAAGACACATTAAATATTCATTAAGTTTTAACTAAGCTTTACATTATTCTCAGTGAAATAAAAACTTCCTTGTTCTACTTAGGTGCTATATCTCCTCTCATGTGCTACATCCCCCCTCATGAGAGTAACATCGTCTTCATCGTATTTGGTGTTTTAAGTTTACTTATTCTTGAAACAGTCTAGCAAGGTTTTTCCGCATAAAATCTTTATGCTCGCAAGTGGCCTTCTCTAGGTAAAGTGCTTCCACTACACTTTAACTTGGGTGATAACTTATTTTTGCAACGTTGTTTCTCTCCATTTATAGAGGTTTCTCTCCATTCATAAATACGTAGAGGTTCTACCAGGACTCCTTCCAGTTTGAACTAAGAAAACAAAAATTTCTCTAGCAATGTGACATGAAACACACTATGAATTTGTATGTGACAAGGCATCGCAAGCTAATAAGCAACTGGTCTAATCCTTCCTAAAATTTGAAAGGTCCACATTAAAGAGGAGCCAGTTTGGCACACCCCCATTTCATGGTACTCCTTTTTGGTTTAATTCTCACATATACGTGATTCCCAACTTGAAATTATATGAACTTTCTCTTTTCATCTATATACATTTTTTTCCTATCGTGAGCAGCTTTCAGATTCTATCACACCATTTTTAATGTTTGTGCCATTTCTACCAGCATTTTTGGTCGAACAATTAACTTATCCTCAAGACTAGTCCAATTAGCTGGTGTCTTACACCTTTTCCCACGATACTTCAAATGAGATCATCTTTAGAGAGTCATGATAACTATTATTGTAAGAAATCTCTACTAAGTGTGGGTATTCCTCCTGCTTAGTTGGTTGTTGCATTACATGAATTTTTAGCATATATTCCATCACCTAATTCACTTGATTAGTTTGTCCATCCATTTGGGGTTGGTAAGAAGTACTTAATTGAATCTGGGTGCCTAATCTGATAAACAAATCCTTCCAGAATGTAGAGGTGAATTTCATGTCTCTATCTGATATCACCACTCTAAGTATGCCATGTAATTGAAAGTATTCTTTCATGAATATGTATGCAATTCTGATAGCTTTATAAATAGATTTGAGAGGGAATAAATGATTTGACTTGCTCAAATTTTCCCCTACTACCATAATGGATTCATTTTGTCTTTTTATTCTTGGTAAACCAGTCATAAATTCCAAGGTAACCATATCCCATTTCCACTCAAGAAAGGGCATCAGGTGAAGTAATCAAGCTAGATGTTGGTGTTCTTACTTAACCTGTTGACACTTAAAAATTTAACAAAGTACTTTACAATTTCCCTCCACATTCCTAGCCAAAAGAGAACTTTCTTTATTGTCGAGAAAAACTTATGGTAACTAGGATGGGAATTATATGGACTTTTATGAAATTCATCTAACACACTTTGTTTCATAGAATACAGTTTTGACACATAAATTCTTCCTCTTAAAAAAAATTAATCCCTCCTCATTCATCTCGAACTCACTTTACTTCCCATGACTTTCAACTTGTTTAGTCTGCTTCCACAAAAAATCATCTTCTGGGTGTAACTCCCTCTTCCCACATCTACCTAAGTAACCGGCCAACAGGGGTAAACATATGATGAGAAGCCACTATGACGAGACTCAACCTCCTTGATGGCTTGAAGTCTAAGTGGAATCGATGGAAACTCTTCACACAGACCTTGTACATCATCACTAACAGCCCAATGAGCTAACCCAACCATTCATGCATCTTACCCCTGGGTCCCACTAAGCTTTTTAGCCTGTGGGCCCGTGGACGCATGAACAAGCTTGCAAGCAAACATCTATGAGGCTTTGGATGCATACATCAGCTTGCATGCCAACATCTAGGGACAAAATTACTCATTTCTTTGCCAGTGTCCTTGGGATTTGAGCCACTTTTTCAGACCCAAAACCCAGTGTTGTATCGACAACTTCATGATAATTTCAGAGATGATTTATAATGATCCAGAAGTGATATATTAATAAAAAAAACCATGAGGACTAAACTAGACCCCTACTAGCCATGACAGGAATTTAATAAAGCATGTCACAAACATGAAAACTATAGGTATAAACAAGAGAACAAAGCAAATGGGTCTCATACTTTATGAGAATTGCTAAGAGGCATTGTTCCCCTACATCATTAGCTTCCATACAATATATTTGACCATAGATACATTGTGCATTCATTTACAAGTAAAAACATGGGGAGAGCCATACATCATCATTGTAAAATACATGCTCACAACCAACATAATAAAAACATAAATATTATGGGTACAACAAAAATAAAATACAAATATAAATTGGTGCATTTGCATACCAAATACCAAGGGAATGAATTTCTTATTAATGAATGTAAAAACCAACCGGAGATGGGACTTCCACGTTCCACCTGACCATAGGTTGGCTGAGCCAAATATCTCTTCAACCAATTACCCCTTTGCCATATTCCAAGCATGAATGTGGGATCTCATCAAACACATCAATCACAACCAATCCAAGGCTTCCATAGGCCAAACTGCCTTAACTCTCAGTCAGTGATTCCACCTCATGGTTGGACATCACAACCATCATGGATTGGTCTCTACTCGAGTTTTTCTAGGGCTCCAGAATATTTTTTCCAACTAGAGCTCTCAAGACTAGTAACTTAACCCCAACTATTACAAGGCTTCCATAGCGTTTGTCCAAGAAAGGATTACATGACTAGTAACTCAACCCACTTAGGGCTTCGAGAGCATTTGTCCAACCAAGGCTTCCAGGACTAGTAACTCAACCCACAGTTGTATGTCAGGATTCCAGAGAGTTTGTCCAACCAATCCTTCCAGGAACTAATAACTCAACCTACAACTAAAGGAATCACGAGAAACAACCAGAAGACAATAAATGTAAATAAACGCACAACACCATGGCCATCTAGGAATGGAAATGCTAGGAAAATCCACTGTTAATCAATGTAAAGTAATAAGGAATAGAAATAAAAACCCTAAATCACTAGATAAACATGTTTTGTCTTTATGAATATCTCCATGTTGAGTCTATATAATTCTTCCTCATTAGTTAAAATCTTGAGAAGGAAATTACCTATAATATGGAGGAGCATTTTGAAGACTTAAACCCTAATACCGAGAATCAATGTAAAGTAATAAGGAATATAAATAAAAACCCTAAATCTATGGACAAACAGTTTTGTATTTATGATGAGCTCCATGTTGAGTTTATATAATTCTTCCTCATCAATTGAAAACCCCCGTATTGAACCCTGAAAAGAGAATAGGTTAGAAAACTCTTGAATTACATATTTAAGAGGAAAATAAATGTGAAAACCATAAATAATTATTGGACAGTAAATATAGTCTCAAATGGCTCTTATAAAAACCCTAAGAAACTATTATTATAGTTCATCACTTGAATAATATTTTGATGTGCCCATGGATAGCATGCATGCAAATTTGGTCGATATTTTCACTCAACTAGTGATTCCTTCACTAAATATTTTGCAGTATTTTCTGGTTATATTTCTGGTTATATTCCTTATATTGAAATTCCTGGAAGGGGTCAAAAAAAAAAAAAACCCTTTTAGAAACGAAAATTTGAATACAACAAATTAACTTTGTATAAATTAGAAGGAAACAAAAATCTTTTGGATCTCATATTTCATTCTTCAAGATGAGGAGGGAAACTCTCAGGATGTCAAAATGTTGGATGTTATTGATATCTACATTTTAAAGTTAGCACTAATTTTTCGTAACTTTGAGGATTTGGATAAATAGAAGTGGGTTCCATGCGGAGGGTTTTGGCATGTTGACTTATGTTCCATCATGGTATGAAGATGATGTTGCCACTCTTTTGGAAAGGGCATGTGGAGTATATGTGTGAAGCCATATCTTGCTATTGTCTGGATCGATGTTATGTCGCATAAAGTATCGAGGCTCATGATCTGCTTTGAGAAATTGTAATTCACCTATTGAATCAAAAGTAGGAATTAATAACTCTCATATCTAGCTTTGAATCAAAATAATCTAGCACAATTTCTCTATTCAATACTAGAGAGAAACGTAAGGCAAGGAAGGAGAAATTGCCATGGATGGAGAGACTCATTGATGTAATACAAATGCATAATTGGTGGTGGGAAAATAATATACATGAAATAAACATTATTGAAGCAATAATCATGAGGTATTTAAAGAATTTATTTATATTTTTTAAGAGAAGGTTTATGTGTGCATCAAGGTAGCTAGGGGCATTTTTAATTTAAGAAAAAAAATGAAAATTTAAGATGAAATTAAAATTTCACCTTAAACAAATATTTTAAAACCTCCATATATATAGTAGTGTTGTTATCACCTTATTCCCTCAAAAATCACATCTTCAATCCATAGGAAATAAATTCCATTAGCCACTCAGTATGAAATCCCACCATCTCATCCTTCAAGAAAAAGTATTAATGAAGATAATTCACGAAAAATTAAACTATTATGTCCTTGCACCATGGTGTTAAATATTGAAAAATAGATGAGATAATGGGTTTTATACCATTATCATCTGGGTGTGGAACACTTATTTTTGTATGATTACAAAAATGAACACAATCTGGAAAAAAATGTTGAAGGGTTATTATAAGAAAACTATGAGATAAGCAAACATCCATGGCCATTAGCTAAGACAAAGCAATTTGGATTCTCACACTATGATCTCATGGTCAAATACAAGTTCCAATGGATTATGTACACTAATTTTAAAGAGTTTTTATTTTCTTCTTCATGGCTGAAAAAAATCAAGGCCAATGCCAATATTGGGTACTCATTAAATAATATTGCATCAAAAGTAGCTCTAAGAAAAATATTTTAAATATAAGTACATTACGTAAACTAGGAGCTGCAATGATAGGGAAATTTTATTTGATATGTAGAAACTTTGGACCCTAAAGTATCAATGTGCACCTATAGAGAGGGGTTACTCAAGGGTACTCTTGCAGGGAGAGGAAGGCGAACAATTACAAATCTATACTTTTGTTAGAAGCTTCTTCTCATTCATTGCTCAATGTAATACACTGCTTTCAGGTGAATAAAGGATACCATAACAGTGTATGTGAAGGCCTCCAAGGTATTTGGCAGTCACTATAACTTTTGGTTACTAATAAAATGGTTTGTTTATTTTGGAGATATTTTCCCATATCACAAAGAGTGTTACGTTGAGATAGCCTTTATAGAGGATTTACCAACCATGTTTCAGTCTAAGTGTTCTAGTTTTGAAGCTCCATATGTCATGGTTTGCAAGAAAAAGAATACATTATTTCAACACAAATCTAGTGTTATCAATGAAAAGTGGTTGTAACATTCATATATCTTGAGTGATCAAATGGAGAGTGCACTTGTGTTGTTGTTGAGCTCAAAATAAACATGGTTTATGATTATTGAGGTTCTTGTCACATGATTTTGTTTTCCATTTATTCATGTGCAATGAAAAAAGTACCTTTAACATGCACAAATGACTATGGCATCAAAGTTTTGAAGATAAACAAATTGACAATGGATTTAGTCATTATAAGAGAAAATTTTATTCAATTCTTTAAGCTCTTGTAATCTTGCGCTCATGATACACCATAAGAAAATAAAATAGATAGATTCATATTTTTTGATCTAAATCATAAAGGGGGTTTCATTCTATCTCATCATACATTAGGGTTGACTAATATTTTGTTATTGGAAGAACAAATATATAAAACTTGGGAGCCTTATTTAGGATCTATCAATAACGAATTAGTTCGCCTAGACCGACAGAGAAATAAAAGGGTTTTTAGATTGCTTATTGTTATGAGTCAGTGCTAGACAATTATATGTAGTTCAAATTCATGTGTTAAAGGAAACTTTTGAGTAGCGCATTGAATTTTTGAGCCAATGTTGATGTGGGTGTAAATATGAGTACTTAAAAAAATATTTATGGTCATGTTTCCAAAGATGTTTTCTCCATCAATTAAAACCTAACAAAATTTATTAGAGGCATATATAATGGATGATCTAGAACTAATTAAAGCTATATAATTGTTAAAGTTATAATTTGTCACTAAAAAAATTTCCATTTGAGAGATAGTGCCTCAATTTTATTTCTTGTGCATATGTACTCATTCCATTTTCTAGAGATGATGTTGAATCATTGGGAGGACCATGAAATCACCTTGAAGACGAGAAGAAGATTCGAGATGCTTCAATGGAATATTTATAATTTACGTATGGTTTTGAATTAGAATGCAAGTAAATAAGAACCTGTCGATCTGCTAAAGTTGTTAATAATTATAGAATCCCGCTCAGAGAATATGTCACTTGTAATGTTAAAAATAAGAGAGATGTTTTATTTTTTTAAGACAAATAATGATTCTCTACCATATGGAAAATGATTAGTCAACAAAATGAGACAAATGGCTAGTGAAAAATTGTCAAAATTATGGAAACTTGGTGGTAGTATGTATAAAAGAACATTGGAAAATAAACTACATAGATTGGTGGCACACAAAAGGCCTCTAAGGACTATCTTTTCATCAAAGCTAAAATTATTATTTACTACCTCAAGAATACTTATTTTCTCTACTTAACAATAGCTAAGAAATAAAATTCTTGTTTGAGTTCATGAAATATATAAAGCACACTGGAATCAAATGCAACACTGCTTATCATTCCTAAGTGAAACAAAATGGTAGCAACTCAATAAATTGAAAGTTATCCATTTCAATGTTACTATTCATAATATTACTATAGAAACAATAAAAAATACAAGTGGGAGACTATGTACTAAATACAACACTACCCAATTTTTCAAGGTAATTAGCTACCATCATTGTTAAATCAATTTTTGACCATGAAAGAGGGACATTAGTTTCATATAAGTTCTATATAACTCATTTCCAAATGTTTGGAGGTAGCTATTGATAGAATTTATGGTTTTAAAACCATTACCAATACTATGGCTAGAGATAATTTTCTTACAAATTGAAAAGTTTACAAGGCAAGCGGGGTTTGACTCAAAATTATCTACTTGAATGACACAAACTTCTTTCTAACAAAGGCTTCCCAGTCATATGTTCATGGTTTTTATAAATACTATATATGGTCAAATAAATTACGCTATCTCATTCCATTATTTGATTTTGAGAGTTTCTGACATACTTGATATAATCATTTATTCATAATCTTGTTGCTATATTGAAATGTGTTCATAAAGTGAAAACTATATATTTGTTTGATCTCCCCGAATCAAGGGAAACAACCTAACCCAACTTTTTTGGTAATATTTTTATATATTAGTTTCTGTAAGTCACCTCCCCCTTTTCTTTCTTCAGTAGGATTTCTATTCGATCTAGATAATTTAAGTTCTTTTTTCAATTGAAAAAATAAAAATAAAATTGAAAAACATGTCGTTGCAATGAATGTTGAACAATCATTCAATGAATGAACTGATAGACAGGGTTGCTTCCTCCTTCCTGTAACTAATTACAAATGTAAATAAATTTCACTAAAAAATCATTACAATGAAGGGACTTTGTTCCAAAGAGTAGATAAGCCAAAAATATCTAGTAATAACAAAAGGACCTAAATAACTGGAGTATCAAGGAACATAACACAGTGGAAAGGTAATATCAATACCTATGTGGTCACTGTATGGTCTTGGACAAGGTATGCAAAGTATATTTTTGAAGCCATATCTTTCTATTGTCTCGATCAATGTTTTGTTGCATAAATTATCGGGGCTCTTGCTCCTCTTTGAGAATTTTTAATTCACCTGCTAAATCAAAATGAGACTTTAATAGCTCGTATATGGTTATGAATCAAAATATTCAATCACAAATTCTCTATTCTATATTAGAGATAAACGCAAGGTGAGGAAGGAGAAATTTCCATGGTTGGATAGACTCACTAATGTGATAAGAATGAACAATGTATGGTGGGAGAATAATATACATGAGGGAAACATTAACGAAGCAACAAGAGGGAGTAGGCTAAATAATTTATTAGGCCGATAGGCCTATTCTTTTGAATCATTACACTTTTGGTTTCATCAACACTTTTGATTTGCATCTAACATATGTCTAATAATTTGAACTTCAACTAGGCTATGACATCCGTCCCACTATTGCTTTTGTTTTCTACGGTTGATTTTAAAAAACACCTGTTAAGGATCTGCTCCTTCAACTTTTGAAATGGTTATTCATGTAGTTTCACCCTCCAATAATAGAAATTCTAGAATGAAGGGTTTGGAAAATACTACATGTGCCCCTTTATAAATAGACCATCTCCTACTTGATGCCATTTCAATAAGGTTCCACCCGTGTTTCAATAGGGTTCTCCTTCATTTTTAGTTTTGGCTTGGTTTTCTGAACGTTGTTGCTATGCTCAGTTCCATTTGATTTCCTTTAGGTATCAATTTTCGCTACCTTTTCGTTCTGTTTGATTTACTTCAGTATTAATGTTCTCTAACTTTTCGTATTTCATGCAATTGATTATAATACTGCATCTTAGTTTGACTGCACCAACAATTTCCTCAGAAATGTTCTCAGCTAATCTGAAATGGTGTTCAAACACCTTTTTATGCCCTCCAAATGAGACTAGAGCATAGCCATAGTTGTTATAATGAAGAATAATCATCCTCATTGAAATTGTTGGAGGTTATGGCTTTTATTTACTCTATGTGCTTATGCTCTTTTCTGAGACTACCCAATTGAAATTTTCTGCACAGCAGCTAAAGACTAGCGGCTTCCTGTACCTACTGAACTCAGGAGAAATTTGCGCAAGAAATTGACCCAACAGGTATTTTTCACTGCTATTTCATTTCGACACAATAGCTGAAGACCACGAGCTTCCCGTACCTACTGATCTCAGGAGAAAGTTTCACAAGAAATTGACCCAACAGGTATTTTGAGTTGCTAATTCACTTGTTAATTGAGAAGATGCTGGAATTTTCACTTTATTTGTTCCCAGTGCATTTGAATCAGTGACAAAACCTTTGCAATTAGTTGTTCAAGCTTCCCGTACCGATAAACTGTAAGGAGGTCAAGCACCCTCACTTGAACTTGCATCTCATTGCCCCCAAACAAAATATTCATTATAATACTGCATCTTAATTTGAATGCACCAAAAATTTCCTCTGAAATGTGCTCAGATAATCTGAAATGGTGTTCAAACACCTATTTATGCCATGCACATGAGACTAGAAGATAGTCGTAGTTGTTCTACTGAAGAATAATCATCCTCATTGAAATTGTTGGAGGTTTCTCCTCCAGGAAGTCACGGCCTTACCTCAGAGTATGATAGGAGAGTTAATGAGAGCTCAGCTAATCTGAAATGGTGTTCAAACACCTGTTTATGCCCTCCACATGAGACTAGAGCATAGCAACCTTTAAGGTAAAATGCAGTTTGTGATAATGTAAGAAACTACAAAAACCAAATGAAAATATGTTTTTTCTCACTTTCTTTTGTAACAAAGAGAATATATGGGGGAATTTGAATCTATGATTGTAGTTGCTGCACGTTTTGAGCACGATGCAATATTAACTGTTGTGGTTGTGGATTCCGTTGATGCTGGAAATGCTACTTTTTAGTCTTTTGCACATTGAAGTTGTTGAAACCAAATAAATTGTAGTCATTAAAATTGCATAGGCTATTTTGAAGGATCAACTCTATTGATTTCTTACAATGGTGTTGCCACCATTTCTTTGTACCTAGCCTGCATGAAATGATAATTTTTTTTAAAGAATACATTATCTTGCAATGATTTGTTTGTACATTTAGAGAAGAATTGGAGGTTAATCTGTCTTCATTTTCCATGGATTAAGTTTTTTTTAACTTCCTATATGTCCCATGCCCCTCATAGTCAGTTGGGGGTTCCCAAGAAGTTTTCAAGGCATTTCCAAATTTCCACTACTTTCTGGTAGTGGTACATTGGCAGTTTAGGAGTTTCATGCAACATAGCTTTATATATATTGATTGGATTGATGTCACAAAATATTTAAATCTTCATCTATATCCATTGTGCAAGGATCCATGCCTATTGAATCTTTAAACCCTTAGTTGCCTATTTCCTTATCTTCTTCTACCCAACTAAAAGTTTTATTTGCATGGTCCTTGTCATCCTTAATAAAAAAAACTTCTAAGTAGATTTGCTGGCATCATTCATACATCAAAACATACATGGTTTCTTTGAATGGTTGTAACTTGTAACATGTAAGAAGCCACAAAATGGATAGATTCAATATGTGTTCCTCTTGTAGCGAATGTGTTGATAAGAGGGATTATTGGTTAAGTGATATCCAAAATTTATTTTTTGGCTTATAAAGTGCATACCCAAGATAATTTACCACAGTCCTAACTGACTTAGAGATGTTGAACTTGATATATTATCAAACACTTCCCCAAAGCTTTTTTCGCTAACCAAATTATGATTGTTTATGTTTGCTTTGCAAGCAATTTCTTTACCATCTTATCACTTACAACCAACATAATGGCAACAATTTGTGCAAGCTAGTTCAGTTTCATGAATACATAAAGAAGACATTAGTGCTAGGTCCTAAAATAATCCATAGATCATCGTTCAACCCATTTATTTTTTTATTTCCAATCAATTGTTGAGTGCCTCTTGCAGTTAATGCATTGACAATAGGAATTATTAGTGGAGTAACATCCACAATTTGGAATTTGGCTTATAAAGTGCATGCCCAAGTTAATTTACCACTGTCCAAATTGAGTTACAGATGTTGAAATATTCTCAAGCTCTTCCCCAAAGTTTTTTTTATATACAAAATTATGATTGTTTCTATCAGCTTTGTAAGCAATTTCTTTACCACCTTCTCTCTTACAACCAACATAATTGCAACAAGTCTGAAAATAGTCTATATATCATCGCTCTTCCCACTTATGTATGCATTTCCAATCAATTTCACAGTGCCTTCTATAGAATAAATTAAGCCACAGACATATTATTGACAAAATGGATATTTCAATATGTCTACAATATATCAAATATGGTGTTCCAACCCTTAAAATTATTCAGTGATGATCTGGTTTACAAGTCCTTTTCCTTTGGTTCTAGAGAGTAGTTGAATCTGAAAATTTCATGTATTTCTTCGATCTTGTTTTCTATTTTTGCTTATTCCACTACTTTTTACTAGCTTCAAGGTGTTCAAATTTTCAAAATTGTATCCAGTAGGAATCATTTATATATATATAAATTAACATGATATTCTTATTCATGCTATAATGTATTGTTCTGTGTTAATAGCTCTATGCTTGTCAACAACTTAGAGTACTAATTTTCTGAAATGCTTATTTTCCTCTCTAGTTTATTGCCTTAACCACATCTTAAGATGTCAGTTATCTCCATCTGGTCAGTTTTTCATAGCTGAAAAATTTCTTGTGCGTAAAACTTCATAATTTCAGTTACAGAACATGTTGTTCTTCCAAATTGGCTGATGGAAAACTCTATAAATCATAGCAGGATTCCTATCGTTCTGTTGTGGTAAAACACAACCCCCCCATTTTTTACTTATACACTTCAAATAATGGGGACCCTTTCTACAATTTCTTTGGCTAAACACCTTTTAGGATTTTCATTAAGTTAATTATCCTACATTTTTGCCATTTTTCATCTTCCTCAAAATTTTGTTTTGATTGCTTTATTGAATTCGTTTTTTTACAAAATTTCCAACGATACTTGTTTCACTTCATTTGGTCAATCGGTTTGTAAATGACGCTCTTTTAAAGTTTGATCATTTTCTCGCTTGGGCTGAAAAATGTATAAAGTGTACCAATATTTTAATTCTTGTAGTTAAAATAGTCATTCATTGTAAATATGAACTTTTAGTTCATTTTCACTATTTCTTTCATTTTTCACTAACGGTCCTACAAAATGACCCAACTAAATTACATAATGAACTAAAACACATTTCAGGATCTTGGTAATTTACTCCAACTCATTATTTAAAACAAATTGCCAAACCCAAAATCCCAAAATTCCAAAAAACTGAAGTCCAAAATGTAGGATGGTTAATCCCATGTGGGTCCCACTTCTCACCACATTCACTCTTCTGAAAAATCCCGATTTACAAAAACGCCGAAATAAAATATGCGATGCAATATTGCGATTGCGATACATCGCAAATCGCATATCGCAAATAACAAATATTTACTTTTTGCGTATATTTTAAAAATGTCGAACTCCGATGCGATTTTGGTTATACGATGGGATTTTAAGTTTTACACAAAGTTTCTCATTCTCCTTATGACTCCCGTGACATCCCCCTCAACTCAGTCACCCTCCACCTCACCTCTCCTACCTCATGCTTACCTCACCTCACCCTCCACCTCACTCTCCCTCACCTAACTCTTCTATCCACCTTATAACTCCCACTCATTCTCCTCCTCCCTTATTAGTACTACTCTCCTCTCCTCCTCTACCTTATCACTCCATACTTATCTCTCCTCCTCCCTCCCTCTCACGTGGATGTTTAGTTTTTTATTATTTAATATATAAATATTATAATTTTATTATAATTTTTATAATTTAATTATAATATTTTATTATAATTTTAATATAAATAAATTATAATATTAATATAATATATTTATATTTTAAATAAATTTTAAATCATTTATTTTTATTAATTAATTTCTATTTATTCTAAATTGAGATTAATAACATAATTGTAATTAATTAGCATTAATTAATTAAATATCATAATCTAATTTAGGATTAGAATTTAATTTAGAATTTCTGATTTTTAGACCAAGCAACAGAAAATTTCAGATTTCTGAAAATTTTAATATACCAATTTTTGAAGCTCATAAATGGAGTTTTACTTGGCCAAATGAGGCCCAAGATGGCTCATTAGATAGATAAAATGATGGAGAACATTTCTGAAGTTGTTTTTCATTTCTAGATTTGAACAATTATTGGATCTAAAATTCAGCAAAAGATCATGCTTTGAATTTTTAACAAAATTAATATTCTGAGTTTTATTTTCTGCATTTTAATTTGCCCACAACTTATTCTAAATGCAGATCCATTCGTCAATGATATCCTTGGCCAATTATATCAGCACAAAATAAAAAGAAAGCTTATACTTCCTTTTTCAATTATTTATATAATTAAGTTTTGATTGGATTTATTTAATTTCTTTTTGCATTTTGATTTTATTTTTTACATTTTAATTTTTTTTGATTTGTTTTTGCAGGAAAACAGTTGAAGAGATGAGAAGAAGAATCTCTCAATCAATGAGAAGACTCCAACAATTGAAGAATATGATTTTTAAACTAATGAAAATTGATGGAGCAAAACCACTCTTCAACAAACTTTCCTATGAAGAATTCTTTTGTAAATATTATAAATAGAAAATTGCAAAATGTAATAAGGGCTTCTCTCTTCTACAATTCTGGAACTCTAAAAGCACTTCTGTAATAGGAATTTAGAGTTGTAGGGCGGGAGGAGAGGAATCTCAAATTTGAAGATTATTGAGGTTTTTATTTTACATTCTGAGTTACGTATAATGAACAGAGTCTTGCACTACTGTAGCTCTGACTTTGAAAGCATAAGTTTAGGCATTGTCAAAGACTGTTAGAGACCGGAGTTGAAGAAATGAACTTAATAAATTGGTATTCATAATACTATTATTTTAAATGTTGGTTTCATTTTCTAATAACAAGAATGTATCAATTTACTCACATGCTTCTGCATTTCTGTCGGTATGAGTAATTTGCCTCAATTAATGTTATTATTTGTCTCTATTGTTATGGATTAAATTATGATTTTTGAGTAACTATTTACTCAGAAATCTATCTTATAAAATTGATTTATTGAATAGTGATATGTTATGAACTATTTCCGCATGTTATTGTTTAATTATTCAAGTTACTGATTAAATGATCAATATCATTTTGAGAACTACTTCCTGAGTGTTATTGATTGATTATTTCAGTTAAGAGGTCTCTAGATAGAATGTGTTTGGTATTCACAATATCAGTTAATTGAACTACTTGGTTAGCTTGATATTCATTTAAAACAAACATATTTAAATCTCAATTATTTAAAATATCTTGCTCTAAGTTGGGATAGATCTATATCTGCCTAATTGAGATAGTATTAAAATAGTTTCTTTACCTTGCATCTTAGAATAATATTGCATTTAGATTAAATTCTACATCCCTAAAAAGTCCTCTTCCCAAAGAGGAAAAACTTTAGTTGTGGCCTAGCTAAGCCCAAATTAGCTTAAGGATCATTTTCTTGCCTGATCAACAAGAGAAATGATCAGATGTCTCTTTCCCATTGGTAGATAAAAGTCATATTTTAAGCCAATAGAGATTGAGAGAAGGTAATTGGACCTAGTTAAACCAGTCGGAGCCACCATTCCAAACGGAAAAGGAACTGCTTAAGGTCAGGACCAGGTGGTCATCCCCCATGTTGTTGCAGCGAATTTCGAGGCCTCAAAATTTTGGCGCTAGAAGGAGGGCCTAAGACTTGTTTTCCTTTAGAGTATTTATATTCTAATATTTTATTTTTGTTGTAATGGCTCCTTTAAAACTTCCAATTTGGAGTTGTATTTCTGGACGAGCATCTTCCAATACTCCACCAGAAATAGTAAGACACTTGTCTTAGGTAAAGTTTAATGGTAAGAGGAATACTTCTACATTTGATCATACTTTACAATTCATTCAAAAAATTTCAAATTTTGTTTTTCATTAAATTGATGAAGGTATTTTATGCAGGATTTTTACTCTTACATTCTTAGCAAAAGCCAGAAACTGGTGTAAATCACTTCCAGTTGCCTCAATCCACACTTGGGAACAATTTATTACAATATTCCTTTGTAAATTTGATGGATATATCTACGAACAGGTATGTGACGATTTTCAAGTTCTACGAAGTTTTGAAAGAGAGTATTTAATTGATTTTACCATCAGGTTTCATTTAAACTGTTTAAAAATTAAAATTGAAGATAAACCTTCAAAAAAAGAATTATTAGATTGGTTTGAACATATTTTCTCTCTTCCTTCCATTCATAACCCATGTGAAATTATTTCAAACTTTGATCAATTTCTTCTTAATTTCATTGACATAAGTAAGAATTCCAATATGGAGGTACAAACAAATGATGATTAAATGCCCTCTATTTTGTATAATCAATTCCTTCAATTTCTGCACATTTCTTACAGTATTTAGAAAGATCAAGGTGCACCTTTATATGTCAATGAATTTCAATCACGAAGCTTGGAAAATTTCACTAATCAACCACAATAATATATTAGCAACACTCTTGAAGAAAATACCGCTTTAAAATCTGAAAATAAGTATGAATTAGAATCAGAAAATCAGATCATAATTTGTCAAGTACCAGCAACGATTAAAGTTTCCAATAAAACACAATCTGCTGTACAAATTTTTGAATTCTTTCATGATGAGAAAATTCCAAATTCACATCAACAAAGCAACATTCTTCAAGAAAGCACAATTACCTAAGTAAATCATATTAAATCTAAAATTTGCAATGAAGAAAATCCACAAGAGTTTTCAAATAGAGATATTTTCAAATACATTATTTTAGATTCGTATTTTTCCCTTTGTCCTAATAATTTTTCTAATAATAATTTATCCTCTCTTCACGTTAAAGATATTTTAGAAAAAAGAGAGGCTGATCTAAATGAATTATCGATTAGTTTTTATCGGGATAGAGAATTAATTAATGATCATTTTTCTGGCATTAATGAACATGTGCTAAATATTCCTTCTTGTTTTGATTCATTGAACAAAATAGATGGGAATTATAGTGAATGTCTTGAGGTCATTTATGATAACTACTTTGACATTGAGGATATTTATTTCTCTTCTTTACAATTGAATCTTCATGATCAAAGTCTAATCACATGTGAAAATGAAGAACGATCAAATTCAGAAATTGTTCGAGATAGTTCTCATTTTCAAACAAATAATCATACTTATGATTTCAACATTCAAGAAACCATTCCAATTTATGATTTATATGATGATCAAGCTCGCATTCCTATTCGGAGTCATAGCCATCTCTCTAGTTCACAAGTGGGTATCAACAATCATTCTAATTGCATTATTTTGCCCAATTATTGTGAAAAGGAAATTGTTTTAAGTCACTCCCAATTGTGTTGTAACACTAGTGTAAACTATGATTCAATTTTGTTATTAATTTTTCAACATTTAATTTTAACTTCAGATTTATTTTCTGTTTTTAGTCCTAAAATTTTAGATACTTTGTGCTGGCATATTGAGCAGCTCAATATTGAACAGTCAATTGATGCATTACCTCAAGGGAAAAATAAAGATTCAAATTATAATTGTGAACATCAAAAGTTATTAAACTTCTAATTTCAATTGATGTTCATTCTTTATCAATTACTTCTTACTTCTCAAGAGCAGTGCCAAAAAGAGAATGTATTTTTACTTTATGACCAGCAATATAATTCAATTAATAAAATTCTATTGGATTTATCTAACTTCCATTTGTTTTTCATTGACTCATTTGAAAAACATTTGGAAATTTCTCCTTCACGGAAGATTGTTAATAATTTAGCACTTAAATATACCACTAACAAAATTACACAAACCATTGTTTCTGAAAGACCATTTCTACAGCTTGGCTTGTCATCTTCTCTTTTAAACCTCTTCAACTCAATAATGGAAATCCATCCAGATTTCTATGATCCAATTGAAATTCAGTTGGAAAGGAAATTTCAAGAGAAGGTAACAATGAATAATCTACTAACAATAAAGATACATTCTACTTTTAGATTTAGTTTTTGTAGTTTAATTATATTTTCATTTTTACTAATGTTTGACATGTACATACATGCAGGAATTAAAATGCTTACATGGTTACGTTGGAAGTATTACTATACTTAGTCATGTTTTCTTCATTAAGTTAGAAATAGGAATAGATTAATTTTCTTTTCTGTTTTCATTTATTTCATTATTTCATATTTTTAATAAAACAAGTAATGAATCCAATTTCTTTTGGGCATCCCATTTCAATTATAGAAAAGAAACCTAGAGAATTTTAGAAGCTTTTTAATTATCTAATCATAATTATTTGTCAAGCCGTCAATTTTCTTGTTTTTCAAAATTCATAATATTGATCATACATGAAGAAAATTCCAAGAATTTTCTACCACTTGAAAATTTTTGATTTACAAGTAATTTTAAGAACTCATTTTAACACTCTTGCCTTCTGATGTAATTTTGGAAAGGATGCAATTTCAGAAAATTCATTACTTAGCATTTTAGATTAAAATAAGAAGGTGATATTGAACTTATGCAAATTTTGAGAAAATTTGGGAGAACTTGAAGCTTCAAAGAGGTAAAACTTACAATCAAAATTCTTCCAGGTATGTGTTTACAGGTTCATCATCATCTACTGTTATTTTAATTTAAAAGGTTGTTACTTATTTCTATTTTGTTTCATTTGCAGATCTTCGTTGACTTTATTATGAAAACTAAAAATAAGCAAGCAGCCAACTTTTCTTAAATATGCAACATGTTCAGGCAAGTATTTCTGATTTCATCTAAAATTTGAAGGATATCTAAATTTTTCTTATATTATTGAAATCCTGATAAGATTTAATGAATTGTCAGAGGAAACATATCAGATCATTATATTTCACAAACTCTCTTCATAAGGAAGATCTGGTAAAATAAATTTTCAATTAGTTATTTTGAAAAATAATTAAAATTATTAAAGAGTTATTTATTATAAAGCAAAATCAAATCACTCACTTTATTTTTGAATTGAATACTTTAAGGAAATCATCGACCCCACATATGACTCATTATAAATCACATATCAGAAGCTCTAAAATGAGCATACATTAAATATATCCGATCTCCGATGATCTCTCTATCTGATATCACATTATCTGTATCACAACATTTGATCAGAGGCATCTCTTAATGATTCCTGATAAGAAATTTTCGATGCATATCTTCCGATACTCATTCTCGCTCATTTTCCGATAAAATTACTTCGCCAAAATTGCGATGTTTATATAACCCGTACCCGATATGACATTTAAATCGACTTTATATACAGATATTGCATCCATTTATAAATCGCAAATTTGGTAGGGGCATATATTTAAAATTCCCGATGTTCCGGATCCGAGATGAAATTAAAATTCATATAATAAAAATATCGGGTTCGTTCTTCATTGCACATCGGCGCATCAACGAAATTACATTTCGCATATAAGAAATTTTAGTGGTTATTGTTAAGACCTCGCTCGGTAAATTATATTAGTTGCGATGCGATAAAAGACAAGGTAAGGATATTCCGACGCGATGCTACTCATATCGCATAACGCACAAGATAAGTAATCTGTGAAACGATAAAAGTTACAACAAGCGATGTGGAGTTCGCTGCGAATTGCGAAAATCACAAAATCGCAAAATTGCGAAAGTGTTAAGTCATGAAATCTGTGGGAAGGTAAGATTTAAAAGATGCGAAGTGAAAACGTGCATAATTGATCATTGTTTGTATGGGTTGCAAAAGCAATGTTCCATGCATATATTTTGATATTTTTAGTCACGTTGCATTAATCATTTACCGCATTTTCATTATCACAAGAATAATATCGGTGTTTCATTTCATTCACAAGCATTAATCTTCCGATATGACTATTCTTCGATATTGCATTCATCCCTTCGCAATTTCCCATCACACATACTCATATCGCAACTTTGCCATTGAAAAATTTATATCGTATCGCTAAACTTAAATGAAGTTTTGTCTTCAAGATATTTTGCTGCGATAAACTTCGATATTTGGCCTTCCACCATTATCTTTTAATTTTTATGGAAAGATCTCAATTGCATATCGGAAAAAGTGGAAGTCGCAGATTTTAAGTTATGCATAACAAAGAATCTCACGATGCCAAAAATTTAGCAAGGTAATGTGCCAATGATTAATCTATATTTTTAATTTTCTTTTATTCTAAATTTATCTCCATAATCATCATATAAAGATTCAAATCCCCTTTATAAAACTATTACATTATTCGAAATTTTGAATCAATTTCAATAATTTTGGGCTTATATAAATTCAGAATGGAAGAAGCAAAAGAACATTCATCGTTTCAATTCATAACGAAACATATCTTCGCCCTTATTTTCTGATGGATTTAATCTATTTCTGATTCCTTGAACGTGAAACATTGCTTTCCTTTAGTTTACTACTTGTTTTACTTTAGATGTAATAAAATAATGATTTTGGGTCAATAAAACTTCTTCATGCTTTTAATTATAATTAAAGAAAGAAGCTAACTTGCATTGGACAAAATCATCTTTCTCAGGTAAGATTAAATGCAGTTCTTCAATAGTAAGTTTCATGTGCCCACTTTCATTTATTCACATGTCTTCATTTTTTTTGTTATTTTTGCTGATCTTGAACTCTGTTTCTACATGTTTTCATAAACCTTTCACACCTCTACCAGATCAGTTTTCAAAGTTCATTTTCTTTTACTCTTTGATATTCTTGAAAGATAAATAGTAATGAGCCTCATCAAATCAGCTAGACTGGGGAGTTAAACCTCTAGTCTATTTATTTAAAGCATTAATTTTATTAGAAAATAGTTAAGATGCTTTTATGCACGTTTTTCCTTGAAAAAAAAAATTTGCAACAAACAAGAACTTCTCATGCAGCATATTATCTATCATAACTGCTATCCACCTTCTACATTTTGAGAGCTTCATTTTTATATAACTCTGCAAGATTTTTTTTTAGATCTTAACATATGAATGAATGTACATATTCTTATTTTATTTTATAATCCTTTGTTGATAAATTCATATAAGCAATATTGTTAGAGTTTAGCTTTTAAATTTTGTTTTTTTTTTAATTTTTTCTTTCTTCATTTTTATTTACCATTAAAGACATATCTTTATGGAACCATAAAGCCATATTGCTTTAAATATTTTTCATGGGGGAACACACATCTTTTCTAAGTGATTGAGTTTAATTTTTCAAGGAAATAACTGATTTGAGTTTAATTCAATGAATCCCTGCCACCCCTCCACATAAAAATCCTCTCGTTGATAGTTGCACGGAAAGAATTTGGAGCAAACATTATGAAAGTACTATGTCCATTAAACATAAAATCTCCATTTTCCATCTTACATCTTTCACTCAAATACATCATAAAGAAAAAGCTTGCAAATGCGCTTATCAAAAGAGTGATAAAAAGAGAAAGCATGGGAAATACAAGTAAACTCATCGGGGCTATGGATGCTCGCTAGCAGCAGGACTAGGCTTGTATGGCATAAATGAAAACTTCATTGGGGTATTGTTTAGGCTTGCTGGTAGTGAAACGATGTCAGAGAAAAAATTAAAATGGATATATGCTTTATTAAAAAACTCCTATCTCTACCTTCTATTTTTCACGTGAGGAAAATTTAAAAAACAAATTTCCCCAAATTTGGATTAATCACTTTTACTCGAGTCTGTTTTAAGTAGTTATCTTTACGAACTCATATTGCTTAATCTATTTATATGGGACCTATGGAAATGTTTTACTGTTAGACGATTTCGTGATTTCCATTATTTTTAACCTTTAGGTAAATTTAAGTTCATTATCTTTAATCAGAGATAATTGGTTCTTCTCCCGCATGTCGCCATTGTTGTGGTAAAACACAAACCTCCATTTTTTACTTATACACTTCAAATGATGGGGACCCTTTCTACAAATTTTTTGGCTAAACACCTTTTAGGATTTTCATTAACTTAATTATCCTGCATTTTTTCCATTTTTCATCTTCCTCGAAATTTTGTTTTGATTGCTTTATTGAATTCGTTTTTTTACAAGATTTCCAACGATACTTGTTTCGCTCCATTTGGTCAACCAGTTTGTAAACGACGCTCTTTTGAAGTTTGATCATTTTCTCGCTTGGGCTAAAAAATGTATAAAGTGTACCAATATTTTAATAAATGTATAAAATAGTTATTCATTGTAAATATTAACTTTTTGTTTATTTTTCATTAACAGTCCTACAAAATGGCCCAACTAAATTGCATAATGAACTAAAACAAATTTCAAGATCTTGGTAATTTACTCCAACTCATTATTTTAAAACAAATTACCAAACACAAAATCCTAAAATTGAAAAAAACTGAAGTCCAAAATTTAGGATGGTTAATCCCACGTGGGCCCCACTTCTCACCACATTCACTCTTCTGAAAAATCCTGATTTAAAAAAAGGCCAAAATAAAATATGCGATGTGATATTATGATTGTGATACATCGCAAATTGCATATCGCAAATAACAAATATTTATTTTTTGCGTATAATTTAAAAATGCTGAACTCCGATGCAATTTTGGTTATATGATGGGATTTTAATCTTTATGAAAAGTTTTTCATTCTCCTTATGACTCTCGTGACCTCACCCTCACCTCACTCACCCTCCACCTCACCTCTCCTACCTCATGCTTACCTCACCTCACCCTCCACCTCACTCTCCCTCACCTAACTCTTCTCTCCACCTTATAACTCACACTCATTCTCCTCCTCCCTTATTAGTACTCCTCTCCTCTCCTCCTCTCCCTCGTCACTCCATACTCACCTTTCCTCCTCCCTCCTCTCTCCCTCTCACGTGGATGTTTAGTTTTTAATTATTTAATATATAAAAATTATATTTTTATTATAATTTTTATATTTTAATTATAATATTTTATTATAATTTTAATATAAATAAATTATAATATTAATATAATATATTTATATTTTAAATAAATTTTAAATCGTTTATTTTTATTAGATAATTTACGTTTATACTAAATTGAGATTAATAACATAATTGTAATTAATTATCATTAATTAATTAAATATTATAATCTAATTTAGGATTAGAATTTAATTTAAAAATTTGATTTTTAGACCAAGCAACAGAAAATTTCAAATTTCTGGAAATTTTAATATACCAATTTTGAAAGCTCATAAATGGAGTTTTACTTGGCCAAATGAGGCCCAGGATAGCTCATTAGATAGATAAAATAACGAAGAATATTTCTGAAGTTGTTTCATTTCTAGATTTGAACATTTATTGGGTCTAAAATTCAGCAGAAGATCATGCTCAAAATTTTTAACAAAATTAATTTTCTGAGTTTTATTTTCTACATTTTAATTTGCCCACAATTTCTTCTAAATGCAGATCCATTCGTCAATGATATCATTGGCCAATTATATTAGCACAGAAATCAAAATAAATCTTATACTTTATTTTTCAATTATTTATTTAATTAAGTTTTGATTGGATTTATTTAATTTCTTTTTGCATTTTGATTTTATTTTTTATATTTTAATTTTGTTTTGATTTTTTTTTGCAGGAAAAAAGTTGAAGAGATGAAAAGAAGAAGCTCTCAATCAATGAGAAGGCTCCAACAATTGAAGAATATGATTTTTAAACCAATGAAAATTGATGGAGCAAAACCACTCTTCAACAAACTTTCCTATGAAGAATTCTTTTGTAAATATTATAAATAGTAGATTGCAAAATGTAATAAGGGATTCTCTCCTCTACAATTCTAGAACTCAAAGAACACTTTTGTAATAGGAATTTAGAGTTGTAGGGTGGGAGGAAAGGAATCTCAGATCTGGAGATTATTGAGGTTTTTCTTTTACATTCTGAGTTATGTATAATGAACATAGTCTTGCAATACTATAGCTCTGACTTTGAAAGCAGAAGTTTAGGCATTGTCAAAGACTGTTAGAGACTAGAGTTTGAGAAATGGACTTAATAAATTGGTATTCATAATACTATTATTTTAAATGTTGGTTTCATTTTCTAATAACAAGAATGTATCAATTTACTTGCATACTTGTGCATTTCTATCAGTATGAGTAATTTTCTTCAATTTATGTTATTATTTGTCTCTAGTCTTATGGATTAAATTCTGATTTCTGAGTAACTATTTACTCAGAAATCTGTCTTATAAAATTGATTTATTGAATAGTGATACGTTGTGAACTATTTCTGCATGTTATTGTTTAATTATTAAAGTTACTGATTAAATGATCAATATCATTTTGAGAACTAATTCCTGGGTGTTATTGATTGATTATTTCAGTTAAGAGGTCTCTAGATAGAATGTGGTTGGTATTCACAATATCATTTAATTGAACTATTTCGTTAGCCTGATATTCATTTAAAACAAACATATTTAAATCTCAATTATTTAAAATATCTTGCTCTCAGTTGGGATAGATCTATATCTGCCTAATTGAGATAGAATTAAAATAGTTTTTTTACTTGCATCTTAGAATAATATTTCATTTAGATTAAATTCTACATCCCTAAAAATTCCTCTTCCCAAAGAGGCAAAACTTTAGTTGTGGCCTAGCTAAGCCCAAAATAGCTTAAGGATCATTTTGTTGCCCGATCAGCAAGAGAAATGATCTGATGTCTCTTTCCCATTGGTAGATAAAAGTCATATTTTAAGCCAATAGAGATTGAGAGAAGGTAATTGGACCTAGTTAAACCATTCAGAGTCACCATTCCAAACAGAAAAGGAACTTCTTTAAGGTCTGGACTGGGTGGTCATCCCCCATGTTGTTGTAGCAAATTTCGAGGCCTCAACACGTTCCCAATGATCAACTTATGGGTATGCATATTGGATAATTACATGTTAAAGCCTCTAGCATTTCTGGTACTACTAATTATAACGATTTCAATGACCAGCCTTTCCAATTTTTTGCAAAGAGTGAAGCCTTGGTATATTTGACAATTATTCTTGATGATTCTGAAGATGAATGGTCTAAATAGGACACATCAGGTAGTTTACCAGGGAAGCATAATGTTGTTGGGAGCAAGGCCATGGTTTTTCAGGCACCTCACTGCGGTTATGAGCTCTGCATCTAAATATTTTCCCACTTTACCCGTTTTCAAATAATGTTTGTTTTCTAATTTTTAATTGCCTTCACTGCAATATCAATTTCTACAAGAAAACATCAGTTATTTCTGAAGATTCCTTTTGTATTAGTTTTGAATCGGTCTGCTATTCTAACTCAGTGTTTCCCATCTTCTAGAAACTATCACCATACCTTCATAAGATGCCATAAGTAACGATGACATTTCACTTAGTCCAAGTACTTTTAGCACATAAAGGTACAACTCAACATCTACAAATTTTTTCACCAATTTTGAATTGTTATTTATTCTATTATGAGAATCAAATGAATCAAGGTTATGTAGGACACCTTCTAGACTTTAGCTATAATTTGACTATGATTCTTATGGTATTCATCACAGAAATGGTCTTTATTCAAGTATGCAAAGAGTGGTACTTTTTTCAAAGATACTCATAAGAGCTCCAGAAACAAAGTGCAACCTTCAAATATTAACATAAACAAGTAGACAAAAATATACAAAACTGTTACAAATACATACAGAAATTTCTTGCTTCAGTCCTTTTTTATCCTCAGCATCCATAGACATGCCATCAATTATGTTCAACAAAACATAAATCGATGAATCCAGCATGGGCTTATATTCTTCTCTATTTGCAATGCTTTGTTTTCAAGTGCCAATTGAATGGGAGACGCTCCAAATATGTATGCAAAAAAATCTAACCATCACTTTATGTGCTCACATATGTCGTCTTGTACATATCTTTCCATCTCCTCTTGTACTATGTATATTAATCCACTAAGCCAATAAATGTAAATGTTGCCTTTTGTTGTATCTATCTAATAGTTGCATTATTTTCTAGTCAAGTCTATTGGAGTGGAATTCCCAAAGAGATCCACTTTCATTTTTAGACTGACACCATGTATGTGATTTTGTCCTGCACTTCCTTCATAAATACTTTTATGCCCTAGCTAGAGAATAATTGAATTCCAAGATACGCACTTGGAACTTTGGAAGTGGTTCTTTTTCATATTCTATTAGAGTGGAGATGTTCGTTGTCATGAAACTGAAATAATTCAATAGCAAAAATTCCATCCTTATTTTCCACAAACTTTGGACCCCGACCATTGGGAAATGCACGCATAACGAGCTCCAATAATTATAGCCCCAACCTTGCCTCCTCTACATATGTTTTTCCTATTGTAATAAAATAAAAAATTCCTGAAGAAAACACCATCTATTTGGCTGTAATATTCTGTGCAATCAGTGATGCCTATGTAACAGTGAGTGAAATACCTCTAAGGAAAATAAATGTATTTACACAAAGAAATATTACTATGCCAAGAAAGTGAAAAACTAAATAATGCATCCATATATAAAGCCACCAATTTCAAAACAAGGCAGTAGTAATATATGTAGATAGGTCCATGAACAACTGTAGCAAAAAAACTCCAGGGAGGATAAAATTATGGGTTGTGTATTTTTAGAAATCCGTTCTTTCACGAAATGTGAGTGTGACCCTTTCTATTTAGACCAAACAGAGCCATGCCTAAATTTATTTGCTTTATATCCAAAATAATTCATAGATACTAATATGCCAATTAGAAATACACAAATACCACAACTACCTGAGATAAGACTAGAATGTGTACCTTCAACACTCTCTTGAAGAAAATTGTAATCCCTTAGACTAATATAATTTTCCAATTTTCTTGGACAAATATAATATAACTGGGAACAACTACAAGTAGCCTTCTTCATTGAATAAGTTATTTCAAGAATACTAAAAAGAAAATAAAAGAGAAAAAAATGAACTTCCAAGTTCTTCATAATTATGATAATGTAAAATGTAAAAAAGAATGTATTGAGCCAAAAGAAAAATTTATTTAAGAAGATTCATAATTATTATATTGTAAAAAGTAAAAAAAATGTAATTGAGCCAAATGAAAAAGTTATTTCAGAAGACGGGAAGATTGAAAAGAAAAGAATGAACTTCCAAGCTCTTCATAATTATGATATTGTAAAAAGTAAAAAATAATGTATTTGAGCCAAAAGATAAATTTATTTCAGAAGATTCATAATTATGACATCGTAAAAAGTAAAAAAGAAAGTATTTGAGCCCAAAAAAAAGAAATATTTCTGAAAAAAGAGAATGAACTTCCAAGCTCTTTAGCTCTTTGAGGAAGCGATATGAAGAACTCTACAGTATGAGGCATCTTTATCTGATAAAATTTTCCAATTTAAAAAACCTATCGGCCTTTCTTTGCACCTTTTGGGGCAACTGCTATTTTATATGTGTCAAGAAAAAATCGTTTTATGCATCAACGTAGTTGCAAAAATTTTTAATTTAAGACAAGATGATAATTTCATCTTAAAAATTTTACTTAAAACCACCTATATATATATTAGTGTTATTATCACCTCATTTCCTCCAAATCACACTTCGAATCTACATGAAACAATTCCATCAATAACTTATTATGAAATCCCACCATCTCATAATTCAAGCAAAAGTATTAGTAAAGCTAACGCTCAAAAAATTAAACTATGATGTGCCTACAACATGGTGTTAAAAATTTCAAAATACATAAGGGAATGGTTTATCTACCATTCTCATTTGAGTGTGGAACACTTCTTTCTATATGGTAACAATATTGAAGATAAGCTAAGAAATGGTAATCTAGATTCTCACATTGTTTTCTCATGGTCAAACAAAAGTACCAATGGATGATGTACACTAAAATTGATGAGTTTGTATTTTCTTCTTTGTGGCTAAATAAAATCAAGGCCAATGCCTATTTTGGGTACTCATTAAAGAATATAGCTTCAAAAGTGGCTCTAAGACAATTGATTTTAAATATAAGTATAGTAAGTAAACTAGGAGCTACAATGTCAAGGAAAATTTCCTTGAGATGCAAAAAATTTGGACCCTCTCGTCTCCATGTGCACGCGCAAAGAGGGGTAATTGAAGGTTATGTTTTCATGGAGAGGATGGACAGGCATTACAAGTCTATACTTATGTTGTAATTTACTTCTCCTTTGTTTCTCAATGTAATATGCCACTTTCAATTGAAGAAGGGATACCATAATGGTGTATGTGAATGCCTCCAAGGAAATGGTCAACCATTATCGCTATGGGATAGTACAAAAATTATCTATTGATTTTGGAGATATATTCCTATTCCAGCATGAATGTTATGTTGAGAGAGCCTTTCTAGAGGATTTACGATTCATGCTTCAATGTAATTGTTCTAGTTTTGAAGCTCCATATGTTAGGGTTTGTAAGGAAAAAGCACACATTATTTTGTCACAAATGTTTTTCTATTAATGATAAGTGGTTGTAAAATTCCTAAATCTCAGTGACCAAATGGAGAGGGCACTTTCAGCTATTGTAGAAATCGACTTAAACTCGGTCTATGCTTATTGAGGTGCTGGTCACATGATTTTATTTTTCAATTTTTCAGGTGCAATGACCAAAGTACCTTTAACATGCACAAATGGGCATGGAATCAAATTTTTGAAGAGAAGAAAACCAGCAATGGATTCAGTCATTATAAGAGAAAATTTTATTCGATGATTTAAGGCCTTGTAATCATACACTCAATATACACCATAAGAAAAAAAACATCTAAAGATTCATATTTGATGATCTAAATCATAAAGGGAGGTCTGACCTATATTAGTATACATTAGGGTGGACTAATATTTTGTTAGTGGAAGAACATATATATAAACATTTTTAGCCTTATTTAGGATCTATTAAGAATGGATCAGTACATCTACAGTAATGGATAAACAAAATGGTTTTCAGGTCACCTACTGTTATGAGTCAGTTTTAGACACTTATCTGTAGTTCTAACACATGTAAAAGGAAAATTTTGAGTAGAATATTGATATCTGAGCAAGTGTCGATGTGGGTGGAAATATGACTACTCAAAATTAGTTTTTTTGTCATGTTTCCAAATATATTTTCTCCATTAATGAAAATGTAGTAGCATTGATTAGAGGAATATATAATGGATTATCTAGAACCAAGTAAAGCTATATAAAATGAGTAAAGTTATAATTTGTCATGAAAGACATTTCCATTTAAGATTTAGTACCTAAAGGTTATTTCTTGTTCATATATATTCATTCCATTTACCAAAGATGATGTTGAATCACTAGGAGGGCAAGGAAATCTCCTTGAAGATGAGAAGAATATTCCATATGGTGCAATGGAATATTTAGAATTTCCTCATAGTTATGATTTAGAATGTAAGTGAATAAGAACTTTTTGATCTCGTGAAGTTGTCGACATTTGTAGAAGCCTGCTTAGGGAATATTCTAGATTTAATGTTAACAAGTAGACGCATGTTTTAGTTTCTAGGGACAAATAATGATGCTCTACCATATGGAAAAGGATTAGTCAAAAAAATGAGACAAATGGCTCTAAGTGACCAATTTTTTAAAGTATGGAAACTTGGTGGTGGAATGTACAAAATAACATTACAAAATACATTACATAGATTGGTGGCACACAAAAGGCCTCTAAGGACTATCTTTTCATCAGAACTTAAATTATTTTTTCTACCTCATGAATATTTCTTTTCTATACTTAACAATAGCTAAGTAATAAAATTATTGATTGAGTGCATGAAATATAGCAAGCACACTAGAATCAAATGCAATGCTTCTTATTGTTCCTAAGTGCAAAAAAATGGTAATAGCCCAATCAATTTAAAGTTAGTCATTTCAATGTTACTATTCCTAAGATTTTTAGAGAAGCAATCACTGGGAAACTATATACGAAAAAAAACACTACCCAATTTTTCAAGGCAAGTTGCTGCCACTTTTAAATGAAATTTATACCATGCAAGAGGGGCATGAGTTTGATATAATTTCTATATACCTCATTCCAAATGTGTTTCTTAGGTTTTTAGTTATCCACTGATAGATTGCATGGTTTTTAAACCATTAACAATAATAGGGTGATAGATATTTTTGTTACAAATTGAAGATTTTACAAGGAAAGGGGGGATTGACTCAACAATATATTCTTGAAGACACAACCATTTTTACAGCAAAGCCTTCCTAGTCATAAGCTCACAATTTTTAGAAATACTATATATGGTCAAAGAACTTAGACTATCTCATCCCATTTTTTGATTTTGAAACATTCCAACGTACTTGATACAATCATTTATGGATAATATTGTTTCTATATTGAAATGTGTTGATAAAGTGTGAAACATATAATGGCTCGATCTTCCTAGATCAAGGGAAACAACCTAACCCAGCTTGTGTGGTAACCATTGGATAGTTTATTTTTATAAGCCACATCCCCCTTGGGTTCTTTAGTAGGTGGAGGACCACTATTCCTATAAAATTCAAAGAAATTATTTTCTCTAAGAAAAATATTTAGGTTATGCATTCTAAATCCATATCTTTGATATTATATTAAGTTTACACTAAATTTTATAGAAATTTTCTTCTACACCAACCATATGTTAAAGGAGCCTTACCTAATCTGGATAATTTAAATTCTTTTTTCAATTGAAAAACTAAACAAAAAAATGAAAATCATGCCATTCAAATGAATGTTGAGCAAGCATCTAATTAATGAAATGATATACGGGGTCACTTCAACTTGCTTCTACTTAGTTACAAAGGTAAATCATTGTCACTAAAAAATCATTACAATGAAGAGAATTTGTTCCAAAGAGCAGAAAAGCCAAACAAATCGAGTAATAACAAAAGGACCCAAATAACTTCATTATTAAGGAACGAAATAGAGTGTAAAGTTAAGGTCCATCCCTGTGTGGATGCTATGTCTTTTTCGATAGGGAATGTAGATTATATATGTTAAGCCATATCTTGTTATGGTCTCGATCAATATTATGATGCATAAATATTAAGGGCTCATGCTCCGATTTGAGAAATTGTAATTCACCAGCTGAATCAAAACTAGGCATTAATAGCTCAAATGTAGCTCTGAATCAAGATAATCAAGTGCAACTGCTCTATTCGATATTAGAGAGAAACAAAAGGTGAGGCAGGAGAAATTTGCATGGATGGATAAAGTAATTTATGTGATAGGAATGCACAATGTATGGTGGTAAAATTACATACATGAAGGAAACATTAATGACTCAACAAGCATGAGTGGTACAAAGAATTCATTTATATGTTTTAAGTGAAGGCAGTCACAAGGATTTTTGAGTTAATACGAAGTGATAATTTTAAGATGAAATTTTAATTTCATCTTAAAAAAATTTCTCAAAATCCCCTATCTGTAGTAGTTCCATTATTACCTCATTCCCTCCAAAATGAAACTGTGAACACATAGGAAAAAAATTCCATAAGTCGCTTATTATGAAATCCCACCATATCATCATTCAATCAAAAGTATTAGTGAAGATAATGCACAATAAATGAAACCACTATGTTCATATGCCATGGTGATAAACATTGTAAAATACATAAGAGAATGGGTTATTTACCATTCTCGTCTAGGTGTGGAACACTTATTTTATATGATAAAAATAATGAAGACAATCTGGGAAAAAATGTTGAAGCGTTGTTATTTGAAAATTACAAGGTAATTAAGCATCCATGGCCATGGTCTATGACATGGGAATCTTGTTTCTCATAATATTATCTCATGCCCAAACACATGTACCAATCGATGATGTGCACTGATATTAACGAGCTTGTATTTTATTCTTCTTCGCTGAAGTAAATCAAAGCCAATGCCAATATTGGGTACTCATTAAATAATACTAACTAAAAATTTCATCTAAGACAATTGATTATAAATATTAGAATATTACGTAAACCAAGAGTTGTAATGATAAGGAAAATTTCTTTCAAATGCAGAAACTTTGCGCTCTTAGGTCTCCATGTGCACCCAGAAAGAGGGGTTAATCAATGGTACACTCGGGGCAGAGGGAGGAGAAGCATTAAAAATCTATACTTATGTTGGAAGATTCTTCTCATTCATTTCTCAATTTAGTACACTGCTTTCAGGTGAATAAGGGATACCATAACAATTTATGTGACAACCTCCAAAGTAGTGGTCATTCACTATAAATCTGGGGTACTATGGAAATTATCTGTTGATTTTGGAGATATTTTCCTCTACTACCAAGAGTGATCTAGATTTATGAAGGAATGCAACATAATAGACATATAACCATAAATACAAATATGCAATGGAAATAACACTTCATTTCATTAATATCAAAGAACTGAAATTTTCTTACAGAAAAAATGGAAATAAACTAGCTACATCATTGGTAGCTTATCTCTAAGAAGATATGTGGTGGATACATGCCTCTAAAATGTGTTATAATGAGGCTCGAGGGCCTATTTATTAGAAACAATGAAAAACTCTAAACATCCAAAAACATAACCCTACGAGATGAAGCGCCAAAACTATGGGCCCTGTTTGGGTAAATTGGTACACCAACTTACCGGGGACGTAAATTTGACATGCGATCTCTGTTTGATGCACAATATACCTCGATAGAAATATCTATCTGGGTACTAAAATTTTTTATGGGAGAAACATCAAAGGAAATTCCATGTTGTTCCTGGTTCCCAAAAAAAAATCATTTTGGGCCTGAAAACGGCCTTGGAAGTTCAAGACCCAAAAAACTACTAAAAATAGTAAAATGTGCTACAATTAAGGAAACTGAAAAACTGAAAGAAAAATGGTGGGGCCCCAAGTGGAATAGATGGGTGGTCACCAATATCCACTTGCATCATTCCTCCCCACTTAGGAATCAATGCTCCCCATTGCATTGAGTTCCTTAATGAGATGAGGAAAGTTTTGATGTACTTAGTCCCTGGTGTTATCACTGTCCCTAACTTCCTAGGCTGAAAATAGGACTGAAGAGAGGCAACTACAAACCAATATTTTAGCTAGGTATCTAGCCCTACCTAACCAGAGAGGGCTCTCTCTATGTCACTTTTTTAAAATATTCAATTTAAGGCCGAGTACCAAATTTTAGGCTAGATATAAGTTAATATGTTTGAAATTTGTTTTATAATTTGTTTGCTAGATAAAAATAATGATCAGTGAAACTAAAGCTAATTTTAAAGACTAAATTGAAGAGAATAAAATAAGGCAAGATATGTAGGCTTATTGAGCACAATTAAGTTGTCATTGTGTATGTGATGATATAAAAGGTAGGAATATGAATGAGCATATAACATGAATGCATTCTTCAGAAGAAAAGACACATTTGTGAAAATCTTAATAAACAAAACATATAACTGATCTCTATTTATAAACTAGTAATATTTTCAAACAAAAGCACAGTGCTCAAAAGAGATACCACATGAATCTCACAGTATCTGCTGCAACTTCTTTAATTTCATTCAAAATGTACAATAGCTCCACAGTAATACACAGAGTCTCAAAAAATCAATTATCCAACCAAGAATAGTTTGTATAGTGAAGTATTTATAGAAAAAATATTTTACAATAGATTACATTAAATTCTATCATAACAGATAGCGCTTTATTTCCCAAACTAGACTCTAATTTTAATATGGAAAACAAGTTGATTTGATGTGCTAGTGTTGTTCTAACTAAAAATAGTTGCTAAAAGGAGGGAATTGTGGACTGCGATGGCTGTTAGCTGATTAATGACCTGGCATAAGTTGAATTTTCTCTTTTACCATTCAATCCTAATATTCACATAGTTTTTCCCAACAAATTTCATCTAGGATGGTCAATTTTATTACCTTACAGTAAAATTCATCCATTTAAGTGTACTTGGAAAAAGTGGGCCTCACCATGAAAAAACATTTGTATCTCATACTGAATATAACTATCATTGCTCAATATTCCCAACAACACCCTTCCTGTCATTTTGCCTTTGATTTTTGAACATTTAGCAGTATCTCTAGAAATTTATGTAAGTCTTCTCCAATACTCTTCTTTGTTCATCAATTTTTCACTGATTACAAACAAAGAAGGCAATCCTTTCTGTGTCAGAGGCTTTATTCTGCTGAAAAATCTTTGCACTGGGATTTCTAGACTATGACACTTCTCCTCAAGCTGAGTAATTAAATTCTTCTCTGTGAGAACCTTCTTTAACTCCATGATTGTTTCTCTCCTATCATCATTTCCCAAGTCATCCATCTCATACATGTTCTTTGAATTCAGAAATTTTATAATGTTGTTTACTATAGCAGGCTTATCTCCAAGTTGTGCTTTAATTGTTGCAATGGCTTCATTTTATTTCTATTTCAACTCCTTTTGTTCAAATATAATCTGTATACTTGGAAAAATTTCATTAAGAGATTCCACGATGTATGCCCAGATGATTTCTCTTACTTGGCCCAAAGTGTTCCCAATGGCTGATTCCTTTTTTTTCTTTTTGTAACCTCTCAATTAGCGTTTTAGCTCTCTATGCTTTCGATGTATGTGAAATTTAATCTTTAGACTTCTGATATTGTAAAAATTGTACTTGGTCTTGAAGTTTATTTATCTCTTACTCCTGAATTGACATATTTTTCACTGCTTTAGTGAGCTTCTCAGATCCATCTGCAATACTTGTTGTGCAAGGTTTGGATGTATGAATAACTGCAAGAGGCATTACTTCTGAAGGAACTTTAGATGTCTTTGTTTTTTTTTTCCTTTTCCTTTATCATTTTCTCCAATTCTGAGTCCATCTATTTTATTTGAGCATTCTTTTCCATACTCATCTTCACTATTTCTATTTTCTGGGATTCAGTCTCTTCAGTCTTTTGCCATAGGACCTTCTATGGTTGGAATCTTCAATTGCTTTCTTAATTATTCTATGTCCACATTTTTCTTTTTGATGATCTCTTTCGCTACATTGATATTGGAAGGATCATGTCTGATTTTTATCACCAGGTCTTCCAAAGTTTTGATTCTTGTGTCTTTAACAAATGAATAAAATTTCTCCATTTTCAACTATGATTGGACATTAGCCAAGGAAACCTGCAATTTTGAAAACTCATAGCAGTGTTAGTGAGAGTGGATGAAATTTTTCTCACTAGTTTGTTTATGTAACTCCATTTTATCTATTGGATGTATCTCCTTAGTATCAAACTCAAATGTAGTTTTTTTGTAATCTGCCTATGACCTTAGTTGTGGAATTTGTGTTTGAAGAAAGAAAACTGCATTTTTCCCTTATTTGAATCAAAAGCTGAGAGAAACCTTCTCTTAGAGCTGGGATTTTTCTTCCAAACCTGATTGTATGTTTTGGTATTCAACACTTCATTCTTCAACTTTATCTCCCTAAAGGTATCAAATATATTTTTCTCCTTTTCCCCTATAACAATTGTACTAGTTTGAATGGCTTGATGTTGATCTTGAGAAACTGATGAAATATTTGGAGAAGAAGAATTTTGATCACCTACCTGTGTGGAAGGATGGGTCTCTTTGGTAATAATAACTTCTTGCTCTAAATCCTTTCTAGCATCGACTTTTAGATTGAGCTTTGTCTTCTTTCCGTAATGTCTTTTGAATTCTTTGCTCGATGATTCAGTCATTGGAGATGACTTATATTATTTGATCCTTTCTCTTGCTATTTCCTGTGGAACAGGAGTCTATAATGCTGATGTAGAAAATGTTTGTTCTTCAGCTTCCTATAAATTACCCTCATTCCATTCAAGACGATTCATATATTTCTCAATTTCTGGTCTGTGTATGAAAATAAGGTGTAGATTTGTTCTCAAACCGTAATTTAGAAATAAAACCAACTGGATCATATGACCATGTGAAACTTAGGCTAAATTGCATATCTTTCAGTAATTTTTTTGTTTCTTCCCCTGTTGTCCTGCTATTACAGATAAAAGGTCCTATATGTGTTTTGATTTTTAATTGGGACTTGTTTTTAGCAGACACAAAATGTACTTCATCAACATTAAGCATTTGTTTGATGTATTCTAATGCAAAAATCCTCATTGGGAGGAGGTTTGGAAATTTGTAAGGGGGATCTCAGAGCCATAGACTCTGAGTCCTTTGTAATTATGATAGAGATACCAATCTCCTGTTCTAGCTTGATCTAACAGTTGCAACACTGTTATGATTTCTTCATTGATCCTGGGTTATGTAGTGTTGTTTAGCAAACTAATTGTTGGATGCAAAAAAAAATTCTACAAACTGCTTATACTTATATTCCTTTTGTTCCTTCATCACTAATGAAGTCTAAAAAATAACTGATCGTTGATTTCCTTCATCATCCAATTTCTATAATGAAGACTTGAATTTGTCTCCCTGAGAATATAAAAACAAATAAACTAACACAGAGGCATATTTGAATACCTCTTCAGTTGGGAATTTAACAACCTGCTCATGAATGGAATATGCAATGAATTTACTGAAATTGAAAATGATGGAGGGTTTGGAATCTGTGGAGAAAATAGACATGACTCCTAGGATGGTTTCATCTACCCATTGGTTTGAATAATAACCAAGAAGGTAAGAGATAACTGTGATGATTTTTTTGGCTCTTTTAGGGAAAATGGATGATGGAAATGGAGGATTCTTCTTGGGCAATGGATCATTTTCAGTCATAAACAGCTCAAGAGTTTGAGCCCTTTTTTCAGAATCTAGTTTCTGATATATTTCAATAAATGATTCCTGAGAAAATGGAGTGGCATTCTCTGTGATGGGGGCTTGCATCATTTGTTCTATGGTTTGGGCAGTTATGGCTACTAAAATCTCTCCTGTAGGAGCGATAATAGCTCTTTTATTGGGTACATACCAGGCTTGGAATTTTCTGACAAACACAGGGGCACTATAGGTGTGAGGAAAGATATATTGTGGCAAGTCTGAATCCCATAGTTGTATATCATCAGCTTTATCCAAAAATTTATCCTCTAATGAGCAATACATTTCAAATAATTCAACCTCACAGAGGGCTTCATGAATCGTATGGTCTTTGTCTACTAATGGTATATGATGAAACTCAAATTGAGGATAAAGTAGCATATTTACTGGTTCTTCTGGTCCTTTTTTCTTTAGAGGCATGATTGGTTCTATTTGAATGTTAGAGGCAAATTTTCTAAAGGAAAAACGGAGGCTGAGACTGAGAGAATACTCTGCAGATTGGGAAAAATGTCGAAAGCTGCAAAGGATGCTTTAAATAGTGGTCAAATATTTGTTTTGGAGTTTTGGTGAACTCTTTGAATTCGTAATTGTCCTGTACATAGCAGAGTGAAAATAAAAACGAAGGTTTAAATAGGTTGTTAGGATGAATTAATAAACAAATTTGTCTAATTCCCGTTGAGAGGGGCGCGAGTATTGTTGGGTGCTAGTTTTGTACTTATTTCCTGCATATGTTTTCCCCATTGCTAACTTGTGACTACAACCATTGGGACTATATTTGCATTTTTTTCTGCTTTCTATCCTAAACAATGTTGTTTTACCTAATTTTCATTATCTTGTCGTTTCATCGATTATTATGATGTATTGTTTCTTTTTTTTATGACTAATTAGGATAAATGTTGGAAGAATTTCTCTAGTATTTTGATGTCCTTCTAGAATTTTTTCTTAGAAAAAAATATCTAGGGCATGAGGCATACAAAAGAAGTGAAAGTGTGATGTTATAGTGAGATGTTACACCATGATGGTGTTACATCACGGTGCTGTTACAGACCCGTTATTTAAACTTTTGTTACAAGTGTACTGCTGAATGGACATTGCCAACTTATGGATGCCAACCTGTCCACAATTTTTGTTACGCTATAGTTGTCATTTTCCATGGACAACTATAGAAGTCATTACATATTGTATTTTAGGATGACAATTTTTGGGCAGTTTTGATTGTAATCTATATTTTCCAGTCAAACTTTTTATTAAGAAGTGGTTGGAACTATATGTATCTTCTTTTGATCAGCATGAGAATATTAAGATTCTCATGACTGATATGTACCTCTTTTTTCAGAACATGTAACCATTATATAACTCTCAACCCTAGAAGTCAAGGGGTTAGTGGAAAACAATATTAATTCTAGCTCTATAATTTTGGTCACATTAATACAAAGATATGACTTTTTTGCTGCTACATGCGTTTCCTGGTTTAGTTTCCATTTAATTTTATATCTCTTCATGTGCATTTCTATGGAGGAAGGGCCCTCCTCTTTAGTAGGGACTATAACAGTTAAGGTAGTTGTACTATATTTCTTATTTTATTTATGTATTGGTGGAAGTGCTACTGCTTTTGTTATGGTTGTGAGTAGATCTACTTCAATTTAAATATTATTATGTTGTTACACAGATGTGATTAGAGATACCAGTTGAGTAATTGTTGTGTGGAATGCTAGGTATAGTTAATTGAGGCATGATTACATTCCTATAGATTGTTTTAATTCTTGCATGAGTGATTTCTTTCAGCAATTGATTCTGCAATGATTCCACTTTATTTTGATTTGCTTTTGGTTTGATGTATTGGCATAGGCAGTTCAACCATCATTGAAATAAAAGACATCCCTCAATTGATAATTCGTGTGTACTGTCTTATTCATTTAATAATGATTAATAAAGTCCAACATTTTCGCATTTTTGTAGGGGATGGTAGTGATGATCCAATCAACCAGAATTGTTTGTATGATGATAGAGTGCTCCTAGTATGCAATTGATGGGAGCTAAGACGAGAGGTAAGAACCTTCACATCACTCTAACATACGTGGGCGGTATCACCATTGCTACACTAGGGCACTTAGAAGTGTATGTTTCAGATGTTTTCCCTAGCGTGTTTTCAGCTACACAATTGTTGGGTGGTAAGACGAGAGGTAAGAACCTATGCATCGCTCTAACATAGCTGGGAGGGCTCAGCATTGTCTCACTGGGCCACTTAGAAGTGTGAATTTTTCTAGTGTTTTCTTCAGTGTTTCTTCAGCTATATAGTTTCTAGGCAGTAAGATGAGAGGTAAGAACCTATGCATCTCTCTAACATACTTGGGCAGGCTCACCATTGTAGAAACTGAAGCACTTGTATGAAGGATTGATACACATAGGGTCCATGCGTGCTAGTAGGACAATAGAGAAATCCACAACACCCCCCACTCTAACTAACTATAGGAGAGACAGGTCATAAAAAGGAAAAAAACAGTGCATACTTGGGAAGAAAGACATTCTTTGGAGATCTGATCTCAAAAGCAGAAAAGGAACAATCAACTTCATACATAGATAATAAGAAGACAAGACCACATAAATATGCTACTATATCGAAGCCTAAGGCATCAGTACCTTCCGTATCTAGACCTCATCACCCTTAAAACAACATATCCACTCTTAATATCAATACTTCATATATGAAAAAACAGTGGAAATTCATTGATCAAAATCTAAAAAATTGAAGGACAAGGGGAGACCAGTGGGGAGCATCAGGGTGTAGGTTTTAACCCTGAACAAAAATGATCTACACACGAATCTTATAACAGAAAATAAATAATAGCGAGAGCATAAAACATAAAACAGATAAACACAAATATTTTCCCCTGGATCCCAAATCAGGAAGACCAACTTGATTTTTCATTATATTCCTTTTAGTGTTACAACACATATATATATATATACATGCTGAAGCATACATAAACCCCAATCCAATAACCCTGGATTAGAACATAACCGTAGTTCCCTTGACCGGGTCTACAAAATACCAGGGGTCGAAAACAATCGTACCCCAAAACCACGTGCAAACTCATGCACAAAACATGGGTGGGTCCGCCTATGAGTGGGTCCTCACACCAAAACAATTTTCACCGGGGCATTGCCCCAGACCCCAACAGTGGGGGCTGCCTCCTCCCTTGTGACCCCCTTGTTGCGCCCGGTGCAATGTAGAGTGCGTGGGGCTAGTCGTGGAAAGAATATAACACATACCCAACATTCTCCCACTTGTTGTTTTCTTTCCAGAGGAGGCCACAAGAGAGCTTAGTCATTGGGCCTATTCTTCAACACCCATTATTTCTCTACACCAAGAGAACTTCTGAGTGCTCAAAGATTTCATCAATGCATCTGCAACATTCTTCAAAGTGTCCACCTTTACCAGCAACACCCTTTTAGCCTCAACCATATCTCTAACAAAGTGATATTGAACATCAACGTGCTTTGTCTTTGAATGGTAAGCAGGGTTCTTAGCCAAGAAAATTTCACTTTGGCTATCACGGTCTATCCTTATAGCTTGTTGTACCAACCCCATACTTGAACACAATCTCTGCAACCAAACTGCTTCCTTGCTTGCATGAGTGGCTGCTATGTATTCTGCCTCTGTAGTTGAAAGAGCCACTACAGACTGTCTTTTACTCATCCAACTGACTACGCCTCCAAATAGGTTAAACACATACCCACTTGTAGATCTTCTTTGGTCCAGATCTCCAGCCCAGTCTGCATCAAAAAAACCACGAATGTCCAACATTCTTTCCAATCCTGGTCTTCCTTAGTAGCACAAGCCATAATCACTAGTGCCACATAAATATCTGAAAACCCGCTTCACTGCTGTCCAATACTCCTTCCCTGGGTTTGACATAAACCTTCTCAATACTCCCACTGCATGTGCAATGTCTAGTCTAGTACAGACCATTGCATACATCAGACTACCCACTGCACTTGCATATGGAACATGGGACATATCCTCCTCTTCTTCTTGTGTCTTGGGACACTATTCAGCAGACAGCTTTACACCTATAGGAATATGAACATTCACTGGTTTACTATCCTGCATATTGAACCTCTGCAATACAGTCTCGACATAATTCCTCTAGTTTAACTAGAGCTTCCTCTTTGCCCAATCTCTCTTAATTTCCATGCCCAAAATATAGTTTGCAGCACCAAGATCCTTCATGTCGAATTTGGAGAACAGTTGGGTCTTCAAATCTTGGATAATTTCTTTGTCATTTCCAATCAACAACATATCATCCACATACAAGACCAAATAAATAACACGGACACCAATTAATTTAAAATAAACACGGTGATCCTCCTTGCTTCTGGTGAAGCCAAGCCCCCGTATATAGGTATCAAATTTCTGATACCACATCCTTGGTGACTGTTTTAACCCATACAGAGACTTCTTCAACCTGCATACCAGTTCTTTCTTACCCTTCACCATAAAGCCTTCAGGTTGCTTCATGTAGATCTCTTCTTCTAGATCCCCGTGAAGAAATGTTGTCTTCACATCCATCTGTTCTATCTCAAAATCAAATACAGTAGCAACAGATAAAAGTAATCTAATAGAAGTAACTTTGGCAACAGGAGAAAAAATATCACCAAAATCAATTCCCGGCACCTGGGAATAACCTTTTGCTACCAACCGAGCTTTGTATTTCTCCATCTTGCCTTCTACATTCATCTTCTTCTTAAACACCCATTTTCTCCCGATGGGCTTCCTTCCAGCCGGCAACTCCACCAGATCCCATGCCTCATTTTTGTGCAAGGATGCCATTTCATCAACCATGGCCTCCTTCCAGAGTTTTCCATCCTCGGAATCTACTGCCTCCCTGACAGTTCTGGGATCATCATCAGTTATAGTTAAGGAAAAACCTGAATAGAAAGCAGATGGACTATACCTTTCTGGTTGCCTTCTTTCCCGAACTGATCTTCTCAAAGTTGGAGTTTGTGGCTCTTCCTCTTCTGAATCTTCTTCTGCTGTAGAGTCTGATTCATCCTCCTTTAGCTCAAACTCTATCTTCTCAGGTTCCTTTCGTATGATTTCATGTTTAAAAACATCTTTCACCTCTCTAAACACCACATCTCGGCTGTACACAACCTTCCTTGTTTCCGGGTTCCAAAGCTTGTAACCTTTTAAACCATCCTTATATCCAATAAAGATGCACCTTTCAGATTTATAATCCAACTTGGTCCTTTTCTCCTTTGGAACATGTACATATGCATCACATCCAAATACCCTTAGATGTGAAAGAGAGGGTTTCTTACCAGTCCATACCTCATGTGGAGTCTTATCCTCCAACAATGATGAAGGTGATCTATTAACTAAGTAACATGCAGTCTCCACTGCCTCTGCCCAGAATTCTTGTCCTAACCCGGTACCACTGAGCATGCTTCTTGCCTTTTCCATCAATGTTCTATTCATTCTTTCTGCAACTCCATTTTGCTGAGGTGTGTATGGAGTAGTCTTCTGTCGTGCTATACCACACTTCTTACAGAACTCTTCAAATTCCTTCTTACAGAACTCCCCACCATTATCTGTCCTCAATGCCTTTATCTTCTTCTTTGTCTGGTTTTCCACCAGAGCCTTAAATTCTTTAAATTTGTCAAAGACTTCAGATTTCTTCCTCAAGAAATATATCCATGTATTCCTTGAGAAGTCATCTATGAATGAAACATAATACACAGACTTTCCCAGTGATGGAACTGACACAGGCCCAAACACATCACTGTGCACAAGTTCTAATATCTTGTTTGCCCTCTTAGCACGAGAAGGAAAACTCACCCGATTCTGCTTCCCATATACACAATGTTCACAGAAATCGAAATCCAGAGAGAAATTAGACATACCTTCTACCATACCATTTATGTGCAGTATCTGAAGGCCCTTCTCTCCAATATGTCCAAGCCTTTGATGCCATAGCATGGTCTTTTCTCCAGAGACAGCTAGGCTTTCCGCTCCACTTTCAGGAACCATAGAACTGTTACACCCATCGATATGATGCTACCTTGAAGCTTGTATAAGTCCAGTCCGAAATCCCGCATTAATACGCTCCCCGAACCATCTTCCCTGAACCATCTTACCAGGCATCTTTCTCGAACAATTGTTTTTACACACCCGCATCATCCATCTTGCTTACAAAAATAATATTTCGACGATGCGAGAATATGAAGAACACCGAGGCTTTGTTCTAATCCTTCCACCTTGCGCTTGACTTGACCTTTCCATGTCAGAGTAGTTTTTGGCCTTCCTATCATCCTAGGAAGACATCTTATCATATTTCTCATCTTTCATACAGAACCTATTCTGTGGGGAGTGAAGTGAAAGGATGCACACGAGTCGATCAACCATGACTCATGATCTACATGTGTGTTGAAAGAAGAAGCCAAATAAACATCCCCACCTTCATCCGAGGTGGTTTTTGCCTCTGCAAAAGGAGCATCATCAGATCCCTTTCCTTTCTCAGGAGCTTTAGATCTGCAGTCCTTTTTTTAGTGCCCTTCCTTTCCACATTTCCAGCACACCTTTACAAACTTTCTAGGAGATTTAGATCTCCCACTCGAAACCTTATTCTTGTTTCTATTTTGGGACCTTCCTCGTATAGATAAGGCATCTCCATTCTGGCCCTCCATATTTCTCCATCTCATTTCCTCTGACAGCAAGGCTGAGACAATGTCATCAAAATTCAAGGTAGTTGTATTACTACCTATTGCAATAACCAGACTATCCCACGAGTCTGGTAGAGAACACAACAAACTGATGCACTTATCTTCATCTGAGATTTTAATATCAACAGATGACAACTGACTTACCACAGTATTGAAGGCGTTCAGATGCTCTGTCACCGAGTCTCCATCCTTCATCCTCGGGTTATACAGCTTTTTCCGCAGGAACAACTTATTCACCAGAGACTTAGATTGGTACAAAGTCCCAAGTTTTTCCCACAAATTCTTCACCGTAGCTTCCCCAGATACATTCAACAGTACTGAATCTGAGACACACAACCGTATTGTGCTCTTAGCCTTCCAATCCAGTTTCTTCCAATCTTCATCTAACATTGTCGTTGGTTTAGTACCTGGATCTACCGTGATCCACTAATCTTTATCCACCAGCAGATCCTCCATCTTGACCTTCCACAACTCGAAACTCTGACAATTAAATTTCTTGATCTCTATCTTTCCGCCGCTCGCCATCTTCTTTCTCCCCAAGAATCGATCCCGCAGATCTCCCACTGAACAGGGTCTACCTCAGGCCCAAGAAAAAAAACCTCAGCAACAAAGGCGTCCCCTTGAAGCCGAAACAACTCTGATACCAAATTTAGGTTTTAACCCTGAATAGAAATTATCTACACATGAATCTTATAACAGAAAATAAACAATAGCGAGAGCATAAAACATAAAACAGATAAACACAGAGATTTTCCCCTGGATCCCAAACCGGGATGACCAGCTTGATTTTTCATTATATTCCTTTTAGTGTTACAACACATATATATACATGTTGAAGCATACATAAACCCCAATCCATTAACCCTGGATTAGAACATAACCGTAGTTCCCTTGACTGGGTCTACAAAATACCAGGGGTCGAAAACCATCGTACCCCAAAACCATGTGAAAACTCATGCACAAAACATGGGTGGGTCTGCCTATGAGTGGGTCCACACACCAAAATTTTTTTTGCCAGGGCGCTACCCTGGACCCCAACAATGGGGGCTGCCTCCTCCCTTGTGACCCCCTTGCTGCGCCCAGCGCAACATACAGCGCGTGGGGCCAGTCGTGGAAAGAATATAACACATACCCAACACAAGGGCTTGAGGAAAAACATTTAGTTAAACATCATTTGGATGCGGGTAGTGCAATGAAACAAATGGTCTTGGAACAACCTGATCCTTCATTTATTTGTCAATCCCCTACATATTCCGAGGTCATTTCATTCCATCATGAAGGATTAGCCATGGGGGATGAGAATGTTAAGACAGATGGTTCTGTTACTTTTGAATTCCCGATAGTGGCGACATGGGATGAATCTACTATGAAAAAAATTCCTTTATCATATCTATCATCCTTTCAAGGGATGGTTTTTGAAGACCCTGATACCTTTATGTTCGAATTTGATGTGTTGTGTAGGAGTTATAACTACACTTCAGACACCTAGAAGCTGAAATTGTTTCCTACTACTCTGAAGGGCCAGCATTAAGATGGTTCATGAGATTGGGTGTTGGCACGATCTGAACATGGAATGAAATGAGGGAGGCATTCCTCTTTAAGTATTAGGATTACTGTCGAACCAGGGATGTAAAGGAAGAGATCTTCAGAATTTCACAGAAGGAGGAGGAGAGCTTGGAAGACTACATGGAATGATTCCATTATAATTTACAAAGTTCTATGTTTGGTAACTTAGCCTCAGAAATCTTGAAAATTATATTCTGAAGAGGTATAAGAGGTGATTTTCTGAAGAATTTGAATCTATTGGAAAAAGGATACATATCGCAAGAATCGCTTGAAGAAATAATGAAGCTTTATCTACGAAGTTCAAGAGGATTGGTCAAAGGGAGAAGTTCAGTTCGGGACCCTTCAGTTTAGATACAGAATTCCACAAGCATAGGAGTAACCAGATCAGAGGTCGAGAATATATTTAAAGATTTTAAAACCGACCTCCTCAGTACTCTCTCTGCCCAAATCACTACGATACGAGTTAAAAAAGAACAATCAGAAGTTAAAGAAAACTTGGTGATATTTTGTCCTTGATGCAGAAATAAACATTTAGAAAGAGAATGTGGACTGAATAGTATCATCTTCTGCAACATTTGTGAGTTGGCACATTCTACTAGTCAATGCAATGAACTTCCCGGAGTGAAAGCGGTACTTCAGGAATCAAGCGAGGATGTTCAGTATTCCTACTTCATTGGATCAAAGAGACCATGGAGGCCATGACCTATAGGTATGCCTCCATATTTTTCCTCTTTGAATCCTTGGAATAATGTTTATAAAAGTTAGCAATTTCCATGGCTATATCCTACTCCTTCCTCAACACAATTTCCTTCACCATGGAACCAGTGGCCTTCCCCTCCTCCAATGCAATATCCTCCATCTTAATCTCATCCTTGTAGTCAGAACTATAGAGGTAATGGCCAAGTTCCATTTCCCCATGCACTACCAATGTAGCAATAGTTACAACTGCCTCCTCTTCAAACTCCTGCACCTCCTGTCCGACCCCAATTACCTCTTAAACCTAACCCCAAACCAAATAATAAGTCAGCTCATACTATAGATTCCCCAATCAATTTCTAGACTTATCTTATCACTCCTATTGGGCTTAACGAGGTTCAGCTTCTGACGGGAAAAGTAATCAAACCTTAACATACTCCCATTATTACTGAGGAATAATGTGAGTCACCTAGAAAGGATATAGTCAATTCTAAAACCACTATTACACCTGTAACAGCTGATACAACATCTGTTGTTACACATGTAGCATACAGCTCAGGAAATCCTATTGTTTCTACATCATCCAACCTAAGCAGGGATAGTGCATCTGTGACAGCTGACTCGGCTATTAAAATTCAGGATCCTACATACCCTCAGCAATTAATTGAAACCGGGCCAGCCTCACAAGATGAATCTGAGTTCATCAAGGAATTACATAATTTGTGTGTGCGGATTCCATTGTTAGAATCTCTTAAGGAAGTACCTATATATGCCAAAACAATGAGAGACCTGTGTGTCAAAAATCCTGGAAGGAAACCAAAAGACCTTGCTACTATCCATGTTATGGGGAAACTGTCTGAACTTATGATTGATCAGCCTTTGTTGACTAAATATAATGATCCAAGGAATCCTACAGTGACTATCCATATTGATGACCAACCCATAACTAACACTCTGATTGACTTAGGGGCAACCATTCATGTAATGACCAAAGATCGTTTTATCTCCTTAGGACTTCATGGACTCAAAGCTACACCTAAAGTGTTTTAATTAGCAAATAGGGCCCGTGTCAAACCTAAGGGAATGATATAATATGTGGTGATCACTGTAGGTTCTTGGAATTACCCAGCTAATTTTCTCATTTTACAAACCAAATCCAACCTGGGGGGTCATCCTTTAATCTTGGGGAAACTGTGGCTAGTCACTGCAGACGCATATATCGAATGTAGATCTGGATCTATGGTGATCTCCAATGGGCAGGCCACTAACAACCTAAACCTTTACCCCCTAGCGAAACGACATATGGATGTGAATAGTCCTTGGTGGGATGAATTTTAACATGAACATGTTTTTTCCCTACCTCTCCTCACGCTTGGAAAAGCACAATAGTTTAAGGATGAAGCAGAGGAGGACATTATTAATGGTTTTATTAGTAATTCACTCTTTGTTGCCTCTATTAAAGATACATGGGAAGAATATGATGTAGATGATGTGATTATTGAACATTTGAAATCTACTCCGCATACTGCCAACAATCCTGTTGAAATTGAGCGAGGGAAGTATTTAAAAATTAATCCTAACTTGACTGCTGAACACAACAGATTGTTGATACAACTGTTACAGAAATATGAAAAGGAATTTGCATAGGACTATACTAATATGAAAGGAATTAATATTGGCCTATGCACTCACCGCATCTACGTTAAAGAGGGTTGTAAACCTGTTAGACAACCGCAACACCAAATGAATCCCTCACTTAAGGAGATAGTGAAAGAGGAATTACAGAAACTCCTTAATGCTAATTTTATCTACCCCATTTCTGACAGTTAGTGGGTTTCTCTACTTGTTATTTTTCTGAAAAAGAATGAAAAGTGGACAGTTAGTGTATACTATAGAGAACTTAGCAAGGCCACCCAAAAGGACCATTTCCCTTTACTATTCATTGACCAGGTCCTGGATACTCTCTTTGGGAAAAAAAAAAATTTCATTCCTGGATGGATTTAGTGGCTAAATCAAATGCAGATTTCCCCAAAAGACCAATACAAGACAAACTTTACCTACCCATGGGGTACCTTTGCATATAAGGTCCTTCTTTTTAGCCTCTGCAATGCGCCAACAACTTTTCAAAGGGAAATATTGGGTATCTTTTCGAATCTCTTGAATGATTGTCTCAAAATTTTCATGGATGAATTTACGCCATACTGGGATGCCTTTGAAATATCATTAGTTAGTTTGGAAAAGGTACTGGAATGCCGTGAACAAACTAATTTTGCTTCGAGTACAGAGAAATGCCATATGATGATGACCGAGGGGATTGTGCTAGGAAATTTCACTTTGGCAGATGGAATCAAGGTAAACCCTGGAAAAATTGAGGTAATCTTGAGAATCCAAACTCCTAGAACTCAAAAAGAGATACGTAGTTTTTTGGGACATGTAGGGAACTACAGGATATTTATAGAAAAATTTTCAAAGATTTCGTCTCCTCTGTTTTATTTACTTACGAAAGATGTGAAATTTGTGTGGATAGGGAAGTGTGAGAAAGCCTTTTTGAATTTAAAGAACTGTGTAACAGCAACACCTATTTTGCGAGGACCAAAATGGATACTACCAATCCATATCACTACAGATGCATCTGAAATAGTTGTGGGTGTTTTTTTGGGCCAGCTAGAGGAAAAGAAACCTTATGCCATTTACTACATCAGAAAGAATTTAACTCCATCTAAACTCAACTATACAGTGATTGAGAAGGGATTCATAGCAGTAGTGCATGCTACCAACAAATTTCGGCACTACATCACTGGGTATAAAGTATTTGTACAAACTGAACACGCTGCAATTCGATTCTTAATGAATAAACCTATTACCAATGGTAGAGCTACATGATGGTTATTGCTGTTACAGGAATTTGATATCACTATTTTAGATAAACCTGGAAAATATAACGTGGTTGTTGATTTTCTTTATATATTAACTAGAGGTGATTACTGCACTCCTACTAAGGATTATTTTGTAGATGAATATATTTTTGCCATATCTACTCACTCACCATGGTATGCAGATATAGCCAATTATCTTGCTGCAGTAAAATTCCCACACCATTTATCTTCCAAAGAAAAGAGGAATATCATACAACATAGTGCTACCTAGTCTTGGATAGAGGGCAATCTCTATCACGCCGGGCCAGACTTTCAGATTGGGCATTATGTTAGAGAATATGAGGTTTTTGATATCATGAAAGCTTGTCATGAGGAACCCTGCGGAGGGCACTTCGCTGACAAAAGGACGGGATATAAAGTACTCTCAACAAGGTACTACTGGCTAGTTATATTCTAGGATTCCAAGATGTTTTTGAAGGGATGTGATAGCTATCAAAGGATGGGCTAGCCTCTGAAATCAAAGGAGATGTTGTTATAGCCTTCGATAGTGATAGAGCCATTTGAAAAATGCCCCCTGGATTTTGTAGGGCTGATTAATCCTTCATCACAACAAAGATCATACATATTGGTCTACATTGACTATGTCACAAACTGGGTCGAAGCAAAGGCACTAACTAGAGCTACGGAACAGGCTGTTTCAGATTTCTTGTTCGAAGATATCTTTGTTCGCTTCAGGATACCCAGGGAGATAGTCACAGATGGAGGGCCCCAATTCACATCTTATTTGATCCAGAAGCTAGTTGAGAAGTATGGAATTCATCACAGGATCACTTCACCTTATCACCCAACAAGAAAATGGTCAAGTGGAGAGCACCAATAAAGTCATTGAGGGAATCTTAACAAAGACAGTAGCCAACCACCGAAGAAATTTGGCCAAAAAACTGCCGAGGTGTTGTGGGCTTACATAAAAACATGGGGGAACACTACAGGCTTCTCACGATATGGATTATTTTATGGTAAAAATCCTTTTTCCCCCATAAAGTTCGAGATAAAGACATTGATAACAACATTGCAATTCAATCTGGATTTAAGCACAGCGCAAAGAAAAAGATTGAATGAGCTCAATGAGCTGGAAGAGAATTGATTGGCTGCCATTCAACATATAGAGATCATTCAGCAACAAAGTGCTAGATGCCATGATAGGTTCATCAAGAAGAATAAATTTCATAAATGAAATTGGGCTCTCTTGTATGACTCAAGATTCAAGGATTTCAAAGGTAAGCTCTGCACTAGATGGCTAGGTCCTTACAAAGTAGACATGGTCATTGATAATGGGACTGTACAATTGCTTACCATTGACAGTACCAAGGCACCGTTACTGGTTAATGGGCACCGTCAAAGGTTATATCATCAACCTGCTTCAAAGGAATCATTTGTTAACACTGTCGCGGACTCTGATCTTTATGTTAGAGAAACAGGGGAATGTTCCCCTGTGCAGCTTGAAATTTTAAATTCTAATAAGTGCAGTAGCTGAAAACCACTCTTGTAGTAGATGTTACACCTATTTAATATATACATATATATAACAATAATAAAAATAATAATAAAAATCTGATTGTGAAAACCTATTTTCGGAGCGTAGTCAAACAATTTGTAACTGTTGAAAACCACTTCTGTGGCAGCTGTTACACCTAGTTTTTTTCCTTTTCCAAAACATCATCCTTCCTTCCTTATATATTTTACAAGATGATTTTACTTATTTGTTTCTTTTCTGTATCTATTTTTCCTAATCATCATGTTTTCTGAAGAATAACAAAAAGGCTGTCTTGGCTGTTACACATGTAACAAATGACACCCATGAACAATGTTTCCTATTTCATCACATGCAAAAATAATCACAACAGTAAAGCATGACCACCACAATCACTGGAAGTAGTTACACCATCAATTCAAATTCCTCCTCCACATCATTTCAGGTACGTCATTCAAAAAAGGTAACGTCGTCATTTAATAGTTTAGTGATTAATGGCAAGTGATGATATCCCCGTGACAGTCATGGGCGGTCGTCACTATTAAAGCAGGGGGGGAATAAATCTCGTGATCATTGCAAGAAATCTATAGTCATGAAATCGTTATTAACCTCGCATGCCTCAAATTAAATATCACGATAGCTAATTATGACCAAATCCGGCCGGAAAAGGAATTTTTTCTTAAACCCCAGTATTTTCCATAATTAGACATTTATGTAGCAATGTGTGAAGTAAAATTTGGTAATTCACAAAACCTGTCACCTTCCATCACCTTCCTTAGATGAATTCTTGCATCCTCGTCCAAAACTCTTCATCTGGGATAAGTAGAGCAAGGTGCCGAGAGGAAACAAGCAGTGCATCGATATTATGGTTGGTTGAGCTTAAGGAGAGATTCAGAATAATAACAAGATGGGAGGAGCAATAGTAAGACACGAGCCAGACTCCATGGAAGCTTTTCAGAACTGTCCGAAAGCTTATCAGGTGTTTAGGGATGCCGGGTGGATTGAATATTTTCAGAAATTGGAAGGCTCAGATGAGGCTATTACAATCGAATTCGCTTAGAATTTGAATAACTACAAGACCCGAGTTTGGGGCTTGCAAATTGAAGTGACAAAAGAAGTGATTTCCTGAGTGACCACATTTCCAGCAGAAGGACGAAGATGGTTCAATAGGAAAATTGATGACCCTTCTTTGAAGGAATATTTTCTTGAATCAGAGGAAAGACTCTAAAAGAAGCGAAGACGACTTGACATATTATAACTCCCCCACCCATGGGAAAATGTCACCTTGGGTTTAATCAAGTACATTGCTTACGAGGGAATATCCTCAATCATCTTCAATTAACAATTCCATATACTTAATCATCTTCAGCACCAACATAAGATCAACCTCCCAATTTTCCTATTGGGAAACATTAAGCATATGGCGGCGACGGTGAAGACAACAGCACATCCTAAAGCATGTGTGACCAATCATGGGCTTATTAAATTGATTTTGTTGGATGCCCTAAGACAGTAGGGAAGGACTTGGGAAGAATTTAAGCGAAAAAATCCTAGGACAAGCCATAGAAAACATGCAATGACTTCAGAAGGAAGTCATGCAGAAGCTGAAGTCCAGACTCGGCTCGTCAGGGTCAAAATTGGAAAAGAACCCACTGATGATCTAATTGGGGAAAAACGACCAAAACAGAGGGTGATATTTTGATTTCTAACAAAACCATTTCCCACAGCTGAGAAGTAGAAAGAAGCATAAGGATTAGAAGAAGAAGAAAGAGAACCCTCCTCATCATGTAAGGATGAAAATCATGTTCTGCCTTTAGACCTTGAAAATTTAAGAAATGAAAATGAAAAGTTGAAACAAAGATTAGCCGAGGGGAAGGAAATTTTAGTATCCATATCCACCACATGTTCTCAAGGGATAACAACAATAGGGTATAAGTTCTATGGGGAAAAAACCAGCCCGATGGAAACATAAACATAACTTCGGGAGACTGTCCCACGAGAACCTGCTAAGGATACTGTTGTTACACAAGAACCAGCAGTTAAAGCATAGGCTCGCATAGTAATTGACCTAGTGGCCGATACACAAGAACTTGTGGAGGCCACTATTGTTACAGAAGAACCAGCTGTGGGCACAAAGGCTAGCCTAAGAAAAATTGAAGGGACTGACACACAAGAACCTACTGATGAAGTTGTTGTTACACAAAAACTAGCAGTAGAGGTGGATCAGACCCATCCAACAGAGGTTTTTACACCCACTATTGATGTTGATGATGAATGCATAGGAACGATGGGTCCCATCACGGGATGGATTTCTAAGAAAATTTTGTTGATTTCTGAATTGTAGAAGTGGAAACAAGAAGAAATCTCCCTTCAGGAGGGGGTAATCTCGTTCAAAGAACATTTAAAGGATATAAGTGCTTTATAGGAAAAATGGATGAAATATGAGTTGAATAAAGGTTAGGAAGAGTTTAAGTAGAAGGAATCCGTAAAGAAGTAGAAGGAAGAGTTGCTGTTGTTGGAGCACCACGTTCAGGATCTGACTATGGATAAGAAAAAACTCCATGACCTTACCCTCAATTTGTTGGGGTGCAGCCGACCTTCCCCACCTTACCTCATTTTCCTATGGGAATGCTATTACCTATTTCAGTTAAAGGCCTTCATGGAGAACATGCCCTATCTATGTTCTTCCACTCGGACGTTTTTAGATGTATTTCATGCTTCTCATTTTGATGAGAAAATTCTATTGTGTGAGTTATTTTTGCATAATATCATTTGTGAGCACGCAAGTATGCAAATGGTGGTAACTATATTCTCATACATGGGGATTTTCAGTTACCAGCCTTTGTGTCATTTATGAGGAACTCGATTGAGTGGCATTTGTCCACAAAATCTATGGATTCCAATGAAGAAAAGGAAACATTATGGATCTGGGCAGAACCAAGATGGGCCACCACATTAAGGCGAGAATTTAGAATGATTCTAAGCACTCTTAGGATAAGGGGACCTGCTGCCACTTACAGAAGGAGGATTGTGAGCTTTTTCCTTAATCAGTTTTCATTGATGAAGAGTCGAGCCCTGACTAGGTGTCTGAAGCGTACAAAAGCCATCAGTGTTGAGCTATTGGAAGGGGACCCATTTTCACTTCAAAACTTTGTGGTAGCTACTACACATGTACCATCATATGCCTAGATAAAACAAAACCTTGGTGCTTCTTGGATTGGCATAAGATTTAAATTCCCTTTGATTTGGCTGCCAAAAAAATATTACCAGATTCATTATGAACTGAGCAAGTATGAAGCAGAGTCTTGGGTACGACAGCTAATGGCTACTCAAGGGTACAGGTCTCCAGATGAAGACATATTCGGTGCTTATGACCTCAGTGAACTGCACTGGAAGTATTCCTATGGGAGATGAGATTTTGCATGAGGAAATGCAAGTGCTTCAGCTGGGGAGAGATGTTGGGTGCCAGTTTTGTGCTTATTTCTTACATATGTTTCCCCATTTTTACCTTGTGACTACAACCATTGGGATGATCTTTTCCTTTTTTTATACTTTTGTATCCTAAACAGTGTTGTTTTACCTTATTTTCATTATCTTATCGTTTCATCGATTATTATGATGTATCATTTATTTATTTTTATGACTAAATGGGATAAATTTTAGAAGAAGTTCTCTAGTTTTTCCTAGCATAAAAAATCTAGGGCATGAGGTGTACAGAATCAGTGAAAGTGTGATGTTACAGTGATTTGTTACACCATGATGTTTTTACATCACAGTGTTGTTACATACGCGCTATATATACTATTCTTACAGTTGTACTGCTGACTGGACATTGTCAACTTCTGGATGCCGACCTATCCACAATTGTTGTTACACTATAGTTGTCATTTTGCACGAACAACTATAGAATTAATTTCATCTTTCAGACTTCTGCAATTAATGATTAGTAGAGTGTCTTCCGGATCCATCGCATCAATTTATTCGTTTTTACCGACATTTCGAACCTGATACTGAGGTTCATTATCAAGGTAGAAATGTGAGGAACCAAACATCACATTTACATTTAATAATCTCGTATCCTAGCCAAGGTTGATCATTATTTTCATCGGAAATTCAGGGAGGCCCTGGAAATTAATAAACATTCCAATAACCTTAATTGAGACGAAGGATGGAATATCAGAGAGAATTGGATTCCCACATTGGCCTTTATGACAACTCACTCCCAGCCCTAATAAAATGAATTGATATTTAACCATCTTAAATTATTATCCCATTAACCCTTAATTTATCTCATCTTCACATTAAAATTTATAAATATAACATAATTATTTTAAAATTAATTAGTTAATGAGTCTTCATAATCCAACATTAATATAATATATATTTCATATTAACATATCACAATTTTATAACACCATACTTAAATGAATTAATTAATTAGGACTCTTTTCATTAATTAAGTAGGATTTTATATATTATAATATCATTAATCATAGTACTATAGGATAATTAATTTTCACATCTCAACATTAGTACCCACATTATTTTTATAAAATTAACTTAATTCATTTAAATATTATTAGTTTACTATCAATAAACACCTAATCAATACATAAATGAACTAATTAATCAATATTAATCAATATACCCTTAATGAATTAATTAATTAGGACTCCCTTAATGAATTAATTAATCAAGATTTTATATATTTCAAATTAACTCTCATAGTATTATAGTACCAATATTTTTCACATCTCAATATTCACATTAAAATTTATAATTATAACATAATTCATTTTAAAAAATTTACTTAATTAGTATTTTTAAGTCTAGCATTAATTTATTAATTTTCATATTAACTTACCACAATTGTGTAAGACCTTCTTAATAACCTATCCCTCAAATTAAATATAAAATGTTTTTTAATTTACTATTAATAAATATCCTATCAATAAATAATATAAAATTTAACTAATTTAATTTCTAAAATTAATACCTAATCTTATTTTAAATTCAAATATATCATAATTTATTAAAAGTAAATAACTCAATAATTTTGAAACATGTCGGTTCTTTTTTTCCTCACCTAACCCTACTTATTCCTCATTCCATTTCTTGAGGTCTCTCTTACTCACATTTCTACCTTGATAATGAACCTCAGTAGCAGGTTTTAAACATCAGTAAAAACGAATAAATTGATGCAATGGATCCGGAAGACACTCTACTAACTATAGAAGTCATTACATATTGTATCTTGGGATGATAACTTTTGGGCAGTTTTGATTGTAATCTATATTTTCGAGTCAAAATTTTTATTAAGAAGTGGTTGTAACTATATGTATCTTAATTTTATCAGCATGAGAATTGTAAGATTCTCATGACTGATGTGTTCCTTGTTTTTCTGAACATGTAACCATTATATAACTCTCAAACCTGGAAGTCAAGGGGTTAGCGGAGAATAGTATTACTTCGAGCTCTGTAATTTTGGTCACATTAATACAAATATATCATGTTTCTATTGTTACATGTGTTTCCTAGTTTAATTTCCATTTAAGTTTCTATCTCTTCCTGCGCCCTTCTAGGGAGGAAGGGCCCTCCTCTTTAGCAGGGACTGCAGCAGTTAAGGTAGTTGTACTATATTTATTATTTTCTTTATGTATTGGTGGAAGTGTTGTTGTTGTTGTTCTGGCTATGAGTATATCTACTTCAATTTCAATATTATTATGGTGTTACAAAAATGTGATTAGATATGCCAACTAGGTAATTTGTAATATTCCAAATTAGGAAAAGTAGCAATATTGAACATGTTGTCCTTTGAGATGATTTTGGTCAATAATCATGCCAAAGAATCTAAAATGTTTTCCTATGTTTTAAAATAATTTGGAGGACCAATGCACAAGATTGATTTTAACCAAACAATTAAGGTTTTAAATCTTACTGATAATACCAATAATTTAAAGTGAGTGATGCTTGTTCATCTCATACAATAATTAGGCTTTCATGATTTCGATAAAGTAGAATAAGAAGATATGATTATTAAACATTCAAATTGAAGTATTCAATAAACCATAAGTTGGAAAACTTTTAAACAATGTTTAAAAGTTCAACAAAATATATTTAACATCACTAAAATAATGACAAATTATTGATAAAAGGGATTTACATTAATAGATTGTCAAGAAAATCATTCTTTATAATAATTATAAATTCAGGAGGAATTATAAGGCTGTTGAGACACAATCAACCTCACCTAATTATTTTTATGATAATTAAACATATGAAGAAACATAATGACAGAAAACTGGGAAAATCACAGGGAAGACAGAGTTGTAGGAGATGAGTTCAGAATCCTTCTTTGTATTATTGATGATCAACAAAACTTAGTACAATTTTTTTTCACAAAATCTCCTTATCCAAGTGTGAAACCCTTGATAATTCATGCAGAGAGTTATTTATACTAACTTACAAAAAATTGGAAGTATCTTAATTGATCTTACAATAATAGAATAATGAGAATAAATAAAGGAGACAGATTGATTAAGTCTCAGTTATTCTGGAGGTTGATAATGATTCGACCTCTTTTGATGAAAAATATTGCTGACTTGTCCTTTTTCACTGGAAGCTATTGTTGAGTTGGCTCTACAAAATTGGGTGTTTTGGCATGCTATAAAATTAATTTTCACTGGATAGTTTCACAAAACTTATCCCACTTCTCTTGACTCAGAATTTCACAATTCATCATTTTCCTGAAAACTTCATCCACCTCAATAAATATGTTAAAATTTGGTTTTTGGATGAACAAATGTTTAATTTGATGTTGAATTATTAATTCAAACTATAAAGCTTCAAGAAAATATTTGCATGTGATGTGACCTTTAATACCTACAAACTTTGTTTTATCTATTGCAATTGGATACAACGTTTTGCAATAATCGTCTAACTTGACCAACTTATCATCTAATCCAACTAAACCTGGCAGAAATTTTTGATTTAAAATATTAAATTTAGTATGAAACCTTTTGAAAATGACATTTAAGGCTTCACACTTCGTCTGAAACTAGTTGATCAAGTTCCTCTTCTGCAAAACTTTCTTTATCTCCAGAATAGTTGTAGTCCTGTCTTAGATATTGATTTCTTCCAACTCCTCCTTATTCTTTGAATTAAGAACTTTAATCATATTTGAAGCTTCACTTGGTTTCTCTTGGATTTGGACTTCAGTGCTTCATTCTTTTATTTCATTTCTAGAAATTTGGAGAAGATACTTTGCTCTTCTGAAGAGTTGGCATCTGCATGTTGGATGATATCTAAAGCCTCCCTTGAAGGTGATGCTGACGAAGAAGTCTGAGGAATATTTGTAGAAGTGGAGTCTTCATTTTCTCCCAAATCTATGATCGCTATTTGTTTATGCTCTAAAAGCAAGGAAGAATCAAGCCTTGGTTTCTTATGTTGTAATATGAATTCTTTCATAAGCTCCTTGGAATGTGGCCTCTCTTCTCTCACCCTCTTCTGCCATTTTCTATCAAGCATTGGTGTCTGTACATTTGAAGTAGAAATGACCTATTCCTATGCTTCTTGTAAACTACCTTCTACCCATTCATCCTGATTCATGTACTTTTCAATTTCTGCTATAGAGGTGTGAGTGTAAGAAGTTGTCTTGGATTCAACTCTCAGAGTAGAAATAATGCCATGAGGATCATATGACCAAGTAAAACTTGACTGAAAACCCATATTCTTTAATAGTGCATCTGCATCAACACCATTTGCTCTGGTATTACAAATAAATGATCCAATGTTTGATTTGATTTTAAACTGAGATTTCCTCTTTCCAGATTTAAAATGCAATTCATCCATATTTAACATCTTCCTTATGTATTATAATGAGAAAATTCTCATAGACACATATTTCAGAAGTTTGTATGGTGGAAGCTCACAACCATACACTCTAATCTCTGTGTAATTCTTGTAAATATACCAATCACTTGTCTTTTCTTATTCACTAAGGTGCAGAATTCTCTTGATGTCTTCTCCAATTCTAGGCTCTGGTGAACTGGTAAGGAACTATTTTATTGGATGAATGAATGTCTATGAATTCTGAGAAATTAGTTGTTGAAGATTCTCTGACCAATTTTGTCCAATGATTCACTGATTGATTCACTGCTTGCGGGTCTTGCTTTTTTAAATGAATGGACAACATATCTTCCTGCTGAAACAAAATCATATGAATAATCACAAAATAATAAGTAAAGACTCCTTGAGTGGTGAAATTCATGAATTGTTTATGTATAACATCAACCTAGAAATTACTGTAATTGTACATAAACAACAATGGTTTGTCAGGCTGAATATGGATAAGAAACCTAGAATGAGTTCATCAATAGTTTCATCATTGTGATATCCTAACAAATAAGAAAGGAGAGAAATACAATGTTTGGAAGTAATAGGGAAGATGGAGGATGCATATGGGGGGCTTTTCTTGGGTAAAATTGTTTCCTCATGTAGAAAGATTTCGAATATCTGAGCTCTCTGTGGGAAGGATAATGTTTGATAAAGATCCATGAAGAGAGTAGGGGAAAAATGAGATAAGGAAGCAAAATAAGGGATGAGAAGCATTTGATTAATGGTTTCAGGAGATATGGTTATTAGAAATTTCATGTTCTGAGCTACCACTGACCTAGTTATAGGGTCATACTACTTCTAACACCAGGCAATTAAATCTAGGAATGGGTGAGTTGGAGGGAATGCAAAAAGAGGTAACATGGAATCCTGAAACCTGATAGGGTCTTGTTTATCCAAGTGTTTTTGTTTGAGCTGTAGGTGTAGCTCGTATAATTCAAATTCATTGCAACAATCAGTAATTTTTAAATATGTATCAACCAGGGGAGTGAGGTCGAGATTGATTTGTGTAGATGCAGGAACGTCTTCTACAATGGCTTTGGTGGCTTCAAGAATGACCTCGACATCTGGATGAGAGACCTCTGGTGTGACCTTTGGTGTGACGTCTGCAGCACTATCAACATTCCAGACTTCTTCTGTCATACTTTTCTTACCTTTACCTTTTGGAGTGGTTTTCTTCTTTGTTTTTGACTTAGGTGACATGTTTTGATTGTAATAAAATGGTACAGTGAATTATAGCTTTCAGTTTACAGAAGCAATGGTAGGGTTTTGGGAATATGAAGGGAAATCACAAAAGATAATTCACTGTGAAACAACAATTGAGGATGAAGGTGAATAGAAGATGGAAGTAAAATATTGAGCGGAAGACTGTGGGAAATTTTATAGATTGTGGTTCAGGTTCAACAGTCATGGCTAACAGTTAAGCGGATTTACTGCGCAAAGTTAATATTAACGGGTAATTGGAGTGAATTTATTGGGCAATGGGAAGATTAATGAGTATGATGGAGGATTAGGGATAACGAATAATGGATAGGTAACATGGAATGACATGAGCGATGGATGGATGGATGGTTATGGCACGGGTGAATGGTAGTGGAAATGGAAAACCAGAGTAGGATTTCGCAGGGGGTACCCTCTGGTTTCTGGTTTTAGGCTGAGGGGGTGTGAAGTCACCTCATGATGCCACATCGCTAAAATAGGCGTCCATTGAAACCGGATTTTTCACCCCCCCCTTGTGTTAACAAGAAACAGGTAGAGGGGGTGCGAAGTCATTCTGCACTGTAGATATGAGGGAAGCTCAAGATCTGCCATCGGAATCTGCAAACACTTTAATCCTTTGATTTGACTGCTTGTCGTTTACTGACTTTATAATAAAATCAATATGTGCGCATATAAAGAAATTCAATTAATGAATATAATAAACCATTTTTCAAAGGTTCAAACATACATGAATTAAAAATATACATTTTGTAATTATGGCGCATTTAAATAGGTGGCCATTATCATCTTGATTGCGAAAGCATTGATATTTTTTTATTTTATGTTTTCTCTAACATTTTTTCTTGTGCCTTCTTTATTTAGGAAAAACTATCCTATAATTTTTCTAACATGGATGTAATAAATATGTTTTTCCTAACATCTTTTCAATTTCTTTTTCATCCATGTTCTAACTTAGCATTTTATATTTTTTTTATTTTTTTAAACTACCATGCTAACTTTTCAAAAACAAATAATGTTACAACTTCAGCTCCAGCTGGGGTCTGCTTCTCCTTGTGGGATGTAGAGAACATGTATTTCCATGTGACTTCTCCTCAGGCTATGGAGTCTTTACTATATAAAACACACTGACTTCAAATTATAAAGAAAATTATTATGTACAATGATGATGTGAGATCTCTTTCAATACTAGACGTAGTGTTTCAAAAATCTTACATTAACAGGAAATGTTGAAAACTGTCCTTCAAGATTTTGCAGAACAAATGTGTTGTTTCCTTTCACCTCCACAATACTGAGTGGTCCAAACCATAAATTTTCAAACTTTCCATGTTTGCCTTTATCTTCTCTCCTAGCTTCCCATCTTAGGACTAAATCCCCTTCTCTAAAATCTCTTTCCCTTGCTCTTATGTCAAAGAGGCTCCTCATTTTATTCTGATATTTCTTTAGTTTGTACTGTATCTCATCTCTATTTTCATTCAACTCAATGATATGATTAATCCTTCAAGAGAAATCATCAGGTTCATCAATAGATTCTTGTAGAAACTTGAGTAAAGTAAAAGCTAAATTTATACGAAAAATAACATCTTTTCCATAAACTAACTGGAATGGGGATTTACCTCTCGATATTTTGGGGGAAATTATGTTTGCCCAGACTGCATAAATCAAGTTACTGTCCCAGGTCTTCTTGTGGTCTTCTAAAGTTTTCTTGATTACTTTCACTAAACTCTTATTTGATGATTCAGCAAGACCGTTTCCTTGTGGATAATATGGACTTGAGTGATGCAGCAGAATTTTATTTTTGACAAAATTATATCATTTTTATGTTTTTGAATGTTTTGGTATTATCAGTGACTATTTGTTGTGGGAAACCAAATCTAGATAGAATATTCTCTTCAACGAACTTTATTACAACAAAATATGTAGCATTTGTTACCGGAATGGATTCCACCCACTTCGTGAAATAGTCAGTTGCAGTCAAGATCCATCTTTGTTGACTACTGGAGGCTGGATGAATTTCACCTATAAAATCTAACCCCACTGAAGAAATGTTGCTAAAACAACTACTGGAACTAGTGAAAGAGCTGCCAATTTTTTCTTACCAGCAAACATCTGACATGAAACACAGACTCTGACTTTTGATCCTACTTGTGAAAACAAGGTAGGCCAATAAAATCCTGCTCTCAATATCTTGTATGTTTATGCTCTCCAAGAAATATGGCATCCACAAATTCCTACATGAAGCTGATCAATGATTCCTTCAGTTTCTGATTCTGTTAGGAAAAGTAGTAAAATATTAAGAGGATCCTTCCAGTATAGGTTGGCATTGATAATACAGTACTTGATAAATTTCAACATAAGTATTTTTCACTGGTTCTTTAAAAACTGAGTATACCAATATGATGTAAAAAATTTCTCATCAATATGAATTGGGATTGTCTGAGTTGATGTAATGTTCCAAAATTTTCCGACAATAATTTGGAAAATTAATTTTTCTAATTTCACCTAGGAGGAGAATAAATGGGTAAGGAAACCCACTGCATAATAAAAACCTCAATAAAATCCCTCTAATTATGAAACGGAATCATCTTTGGAGCTGGTTTGCACACCCTGATGTGTGAACAGGGTTATTTGCAAAGAGTCTTGGTTAAGTTGACCAAGTCAACAGCGCTGGGCCAAGAGGTGGAGCACACTTAGAGAAGCAGCGTAGTATGAATGAGGAAAGGTTTATTTGGTGGAGGAAACCCTAAAAGGAGTGGGACCCATGGAGAGGGGCTTTCATTTGTTTAAAAGGAGGACAAGGCACCCATTGTTTCTTATGCTTGTACTATTCATCTCATTGTTTAGTTAGACAATTGGAGCATTCTTTGCTGCTTAGTAAGAATTTCCGGAGGAATTCCTGTTTAGGATTCCTTCTCCTTCTTGAGAGGTCTCTTGAGGGATTGTTCTTCATTTTCCTCACATCCAGGCTTGAGGCCAAGCATCCTCCATCAAGACATCGTTATTTCTGCAACAGAATAATACTGTGTTGCTGGGTGTTGCAGTGAGGGTTCACTACACCATCTCCTTCAACTATTCTTTAGAGGAGGAGTCTCTCTTCCCTTTGGGATATCATTTTGGAGGCATCCCTGAGATCATTTGTAGACTTTGGCATCAAGGCCAACTCATTCCATTTCCCTACAGCATAGTTTCATCCAATGACTGCGTTATTCTAGAGGAGCATTTGCAGTAGGGCTTTGCAGATACTTTTGGAGGGGAAGATCTTTGGTGAAGGGATCAGCCTTTCACTTGAAAGATACGTTGGAGGAGGAATATTCAGTTTGAGCATTAGATTCAGACATCTCCATCCAGTTCTATTTTTGAGTTGTTGCTGCTACCCAACAACTCTGGCATTTTGCAGATTTTGTATTTTATTGCCAATCGTTCCAGGATTGACATGAGGTAGTCTTTGGGAGCTGATATCTTCACTCTCATTGTTGTATTGAGCCATAAATTTGTTTATCTATGTATTTCACATATGTAGCATGCAGTTGCTCTATAAAATTTTGTTTTCATAGCTTGGTATACATTGTGTAGTAGTGGTTTTGTCATGCATCTTGTACTTGTTTCTTGAGGCTGAGCATTGCCTATCTTGAGTGACCTTGTTCCTCAAGATCTTGTATTCATTGTTGCTGCTATTATTTAATAAGAAGGCTATGGATTTTTCTCACATTTCTATGAGTTGAGTGTTTCTATTGCACCAATATTGTGCTTTCTTATTTCTAGAGCTCCAAATTTAGAATATCTTGAGATATTCTCATTGTTGTAGAAATTTCCTGGAAAAGGAATATTACAGTTGAAGGAGAAGGTTCTTGTGTATTATTTCCTTGCACTCCATGGGAAGGTTCTTGTGGATTCTCTCCTTCTGCATTCAAGGAAGGTTCTTGTGTATTCTCCCTTTCCAAATTTGAAGGAGGTTCTTGTGGTTGCTTCTCTAAAACTTCAAAAACTAATTTGATGCCTAAGAATATACAATTGGATTCAGCTAACAGCTTGGCTAAACCCTTCCCCTTCACTAAATTGGTAGTTTTGATGGTAAAATAAAACTCAAGAATATGAGTTATCCATCTACTCCTTCAACCATCAATGTCTGGCTGTCTGAGGACTATTTTGACAACGTTATTGGGCACATAGGAAATGATAGTTGAATGAATAATATACATTCTAAAATACTTGAGGGCTTGAACCAAGGCATAGGCTTGTTTTTCAATAATATCATATCTCAGTTTAACATCTCTCATGACCTTACTAAATAATTTTATTGGTTGATCATGGTAATCCTCATTCTTTTGTAAAAGAATAGCTACAAGGGTTGTTTCAAATGCAAAAGAAAACATGTTGAAAGGTTCTAAGTAGTTTGGACTGCATATGGTTGGGGCTTCAGAGATGGATTTATTTATTTGGCCAAAATAAAATATTGCAAAAATAGTCCATTTAACTTCGTGGTTCTTTTTAAGCATGTCTATTATATATTTTACTATTTCTGCATAATTTGGTATAAACCTTCTTAAAATTGATTTTTCCTAAGAAATATTGAATCTCCTTCTTATTTCTAGGTAATGATAATGATTGGATAGCAGATACCCTTTTGGGATCAATAAGTACTCCATCTTTAGAAATAATATGACCTAGAAATTTACCTTGTTTAATGGAAAATAATGATTTTTGGGATTCAAGGAAATTCCAAACTTTCGGCACCTTTCAAAACCTTTCTTCAAATGCTTAATATGTTTAGGATCAGATTCAGAGAAAATAGTTACATCATCAAGATAAATAACAATGAATTTATTTACGTTCCTGAAAAAATCCAAGTCCATGGCTCTCTTAAACATTTCTCCTGTGTTTGATAGACCAAATGACATCTTGGCATACATGAATGTACCCCAAGGTGTGGTAAAAGTTATCTTCTTCATGTCTTCTAAATTCACCAATATTTGATTATAAATAGAAAATACATCTAACATAGAGAGCCAACTAGCACCCGATACCTTTTGAAGTAATTGATCCATATTTGGAAGTGCATAATTATCTTCTAAGGATGATTTATTAAGGTTCTGGAAATCTACACAGATTCCTATTTCACTGTTCTTTTTCCTCACAGGGACTAAATTTGCAACCCAAATGGAGTATCTTAATGGGACAATAATTTGGGCATCTAAAAGTTTTTTTAGTTATTTTTCTATGGTGGGAAGAAGAACTCGGTTCATCCTTCTTAACTTCTATTGGTAAGGATTTACATCTAGTTTCAGTGGAATTTTATGCTCAATTAAATATGTATCATAATATTTGAGATCAACATAAGACCAGGCAAGCACATCTCTACAATTTTTAAGAAGTTTGACATATTCATATTTAAGTTCTAGGGTTAATGATGCACAGAGTTTGATGTTTTTAATTTCCTCATCAGTGCTAATATTTATATCTTCTATGTCATCTTCTGGTAAGAAAGAGAACTGGTTTTTAGGAACATGATTTTGATCAAACCATTTTTATGAAGGAACAAGTCCTTTAGGGATAAAATTATTTGATAATTGAATTATTTCATGATAAACTACCTTTTATTTTAGTTTTGAATTTCTTTGTCTTGGGTAGCTTCTTTACTGTTTGAATTATCCTCTTCAATCTGCAATATAGAAAATTCATCAATGACTTGTACGAAGGATTTTATTTGTTCATCGTCCTCAAATATCTGCCAATGTTTAAGATTGTTCGGGATTGAAGGCCTATATTTGATTTGTGTCTGATATTGAATATGAAAATGATTTGGAATCTTAAAGGCACTAGCTAAAACAATTAATGAATCTGCATCTAAGTTTTCATCTCTAGGAATAAAGGTGATGTTAAAAGAATCAAAGGTATTATTAATAGTGTCCCAAATTTAATTTCAATAAGACCTAATTCTAGGGTGCTTCATTTGGAAAAGACTCCTAAATTGTCTTACTATTAGTTCTGAGTCGGTGAAAACACTCAATTTTTTTACCTTTAAACTTCTGGAAAGTTGTAATCCTAGGAATATAAAAGCTTTGTATTCTGCAACATTGTTTGTTACCTCAAAGTCTAATTTACATGATTGTGTAATATTTTCCTTTTCAAGTGAAATCAAAACAAATCCTACTCTAGCTCCATCTTTGGTGCAGGATCCATCAAAAAATAATTTCCAAATTTCAGTATGACCTGGTTTAGAGGTGTCAACTATATCATCAATTTTGAGTTGAGAATCCTGTAAAGTGTCTAATGATAGTTTAAATCAACTAAATTCTTGATCTACTACATAAATGGGGTGATTCATAGCTTGATTAGCATTACAAACAGTGTTTAGGAATATCACTTATCTATATAATCCGAGGCTCTCTCCACCATACACTGGGATAGTGGCAAAAGACATGTCCATTTGAAGACTTCCTCCCAATTTTGCACAACATGATCTAGATAACAACATTCCAAATTTGGGAGGAATGTGAGTAACAACTATGTCTAATACTACACTCTTAACTGGTATTTTATAAAAAGTGACTACAAGATATTTAATGAGTCCTAAACATTGGACCCTATTTGAATCAAAAGTGTACAAGTCGTGATAAGTCCGAGTGATATCTAGATTTAGTTGTTCCATGATGACTTTAGGCATTAAATTGTGTGAATCACCAGAATCAAGCATACAGTTGTATAGCAGAGAATCATGCACCTTGTTGTGTATGTAAATCCCCTTTATGGACAAAGGCGATCCCTCTAGCCCTAGGGTGGGTCTAGCAGCAAGAGGACATGCTAATGCATCGATTCCTAGTTAATGAATGAAACTGAGTCGAGATAGATGTCCTACCTTTGTTCCAATGCAGTTTTCATAGCTATGGCAGCAGTCTCCTGATCTTCGTCCTGACACGTTGCGGTCCTTCAGCGGTGGTACTCAGGTGCCTGCACAAGGATCAGAGAATGATAGCAACATATGAAACAATACTTGCATTCATAACTATCTAATTTGTGAAGGATAATTAAACGTATTGCAAAAGATTAATCATATCAAATGCAAAACGGGAACCAAAACATCAGTCATGTATTAATAAGAAGAGAGAAAGAGTTTACAACCAACAGAGCCTTGACGTTGCAACCTCCTTCATTGGGTCTAGTCGAAACGCGTCTCAAGGATTCTTTGGGGAATTTTACTTGGCGAGGAAATAAGCCTAGACTCTCTCTCGACAATAGGTCTCTCTCTGCTCTATCTCACACCAGCTATATCAAACTGTTCAAATATTTTACAAAATGTTCAGCTATTGTACAAAATGTTCAACTATTGTACAAAATGTTCAGCTAGCTGCATCTATGTGAGAGAGATGTATTTATAGGAGAGGAGGAGGAGGTTGGGATCCCTCAAATGGTGGAAGGGAGGCCTTATTCTTTGGGAGGTTGCTTAAATGTAGGAAAAAAGAAGCCAAAGGAAGATTTTCGACGTTATTCAGTCGAACAACTCATGCTAACTCTGCTCACGAAGTTGTTGGCAATGGAAACTTTGCTTCTATTTTTAAAAAATTCCATAAATAGCTCAGCGTGGGCAGTCCACTGAGACAGATCACTAATGGGTGCGGGGCCCAATGTAAATTTCTGTATGGGCATGAGGCGATAACTGCCTACCAGTGCTGACCCAAAATCATGTGCTTTTGAGTGTCTGCTCCAGGAATAGTCAACAGTGGAAATGTTATTCTCATCGTAAGGGATGCAGTGACATTTTTTGCAAGGCATGACATTACATAGAAGTCATAGAAATGGTCCTCCAATGTTTGGGATGGGGATTGTAGGGATGGTGACAAAATTTTGTGTAACAAATTCCCCCTAAAGCATGAGGTCCGAGAGAGAGGGTGGAGTGAAATGATTTAAGAGAACGTGTTCAAACCAAACATCGTCGTCAAAAGACCTGCAAATATGAATACAACTTACATATATGATACATGAACATGTGGCATGGTCGTAGCCATCTATAATAGAGTACATATAAAACTGATATCCAAGGTATGGGTGCAACCATCCACCAATAAGGATCAACAAATAGACTCAGGTATGGTTGCAGCCATCCAATCAAAAGATTCATGCATATAGCCATGATAAACAAAAATATCTTGCAGCCTAGTTTCTATCAGAAAAAACCCATGGTATTGCGCTCCATCTCAACCCGAACAAGTACAAATTCAAGCATGCGACTATGTTGATGCAGGAATTCTGCTAGAAAGTAGATCCCGCATATAAAACCACAACTGATTCACAATAACTCTAAAAATGCTCAAATTTCTATAATAAAAACATGAAAACCATTCAAATCAATTAACATGAAGGAAAAAAGAGCCATGCAAATCAACTCCATTAACTATATAAAAATTCTGTGGCCAGATATTACATGGGGCGGCCTCTTGGCTCTTGGCCCTTCCTCACTCCTCCACTCAGCTCTTCAACTATTCAAGTGTATTTTCCTCACAAAAACCACTCATATTTATACATAGATAATGAATTTAATTCACTCCAAAAATAACTCCACCTAATCCTCAACTAAATCTATATTTTGGGTGTGGACTCAAAAAAGTCCCATACATAGAATTCCTAATCCCTAATTTAGCTCCTAATCTATTTCTATCATATCCTTTTAATTAATAAAAGAATATTTACAAAATCCTCACTTTTCCAAATTATCTCCTATTTTATTAAAAAATAATAAATTAATTAATAAAAAAATAAAAATGTCACACTCCCCTTTGTTACATATTTACAAATGAAAATTGGCCTTGATGCTCCTGCATCATATGTGAGCTGAAGTTGAACATGCAATAAAATCACTTGATTACTAGCCAATGATGTAAGCTGTTAACAGGCACGCGAGAAACCACCAATAATGACAATGGATCTCAATGTAAAATTAGTACAATCCACGAAATGTGAATAGTGATCTGGCATAGAACTCCCACATAATCACTTGATCGAAGGTCAATGATGAGGACATGTCGTCGAATGCGAAGAACTTGCCATTGAGGCATGCAAGCTCCAAGGTACCAGAACATAGTCTTTAGATCATCTTCCTGGATAATGAGCTGAAGTCGATAGGAAGTAACCTGGTCAAAGGAGGGCCATAATGTTTCCCACATCATTGACACGAGATAGAGGAATAAGAGGATAGTGAATCAGGACCAGAAAAGAGGATCAGAGGGAGGTTGAAAACTACAAACAGAAACTTCTCTTGAACATATTAGCGACATGACTCTGGATTTGGAAGTATTTGACATCAAATGATCCGAGGTCATGATGACATGGAAAAGAGTAGATGAGAGGTTAAAACAAAATACCCAAACCCATGGAGGCAAAAAATGAAGAAATGAGATGTCCCCACCTGACATGAATGCAGATGAGTGTCATGTTCAAGAGTGACACACTGCCGACACAACTCAGAACTAGTTCCATTTTCCCCCACCATTGCTGGCGAGTACCCCATTTATTTTTGGAAACAAGCTTCAAGGGGATAGCATGTGCTTTTCATGTAAGTTTTTCCTTCAGAAAGATCCATCCTAGTACATTTTACGAGCCCTAGGAAGGAGGAACTTAGTTACGTCATGGTGACGGTTTCCAATGTCATCGAAATTTTTACGAGTCTAACAAAGGGAGAACTCAACATCTTTTCATGCTTAGAGAGTTTGAAAAGAAGCAGAAAAGAAAACTCTAATAGGTCCCTTTTCGTAGGTAGTCTCATAGATTATAAAAGGTAGAAAACTATGTTTGAGAGAACCTCTTAGTCACAATAGGCTAAGGTATTCCTTTTTCATAAATAATCTATCCCAACTCGAAAAAGGGGTAAACGCATATTGGGTATGTATCGTTTCGTAGTCGTTTAATGAGTTCAAAACGACAAGAGTCTCGACAATCTTTTCAATTTTCGAGAGTCAGAAAAGAGCTGGAAGATTACTCCAAGAGTGACTTTTTCATGTTTTTACTGAGTCTGAAAAGGTATAAAATACAACTCGTCACTTTATCATTGTCACGTTGAGGACCTGTTTCTACACAAGAGACACACATAAAACCCATTTTTCAAAATAACAAAGCGAAATAATCGAAAAATATTCTTCAAAACCTAATTAGGGTTCTAAAAAGTTTATAAAATGCCAAAAATGGTAAAAAATAAATTACTTTTCACTTTTACCTCTTGTGAGCATATTTGTTATCCTTTTTCATTGTGATTTTGTGGAGCTAACAGCGGGAAATCTAGAAGGCTAATCATGAATTCATCTGTTCTAGGTAAGAACTCACATCCTTCCCTGAATTTTGGTATTATTTTCATCACCTACAACCCATTTTGTAGATCTATGGGGGGTTTTTGTAAAGATTAGTGTGCAGTGGTTGGCGCGGGTATCGGGCACAGACTCGTGCCAATCGGCCTTCCAAATAGGGGCGTGCCAACCGCGGAGACCATTTAAGCTTGTGAATTCAAACAATGAGCCCAATTTTACCATTTCAAAATCATTGTATTTGACTAATGACAACCATATGGATGTTTTGCAGGTGTGAAAGAAAAAAATGGTGATCGAATGGAAAGAACGAGAACATAGCGAAGAAGATGAAGAAGCCGTGGGCAATGTGAGATGCATGGAAGTTCTTAGGGATTGCGGGCTCAAGAAACTCTTCATGGCACCATGTCGCAGAGCTCAACCAAAGCTATTCCAATACTTGATCAGTTCCTGGGACATTGATCAAGAAAGGTTCATTATTCATAATCAAGAACTCAAGATGGAACTCTCAAATGTCTACTTCATAACCGAATTATCATGGAGGGGGGCAGTACCAATCTTGACAAGTATTCGGCCCACAATGGATAACATGAGTATGGTTATTGATAGAGTGCGTTTAGGAGCACGGAAAGGATCGAAATTGGGAAGGTGGATATCCAAACTATTCCAGATCTGGCACTCAGAGTAGTGCTACAGACCAACACGCGAGCTGCTAGAGTTCAGGCTCCACATGAGGCCACAAAAGCACAATTACTTCTTGCAGTGGATTACATGGCACCAACACTCTAAAAATAGACAAAGGTGGTAACTATCAACATAAAACACCAACTGAAAAAATGAAAGAATGGTAAGTTGAAGTAGTTCTGCTACGGGTCCATCTTGGTACCTTTCATCTTCGAATAGTTACCAATTTTCCAACATCGGAAAGTGATAGTTCCGACACCACCAGCCTAGGAGCCACGCATGGTCCTTCAGGCGGCACTAATTCCAAGATCAGGGGGTGGTCAAAAAATGTCTTGAAGATTAGAGTTCTTTGAGTGGCTCTGTCGACAGCTGATCATCGTGGAGGACTAGCCCTATTCTGGCATGAACTTCACCAGTGATGTGGATCTCCCACTCCCAGTGGGAGAGGATTGGGATGAAGCATTGGGTGAGACTCATTTTTTTATTTTGATGTGTATTATGATTTTTTTTTGCTATGACTGTTCTGACATTAATCCATATAATTGCAGATGTTGGCCCAGAAAGACCTGCATTCATGTCGCTAATAGCACGGAGGATTCCTCGTGACATTGATGTGGCCCCTCATGGTGAGGGAGGTGAAGAGGAGGAAATCATATGCAACTTTGAGGGAATATCCCATGGGATCCAGAACTATGCAAGATTCGATGATGTCCCTCATGCATACCAGAGACACAATGCAGGGGTGTGGAACTGTGTTCACCGCTTATTGAGGTGGATTGTACAGGCAGTGACATGATATCATCAACATCACGCCGACTAGACACCTAGGCTTTAATTTACGTATATTTTTTGAGAGACATGATGTCTCAGGATGTAAGCGAAACATACATATTTTTTGAACTTTTGATGCATGTTTTACAAATTACGCAAATGTCTATCTAATACAATATTGGCTATTTTATCAGTTAACGCATTCATTCATCTAGGAATATGTTGATATGTAATGTAATCAAAATTTCTTTCCAGTAAATGAACACGAAAATAAAACCTTAATATGTGAGGATTTCTAATAGAATAATGCCCATTAAGTTGAAGAACGACAAGCTGTGAGTCTAGGTTAACAATCAATGCACGAATGTCGAGGGAAATGGCCTCGGTTAATAGCTCAATACCAAGACTATATTCAGCGACATTATTTGTGGTTCGTCCTAGATAAATACCTTGTAGGTCTATCAACTCACCAACAGGATTATAAATCACCCAGGCTACCAAAGACAGGTTCAGGGTACTGCAGGAACCACCATCCGTGAAATCGACATGAGGGGTAATAGACATCTACACAACAAATGATGTTCCAATAAGCAGGAAAAAACTCGCAAAGCACACCAAGCCAAAAATGTACAAAAATGAAAAAACACCTATGTACAAAGAAACATGCACAAATTACTCATGCATAGTACTTTTTAAGATACAACCCATTTCTGGGTTGATCCAGAGGATGACCTTCATAATCAATAAGTTCATAAGCCTTGTTCTGCAAAACACACTTAAAAATGTAGGGCCCATGGCACATGGGTTGAAATTTTCCTGCCCCTAGCTTATCGTGAGCTTGGTTGTACAGGAGGACGAGATCTCCTTCTATAAAGGAACGAGGGGAAACCTACTGGACAAAATGAGCTTTGACCTGCTTCTTTCATGCTTCTATGACAAGAGAAGCAATGTGGCGAGTTTCATCAAGCCTCTCTAAATATAGGAGACACTCTTCTTCTGGTGATGTATTTGGCAACAATTCAACAACTATTTTGAGAGAAGGAATTTCCATTCAATCGGAAGGGTAGCTTCCAGACCATAGACAAGCTGAAATTGAGTGAATCCAGTTGCATCCTTCACTGAGGTTCGGTAATCCCAAAGAGCTGAAAACAACATGAGATTCCAGTTTGATTTGTGCATCCCAATCGTATGTTGAAGTATAGGGATAAGAATTTTTTTCACAGCTTCAACCTGGCCATTGGCCTGAGGATAGTACGGCATTGAGCTATCGTGATGTAGACCCAACTTGGAAGTCAACTCAGCCACCATGTAATGCCGAAAATGGGAACCATGATCGGTAATAATGGCTTGAGGGACACCAAACCTAGAAATTACATGATTGAATAGAAATTGTGTTGTTGTCTTGCCGTCAGCTGTAAGTGTAGGCATTCCTTCGACCCATTTTGTGAAGTAGTCGACGGCTATGATAATATAAGCATGCCCCCCAGCCGAGTGAGGGATACACGTCATAAAATCGATGCCCCACTTTGCAAAGTGACCAACGGTAATGATACGGTGAAGATGGGAAGGTGGTGCGTGCATCTTGCACTGATAGATCTAGAAATAATGGCACTTATGGACAACAACAATGAAGTATTTAAATATGGTGGGCCAGAAATGCCAGCACAAATAATTTTCTATGCAGTAGCATATCCATACATGGTATCGCCATAGGCGCCACTATGACAATCATTCAATACCTTTTCAGCCTCCTTGAGAGTCAAGCACCTGTGGAGAATGGAATCAACTCCGATGTGGTAGATTTTATCTCCAACTATGCGATAGGGTTGTGATTAATGACAGATGTGTCGATGAACAACCTTCGTCAACTCATATTGAAAGGTGGAAGTCTGAAGATATACGATGATATATCCATACCAGGGATCGACGGTGCTAATCAGAAAAGCGTGTCATCCGAAATGCATTCCTCAGAACCAGATGGAGCAAAATCGGAAGGGAGAGAGCAGATCAAATCGGCGACGACCAATGACCTCTTTGACTTGGTGGTAGTGAAATCCAAATCGAAACCTAGGAGGATAACAATCCACTTCGAGTACTTGCCCCCCAGCAATTGACGAGTCAATATGTGAGTCATAGGGTTGCAATCAAAAATCATAGTCACTATGCGTAACAAAATGTAGTGATGAAAACATTGAACAACTTGAACAGTAGCCAAAGCCAACTTCTCGGTGTGGGCATAATGCGTCTCAGTATCGAGAATATTACGAGATAGATAGTAAATGAAATGTTCGTCACCATCATCATCATCTTGGACCAAAACCATGGTGATAGTGCTAAACGCGGCAACCAAATAGAGGGAATAATCACGATGATAATTTGGAGAACCCAACAGAGGAGAATTGACTAGCAATGTCTTCAGCGCATCGAAAGACTTTTGGGCGATCTCATCCTAGAGGAACGGGACGCCTTGCTTCAGTAATCATGTAAATCCTTTGGCCACTTCAACATAGTTAGGTATAAAACAGCACAGGAAGTCAGCTTTCCCCTACAGACTCTGCAGCTGATGTAAGGAGGAAGGAGAGGGGAGATTAACAATAGCTTCAAATTTGAGTGGATCAAGATGAATCCCATATTTGGAAATGATAAACCCAAATATTCTATTAGATTCAACATAGAAAACCCACTTATGTGGATTAAGCTGGATGTTATAGTGTTGACAGCAAAGAAAAATCTGACGAAGATGATCAGGATGGTCTTTACGCTTAGTCGAATGAACCAGAAGGTCATCCAGGTAAGGTTGAACAATCCGCTTGATATCATGGAAAGCATATGAAATTTATCGCTGAAAGGCACTGCAAGGACAGATAAAGGCAGTCTTATGTTGATCATCCGGAAGTATGTTAATCTGGTTATACCCAGAAAACCTGTCCATAAGGGAGAATATCTCACTCCCAACACAGTCATCAATGATCTGATCAATAAAAAGAGTGGGATAATTATCCTTAGGGAAAAAATCATTGATATCACAGTAATCAACACAAACCCGAATAGTACCATGCTTCTTATCTACAAGAACGGTATTGGAAACCCATTCTGTTAAGGGAATAATATAGATAAAACTAGCTCGAAGAAGTTTTTCAACTTCACCCTTAATAGCAGTCGCCTTTCTATGGTGCACAGGACGAAGACGGTAGCAAACAGGCTTCGCACCAGGATAGGTAGGAATCTCATGCACCACTATAATTGGATCAATGTCGGGCATTTCCTCATAAGACCATGCAAAAACATTGTGATACTCATGGAAAATACTAGTATAGACCTGGATCTCATTAGGAGAATGGGTCACTCCAATATGGATGTTCTCGACAACCCCCGTTTAATGGAGATGTCAATAGTCATCGTCTGTGTGATGTTATCCAAGTTACCCTCTGCAAAGACTTCGTGTGTTAGGATGGGCATTTGAAGCGAAGGAGAAGGAACTTGAGAAGAAAACTTCTTGAGACACGTAGACTTGGCCCCAAGTCCAGGCATGAACGAGGAACGATGATGAGTATCGTCCCAAGGAGGATCGTCAAGCGACATATTTTCCATGATGGCCTCACCGGAGGGAAATATCTCACTTAAGGGATCGGGTGAATCCAAATCGCCAAGCCAAAGGGGATTGAGAGTAACTGTCAAGAGACATGCCCGAAGGAGCATGATCAGAGGGTGGAGGGTTCAACACCGAAATAATTTCACAATAATCAATCTCGATCGGACTTAACGGCATTGAATCTCCAAATGAATCAATCTTCTCATGCGAAGGGATGATCTACGGATCAGAAGACCTGGAGATCATGTTAACCGAAACAGTGTTGGGTGGAGGAAAAGGAAAAATACCCATGAGGGTAGGATATTTGAAGAGACCCGACCCTACGCTCTCATAAAGTGTAGGAATTTGATCTACATATGGAACATTGCTCTCGGAAGAAAAAGTGAAGAAATATAATAGATCAACAGTAACAATATTTCCTTCTTGTGGAAATTGAAAAACACGAAAGAGAGTGGACGGAATGCACAACATGGCATGAGTCCAACTGCGACTGAGGAGAAGATTGTAATTGAGCTTGGCGTCAACTACTTCAACATCAATGTTAACTTTCTTCCCTTCTAAAGTGATCGGTAAACTGGCGAGAACACTAATAGGTTTAGATTCCCTTCCATCAAATGCTTCTAAATAATTTGGATATGAATTAAGAGTTGGAGAACCAATGGCTTTCCCGCAGGTAGATGACATGACACACATAGACGCACTCTCATCCATGACCGCTCGATGGATATTCAGTCCATTAATCCCAACTTGGATGATCAACGCAAGCTGGTAAGGGAGACGTGGGATGAAATTATCCAAGTCGAAAGTGATAATGCTCAAATCAGTAGGATAAACCCCACCAATGACAGATAGAAAAGCCTTCCGTTGAGACGGACAACTCTGAAGTACAAAATCCTTAGCAATATTGTAATTTTGAGTAGCACAGGCGTTAGGATTATAAGAATACTTATGGAGTACACCTTTGGAAGCTAGCCAGACAACGGGCTCAGTACTGGGCCTTTCAATCTGAAGAGGGCCAGAAGCAGGCGGAGGAGGAGGACCATTAGCGATCTCTTTCCCCGCTGCCTGACATGGTTTGGTATAATATTTCGACCTAGTAACAATAAAAACGGATGCAGTACCATTCATGATGAAAACATAAGAGCCAAATGGGGTAGAGGACTGAGGTTTCTCTACCAACTTGCTTTGTTGTGACAGAAACGGTTCTTTGAAAACAACCAAAGTACCTTGGGTGCCTTTGAGCAATCGACTCACTTCGTCACGTCAGGGAAAATCCTTGGTGTAGTGCTCTTCATCACAAATCAAGCAAGGGTACTTCGATTTTCATTGCAAACCATCATCAGCATGAGATTTCTGAGAATCCTGTTTCGGGGTATCAGCCTTGGCTTTACTTTTACCCTTCTTTTTAGCCTTGGAATTTTTAACTGTCAGATTGGCCTAAATGGCATTTGCTTTCACAGTTTTACCAGAATTCTGGATCAGCTAAGAAGAAGTATCATTGGAAGGAGTAGATTTTTGCTTCCCAGGATTCGGATGAGAAGACTTCTGAGAAGTCTGAGACATGGAACCGTTGATACCCTCAACGGATGGCATCGTCGGTGCTTTGGAAGTTCCAAGTCGAGGAGCATTAGGAAAGAGTTAATACAATGTGTTGGACTGAGAGTACACAAGATCAAGGTACTAGGCATGAGAAATATCCTATTCCTTAGTAACACATGCCCCCATAGCAATGTCCTTAGCAATCGGAGCAACGAAGGAGGTAGTGAACCAATCAGTTAGAAGTTGATCAGGAATGTCAAACTTGATCAAGCAATGACAATGCCTCTATTCATGAATATGATCAGATATATGGGTAGCTCGATCTTGTTTCAAGGATGTGAGGAGGTGTGTCTCGGTTTCATACCTAACCGATAACTAAAAGTGTGTGAGAAATGCCATGGCTAAAGAGTTGAAATATTGGAAGACACCACGAGATAATTCGATGTACCACTTGGTAGCAGCACCAGTAAGAGTCTGTTGGAAAATACAAAGTCGGATAGAATCGTCAACCCAAGAGTTAGAGGAACACCAAAGGTGATATGTCATAACATGCGCTTGGGGGTCTTCTCAGGACTTGCCCTCAAACTTGGGACAATTGCCACGAATTTTGGTTGGAACTGGAGGCCAATACGGGGTATGAATGATGGGATAGTTCGTCAACTTTCACACATCAGGCAGTTCCAATGTAGCAAGGAAAGGTAATTGAGTATTCAAAGGCATTGTAGGTCATTGATAAATACCATCATTCAGATTCCACCCAGGTTGAGAGACATTCGGCCCCCATATGTTTTGTCCTAGAGGATTCTATCCATAGGGGTTATAAGCCTGAAATTTTCGCCCATACGTGGGTTGAGGACTAGGATATTGATTCTGAGCATACCACTAAGGTCTTTGCTGAGAAAAATATGGATTTTGTTGCGGAATGAAAAAAGTGCCTTGAGGTTCACTATACAACACTTGAGTTTGACTTGGCAGAAGATATGTATGGCCCTGAGGATCACTGTATACCATCTGATATTGAACTTGAGGGATGTAAGTAACACCTTGGGCACACTATATACGACATGATATTGACCTGGAGGAAGATAAGTGGTGCCTTGCATCTGAATGGGTTTCCCCTACTGTGCAGGTTGACCCAGATTCTGAGGTTGGGCAAGTTGTCCCTACGGAGCAGGTTGGCCTAGATACTGAGGGCCACCAAGTTGCCCTTGTGGAAAAGGTTGGCCCGATGGTTGGGACGGGCCAGGTTTCCCCTAAGACTAGGTTGACCAGGCGTAGGACCATAGGGTTGTCATTCTTGTACAAAATTTTGGCCTTGATGAACGTAAGGTTGATGTTGTTGCATAAAATTTTGTCCTTGTTGCGGATAGATTCCCCCCCCATAAACATAGGATGCACCTTGTTCAACATGAGATTTTCCAACAGAACCGAAGGGCTGTCCTTGTTAGACCGAAGGTTGTCCCTGGAAGGGTTGTCCTTGTGGACCGTAAGGTTGTCCCTGCTGGATCGAAGGTTGTCCCTATAAGGTTTGTCCTTGCAAACTAGAGGATTGTCCCTGTTCGTATGTGAACTGACTGGGATCAATTAGAGGCAAATAAACATGATTACCGTATACATCATAATGATGTGGAGGATTTCAAAAAGTTACTAACTATTGAGAACCATGAGGGGTAGAATTCTATTGTTGAGGACCCTGAGAGGCAGAATAATATTTTTGAATGGCCAACAGATACTCATCAAATGTATAACCACTATGAATGGAAGAAGAAACCATAGGTGCAGTATAAGTAGGATGGATTTCCACAATGCGAGGTTGTGATCCACTCACAGCGGGCCTAATAGGTATCGTGGGATTAATAAAGATAGACCTACAGACAGCAGAAGGCTCTGATGATGATGAAGTCATACTAACAACCGGTGCATATAGCCACACAGACGGTAGGTCAGAGAGGAATAAAGGTTACAATCATCGATGTCATAGGAGTCGAGGGTGATTTCCCCGATACTAAGACAACCAAACTCCCGGAGGGAGTCGATGCATTAGACCATACTGGATTCTGATACAACGATTGAATGCCAGACATGATCTGACCCAAAGTTCTATAACCATGTGGGAGAGACACTGGTTGTGAGGAAGGTTCATATAAGACATAGGGAATGTTCTCCGAAGGGAGCTGATAATCTCCTATAGAAACATAAAGCTATTCACTACTAATGGGACTCAAAGGATCCAGGTCAGATGAAGACATTTGATCGTGAAAAATATGATTAATAGTGCCGAGTAAGGCAGTAGCTAATAAAGGTGGTTCCGAAGTAAAAGGAGGGAATTCTTGCCCATTCCCAAAACTAGACTAGGTGTCATGAGGTTTTCAATTGATATCAAATGGCTCGTCAAGAGGAGATCGGGTAGTGAGAGGTAAGATACTCAGAAGAAGAGACTGCCAGAAATTGATAGACCTAGTGGTTTAAGATGCTTCCGAAGAAACTCCAGGAGAAGGATCACCACTAGGGGGTAGTGAAGAGGATGACGAAACTGGCAGTTCCACCACTGTGACAATGTTTCAAAATAGAAAGGAGACGAGATAGCCTATCCGAGGCTTCAAGACCAAACACTAAGGAACTACTAAAAACAAGCCAAGAAAATATCTTTAATGGGCATGTGATCATAGGCAATTAATTTTATGAAATTGAAACAAAAAATTTTTGTTTCATGTTTTAAGAGTCGAGAAATAGGAAAAATATGACTAGTCACTTTCAGATTGAACGAGCATGAAAGTAAAAGTTCTCGATGATATTTTCACTTTTAGAGAGTCATGAAAAGACAAAAATGATTACTCAGGTAATCTAAGCAAGAGGGTGTACCAAGTTTCCGTGAACTGCAATATACACCTTGGTGATCAAATGAAAGAGAAATGACCAAGGACTTGATGTACGTGTAGGTAGTCTCCCCGAATTCGGTGTTCGCTATATCATGTTTACAGGGCGACATAATCGGCTTCCTATGGATAAAGGATTGAAACCTATGAGGGTCTCCCTTTATATACATGACGGTACAAGGAGCACAAGTCCGTGCTGGTGCAGTCTAATGCCAAACAAAGAACGAAAACTACTAGGTTTAACGATGCTGGAACACATTACTAGCCTAGACCTCTAAAATATATTTGTTAGGTTTCAATGCTTCCTTAGGTTGATTGAATTCATTTTAAGGTTGATCTTGAATTAATGTTGCGATTTCAAGGCCTTACCGAATGTGATCTCGAATTCTTAATGCAAACTATATGCAAAAGAAAATCAATTCCATTCAATGAACGCTAGTTAAGAGAAGGATATGAATCTATGAAAAAGAAATCAATTGAATCGCAAGAAGAATTTCACTAATGCATCTAATACAACCAAATCAGAAAACAAGAAACTCTTTCCCATTTCACTAAGAGCTATTAATGCAAAAGAACATTTCATTTTGAATTTAAGCGAAATAATGCAAATTTTGTCTTTTTAGGTGAATGAGGAACACAATGCATTGTTACACTAAAAAGCAAAATAAACATTATTTTTGAGCACTACGATTGTAATGATCTAAATCAAAGAGACCAATGCAGTACAAAAGCACTCAAAATAAGGATGCACTCTTCCAAGTAAATAAAAGGCTTTCAAAACGATTCAATGACAAATGTAATCTATGCTCAAAGTGACGAATGCAGAGCTAAACGAAAACAAAGGAAATCATTCCACAAACTAAAGACACAAGGAACCAAAAGAAAGACTAAAACAATCAGTCAACGAATTGGAATGACAAAGATCAAAGTGACTCGAACTCAAGTCAGAAGGCTCGGTGAAGAGAGGGCCGAACAAACAGCAAAAGGCACGTGGAAACCCTAGGGAAACAAACTCCACTGATAAGATGATGGACAAATAGTTGAGAAGAATGAGACTACAGAGTAAAAACAATCTCAGTAGACCAATTGCAAGGTGAAAAACCAATCCAGAGCCAAGAAATACTGACAAAACTTAGAAAATAGGCCAAAATTAAATCCTATTGTCTAGCTATAATCTGCCCTAAATAGGGGTTGGCGCACCTTGACAAAAGCAACATGTGCCAATTGGCGCGACTGTTCAAAGAAAAGTAGCGTTGATCTAGAAAACCATGGGAAAAAAGAAAAACCGTTGAGCAGAGGTCAGACTTGACACTCTGGAACTGAACAGGATGTTGAAAACAGTCAGACAAGTTAAGCAAAGTAGGAAAACGATGAAATGACCAAAGTTGACTCGACAAGAAAAACACTCGATGAAAAATGACACGAAAAACACACACTGATCCCTAGTGGAGTTGCCAATTTTTTGTGTAAGTAAATCCCCTCTACGGACAATGACGATCCCTCTAGCCCTAGGGTGGGTCTAGCAACAAGAGGACATGATAATGCGTTGATTCCTAGTTAATGAATGAAACTGATTTGGGATAGATGTCCTACCTTTGTTCCAACGTAGTTGTCGTAGCTGTGGTAGAAGTCTCCTAATATTCGTCCTGACACATCGCATTCCTTCAATGGTGGTACTCAGGTGCCTGCACAAGGATCAGAGCATGATAGCAACATACAAAACAATACTTGCATAAATAACTATCTAATTCATCAAGGAGAATTAAAAGTATTGCACAATATTAACCATATCAAATGCAAAACGGGAACCAAAACATCAGTCATGTATTAATAAGAAGAGAGAAAGAGTTTACAACCAAAAAATACTTGACGTTGCAACCTTCTTCAGCGGGTCCAGTCGAAACACATCTTCAGCATTCATCGGGGAATTGGACTTGGCAAGGCAATAAGCCTAGACTCTCTCTCGAAAATAGGTCTCTCTCTACTCTATCTCACACCAACTATATTAGATTGTTTAGCTATTGTACAAAATGTTCAACTATTGTACAAGATGTTCAACTATTGTACAAGATGTTCAGCTATTGTACAAAATGTTCAGCTATTGTACAAAATGTTCAGCTAGTTGCATCTATGTGAGAGAGATGTATTTATAGGAGAGGAGGAGGAGGTTGGGATCCCTCAAATGGTGGAAGGGAGGCCTTATCCTTTGGGAGGTTTCTTAAATGTAGGAAACAAGAAGCCAAAGGAAGATCTTCAACGTTATTAAGTCGAACAACTCATGCTAACTCCACTCACGAAGTAGTTGGCAATGGAAACTTCGCTTCTATTTTAAAAAGCTTTCCATAAATAGCTCGGCGTAGGCAGTCCACTGAGACAGAGTGCCAATGGGCGTGGGGCCCAGTGTTAATTTCTTTATGGGTGTGAGGCCATAACTGCCTACCAGCGCCGACCCAAAATCATGTGCTCTTGAGAGTCTGCTCCAGGAATAGTCAACAGAGGAAATGTGTTTCTCATGGAAATGGATGCAATGACACTTTTTGCAAGGAATGGAATCACATAGAAGTCACAGAAATGGTCCTCCAATGTTCAGGATGGGGATTGCAAGGACGGTGACAAAATTCTTTGTAACACACCTTTAAAGTCAGATAGAAGGGTGGTATAGATTCATCAATCATGTCAAAACTAGGATCAAAAGCTATAGTTAGTCTTTCATTCTGTAGACTGATAATATCTCCTTCAGCGTCTATACTAGAACTTTGGATCCATTTGGTTACTTGACTTTTATACCCTGGATTTTTAGAGAGTTCAGAAAGTGGAATGGGAATTTTGACTCTTTCTAATTCTTTCTCAACATTAAATGTAGTCAAATTTTTTTTATCAATCTAAGTTGAATCAGTTGACTTATTTAAAGGTTGAGGAGGATTGGTTTTAGTTTCAGTTGATTTCAGCTGAGGTTTTATTATTACAGGGTTCTTGGGAGGTCTTCCAAGACCAGCTCTAGGTCTTAAGTCATATATTTGATTGAGTTCTATAATTAGAACCACAAAAAAAGATTTATACTTAGAAACCTGAGAAGTATCTTGTTTTTCTTGAGGGATTTGGTTTTGGGAAACAGGGACAGTGACAGTTTGAAAGGATGTTTGATCTACAATATTAATGTCCTCAGTAATGGAAAAATTATTTCCCTCAGGTTGTTGATCATCAATCAACAATGGAGTAGGAACTTGTTGTTCATTATGAGGCCTCTAGAGAATTTGCAGTGGAGCAGCTTTCTTGCACTGACCATGGGCCTATGTTTGTGGTTTGGAAATAGTCTGTTGGACTGTTCTTGGTTGAGTCTCAATTTTTGAAATTCTATTGGATATATTTCTAAGAAGAGCTATGATTTCATCAATCTTTGAATCTTCACTTTTTGACTTAGAGGAAGATGCTTCCTAATTTTTCAATTTTCTTTGGCCTTTCTCCTCTTTAGCTCTAATTTTACTAGAAGCTGACCTATTGGCTTCTACCTCAATAGCATTAGTCTTCATATCTTGAATTGTATTATAAATTCTCTCCCTCAGCATAACTGCAAATTCATCATCGAATGCCTTCAAAAAAATGACCTTTGCAGCAGCTTCTAGAGGTTTGCAATCAACAGGCATCTTGTGGTAGAGTTTATTAAATCGTTTGATAAATTCAGCTACAGGTTCACCTGAATTTCCTTTTAACTCTTCAAATTCAGTGAGTAGTTTAACAACATCTTTCTTTACCCCCCATTGATTTTTAAAGATAGTTATGAGTTCATTCCAGGTATGAATAGAATTTGCTCTAAGTTGTCTAAACCATATCCTAACATGACCTTCTAAGGACTATAAAAATAGTCTCATGTAAACATTTTCATGCTCAATGCTCATAATATTTGCGAAATATAAAAAGGTAGCTATATGATCTTGTGCTGAAGGGCCCATATCTCCATTAAATCTTGGCAAATTTTTAAGATATCCATCAGGGAAAATTCCCAAGACATTATGGAGAACCAGATTATTATACCTAGCCTTAATAATGGGTTGAAAAGCCATGGATGATGAAGTTGATGTTGATGATGATGAAGATGATGATGAAGATGTAGGTGAATGAGTGTTAGAGGGTGGAGGAGAATGTGAAGGAGGAGGAGGTAGTGAAGATCTCAAAGGGATCTTAACAATTAGTTTTTGTATTGATGGTGTTAAATCTTCTTCCTTATATTCGAATAATGGATTGGAATAGATAGAAAATGTCTCTTTTGGTTGATTAGAGTCTAATGGAATGGGATGATAGACTGGAGATACAAAACCAATGGGCTTAAACTCATGAAAATGCAAGCCCAATTCTATTTTAGATGTAGGTGAATCTATAGGGAAGGATGGGACTTGATATGACTCAAGTGAGGTTGCCAACAAAGATGACTGAAGATCTACTCCTTGTGAATAAATTTCAGCAACTCTAGGAGGTAGTTGAGTCAACTCAGGTTTGGATGATAATACTCAATAGGGGTCTACGAATGAACTTTCTTCAAGGTGTAAGGCTGAAGAGGAAGAAGCATACATGTTTTGTTTTCTTTTCAAAGAGCCTTCTCTAACAAGTCTTTCTGGATCTGGTGAAGGGTTAACAGTCTCAGATTCATATTTAGATCTGGTGTGCTTAAAAGGAGCCAGTTTGAAATAGTGGAATCGCCAGGTGAAAGGTTTTGACCAATATCTTTATCCTTTATTCACCTTAAAGGAAAAGAGGAAAAATCGTTGTCCTAGGAAAATTTAGTTTTTACTCTTCGTCTCCTTGGAAATTATGCGAGACTAATGTTGTCCTTTGAGATGATTTTGGTCAATAATCATGCCAAAGCATCTAAAATGTTTGTTTGTGTTTTAAAATATTTTGGAGGACCAGTGCACAATATTTATTTTAATCAAACAGTTAAGGTTTTAAATTTTACTGATAATATCAATAATTTAAAGTTAGGGCTGCTTTTTCAGCTGATACAGTAATTAGGATTTCATGACTTCGATTAAGTAGAATAAGAAGATATGATTATTAAACATTCAAATTTTACTATTCAATAAACCATAAGCTGGAAAACTTTTAAACAATTTTTAAAATTTAAACAAAATATATTTAACATCACCAAAATACTGACAATTTATTGATAAAAGGGATTTACATTAACAGATTGTCAAGTAAATCATTCTTTATAATAATTATAACTTCAAAAGGAATTATAAGGTTGTTGAGACACAATCAACCTCACCTAATTATTTTGATGATAATTAAACATATGAAGAAATGTAATGACATAAAACTGGAAAACTCACACGGAAGACAAAGTTGTACGAGATGAGTTTAGAATCATGATTTATATTATTGATGATAAATAAAACTTTGTACAATTTCTGTTCACAAAATCTCCTTATCCAAGGGTGAAACCCTTGATAACTCGTGTAGAGAGTTGTTTATAATAACTTACAAAACTTTGGAAATATATTAACTGATCTTACAATAATAGAATAATGAGAATAAAAAAGGGACATAGATTGATGAAGTGTCTCGGTTATTCTAGAGGCTATTGATGATTCGACTTCTTTTGATGAAAATTGTTGCTGACTTGTCCTTTTTCGCTGGAAGCTGTTGCTAACTTGGCTCTACAAAATTGGGTTTGTTGGCATGCCGTAAAATTAATTTTCACTAGATAGTTTCACAAAACATATCCCACTGCTCTTCACTCGGAATTTCACAATTCATCATTTTCCTAAAAACTTCATCCACCTCAGTAAATCTGTCAAAAGTTGGTTTTTGGATGAACAACTATTTGATTTGATGTAGAATAATTAAGTCAAATTGTAAATATTCAAGAAAATATTTGCATGTGATGTGACCTTTAATACCTGCAAACTTTGTTTTATCTATTGCAATTGTATATAGTTTTTTGCAATAATCTTCTAACTTGACAAAATTATCATCTAATCCAACTAAACTTGGAAGACCTTTTTGATTTAAAATATTAAATTTAGTATGAAACCTTTTGATAATGAAATTTAACGCTTCACACTTGGTCTGCAACTGGTTGATAAAGTTCCTCTTCTGCAAAATTTTCTTTCACTACAGAATAGTTGCAGCCTTGTCTGAGATATTGATTTCTTCCAACTCCTCCTTGTTCTTTTAATTAATAACTTAAATCATATCTGAAGCTTCACTTGGTTTCTCTTGAAGTTGGACTTCAATTCTTCATTCTTTTGTTTGATTTTTAGAAATTTGGAGAAGATATTCTACCCTTCTGAATAGTTGGCATCTACATATTGGATAATCTCTAAAGGCTCCCTTGTAGGTGATGCTGATGAGGAATTTTGAGGAATATTTGTAGAAGTGGAGACTTCAGTTTCTCCAAAATCGATGATCTTTGGTTGTTTATCATTTGAAAGCAAGGAAGAATCAAGCCTCTGTTTCTTATGTTGTAATATGAATTCTTTCATATGCTCCTTGGAATGTGGTGTCTCTTCTCTGACCCTATTTTGATGTTTGCTGTCAGGCACTGGTGTCTGTACATTTGAAGTAGAAATGACATGTTCCTCTGCTTCTTGTAAACTACCTTCTACCCATTCATCCTGATTCATGTACTTTTCAATTTCTGCTCTAGAGGAGTGAGTGTAAGAATTTGTCTTGGATTCAACTCTCAAAGTAGAAATAATGTCGTGACGGTCATATGACCAAGTAAAATTTGACTGAAAACCCATCTTCTTTAATAGTGCATCTGCATCAACACCAACTGCTCTGGTATTACAAATGAATGATCCAATGTTTAGTTTGATTTTAAACTAAGCTTTCCTCTTTCTAGATTTAAAATGTAATTCATCCATATTTAACATCTTTCTTATTTATTATAATGAGAAAATTCTCATAGGCACATATTTCAGAAGTTTTTGTGGTGGAAGCTCACAACCATACACTCTAATCTCTGTGTAGTTCTTGTACAAATACCAATCACATGTCTTTTATTGTTCAATTAGGTGCAGAATTCTCTTGATGTCTTCTCCACTTATAGGATTTAGTGAACTGGTAAGGAATTGTCTGACTGGATGAATGAATAAGCCTATGAATTCTGAGAAAGAAGTAGTTGTTGAAGATGCTCTGACTAATTCTATTGAATAAATCACTGATTGATTCACTCCCTGTGCATCCTGCTTGTTGAAATGAATGGGAAACATATCTTCCTATTGAAACAAAATCATATGAATAATCACAGAAGAGTAAGTAAAGGTTCCTTGAGTGGTGAAATTCATGAATTTTTCATGTATAACATCAGCCAATAAATGACTGTAATTGTACATAAACAACGGTGGTTTGTCAAGACTGAAGATGGATAAGAAACCTAGGATGATTTCATCAACGATTTCATCATTGGGATATCCTAACCTATAAGAAAGGAGAGAAATACAATGTTTGGAAGTAATGGGGAAGATGGAGGATGCATATGGGGGGTTTTTCTTGGGTAAATCTGCATCCTTAAGTAGAAATATTTTGAATATCTGAGCTCTCTGTGGGAAGGATAATTTGTGATAAAGATCCATGAAGGCACCAGGGGAAAAATTAGATAAGGAGTTAGAAGAAGGGATGAGAAGCATTTGATTAATGGTTTTAGGAGATATGGTTATCAGAATGTTTCCATTCTGAGCTACCACTGACCTAGTTATAGGGTCATACTGCTTCCGACACCAATAAATTAAATCTAGGAATGGGTGAGTTTGAGGGAATGCAAACAGAGGTAACATGGACTCCCAAAACCTGATAGGGTCTTGTTTATCCAAGTGTTTCTGTTTAAGCCATAGGTGTAGCTCGTAGAATTAAAATTCATTATGACAATCAGTAATTTTGAAATATGTATCGACTAGGGGAGTGAGGTCGAGATTGATCTGTGTAGATGCAAGAATGTCTTCTGCAACGGTTTTGGTGGCATCAGGAACAACCTCTGGTGTGACCTCTGGTGTGACGTCTGCAGCATTGTCAACATTCAAGATTTCTTCTATCATACTTTTCTTACCTTTACCTTTTGGACTGGTTTGCTTCTTTGTTTTTGCCTTAGGTTCCATGCTTTGACTATAATAAAATGGTACAGGGAATTACATCTTTCAGTTTACAAAAAAAATTGTTGGGTTTTGGGAATATGAAGGGCAATCACAAAAGATAGTTCACTATGAAATAACGATGGAGGATGAAGGTGAATTGAAGATGGAAGTAAATTTTTGAGCAGAATATGGTGGGGAGTGAGGTTGATATTGATCTGTGTAGATGTAGGAACGTCTTCTGCAATGACTTTGGTGGCTTCAGGAATGACCTCGTGATCCAGGGTAAATTCTTGATACCCTTAACCAAGACCTTTTACTTTGGCTGATAAATAGAATTGCATTTTAATTGAGACATTAATGAACTGAAATGAAAAATTGTAGCTGTAAATAAGAGGAACATAAATTAACAAGATCAACAATCATAAGAACACAATGTTTGATGATGGAGTTTGTCCAGGAGGGACTACATCTCCAGGCCTCAGTGTCAAGATGGTTTAGGCTGCTGCATTATGTGTTGTAAGAAGAAGATGTACATGGATGTGTTTCCCTATGACATACAAGGAAAAATTTCCCTCACGCAGGAGTGGATTGACTTCTTTAAGATATGTTCCACTTCGGAACTCTCATACATAAAGAAAGACTCCTATCGGTATGACCATAGTTGACATGTAATAAATAAGAGTATCTCTCCAATCCTGGCAAACAAGGGATCTAAACAATACACATATGAAAAAAGAGCATCCTGCCAATGTGGCATAAAAGGGATCTCATATATGACACAAATACATAACTGAAAGTACATCAATAAAAACACAAGGCAAGATCCCACGACTCATGTATCAACTAGGATTTGCAAGACATAATGCATCTCAAAGAGAAATAAATGAATAATTACATGGAATCCACATCATATACCTCATGCTGCCATTTGCTGAAGGCTGAGCTTCTCTACGACTGAATCTAAAAACACCATCAATCTTGTGGCGTCAAAAAAGGTGAAAACGACTGCTCACATGCGGAAATATGACACCTGCATAACCCACTTCCAAAAGTGGCTGAAAAATAAAAAACTTAGATGAAGAAACTAAGCATGCCATCAGACTCGTGGCGTCGAGTAGTGTAGAAACAGCATAAAATTTGTCCCATTTGGACAAAGTCAAAATTTCGTCCTCATAAAAGTTGGGCTCAATCAAGGTTCCACCTGCCTCTTTTATGGCTCATGGTTCCACTGCACCTGTAATAAAAAAATAAAAAAATCTTGAAATCCATGAATGCTCTCCGCTCCTCCATGGCCTGGGCACGCTGTGAATAATTGTGTTTAAGTAAAAAAAATTGGGCGGATTAACACATGAGAATCCGTTGGTGCAATGGTAAAAGGAGAAATTGGTTGACGAGGGGTCGGGGGGTCAAATCCTGCCCCTCCCAACATAGCATAGAAAAATTGCATTAAATATTTTTAAACGGGCATGTTTTTTTTTTAAACCTGTCGTATGGGGGTTGGGCTCGCATTGGGCAGCCTGCCCCCACCATGTTTGTCGACACCGTATGCATATGCAGCAAGGATTGGGTTGTTGGAAGATTGGGGCCCGCGGGGGTCACAGCCCGTTGGGCCTTAAATACATGTAATTCATTTTGAAAATCATGATATGTAACATGCTGGTGGGGGTGGTTGCCCACCACCCCTTTTTTCATATATATATATTTGGATTTTTAAAGCTAATAGCACATTTTATAATTTTCGAACTTTTGACTGTAGGAATCAATTTAAATAGGCCAAAAATTTTCCAGGAAATCTGCCAGAGCTAGCCAGAATCCAGTGGCTGGGAAGTGCGAATTTGTGCCTTCCTTAAGGTTGCCCAGTCACCAAGTCAACTTGAAACTTTGACCAGCTCTAACTTCTTCATACGAACTCGGAATTGAGTACCGTTTGCGTTGTTGGAATCAAAAAGATGAGATCTACAACATGAACCTGGTTTGAGACATTTTTGAACACTTTTATTTTTGAGCCCTCTGTGCTAAGCCACTTGTACTTGTACCTGTTTAATCCACCTGGATCACCTCGGCAGTTGGATGAGCAACCTCTGGTGTGACGTCTGCAGCACTGTCAACATTCGATATTTATTCTATCATAATTTTCTTAAATTTACCTTTCAGAGTGGTTTTCTTCTTTGTTTTGGCCTTATGTTCCATGCTTTGACTGTAATAAAATGGTACATGGAATTACAACTTTCAGTTTACAAAAAAAATGGTTGGGTTTCGGGAATATAAAGGGAAATCACAAAAAGATAATTCACTATGAAACAATGATGGAGGATGAAGGTGAATTCAAGATGGAAGTAAATGTTTGAGCGAAATACTATGGGAAATTTTATAGATTGTGGTTCAAGTTCAACGGTCATGGCTAAAAATCAAGAAGATTTACTGCGTAACGGTAAGATTAACGGGTAATTGGAGTGAATTTATTGCACAACAGGAAGATTAATGGGTATGATGGAGGATTAGGGATAATGGATAATGAATAGGTGACGTGGAATGACATGAGTGATGGATGGATGGAAGATTATGGCGCGGGTGAACGGTAGTGGAAATGGAAAACCAGAGGTGGATTCCACAGGGGGTACCCTCTGGTTTCTGATTTTAGGTAGAGAGGGTGCAAAGTCACCTCATGCTGCCACGTCCCTAAAATAGGCAGCCATTGAAACCGGATTTCTCACCCCCCCCCTCGTGTTAACAAGAAACAAGCGGAGGGTGTGTGAAGTCATTCTGCGTCGTAGATTTGAGGGAAGCTCAAGATCTGCCCTCACTTTAATCCTTTGATTTGATTTCTTGTCATTTACTGACTTTATAATAAAATCAATATGCGCGCATATAAATAAATTCAATTAATGAATATAAGAAACCCTTTTTCAAAGGTTCAAACATACCTGAATTAAATTTCACATTTTGTAATTATGGCGCATTTAAACAGGTGGCCATTATCATCTTGATTGCTAAAGCATTGACATATTTTTATTTTACGCTTTCCCTAAACTTTTTTCATGTGACTTCTTTATTTAGGGCAAACTATCCTATAATTTTTCTAACATGGATGTAATAAATATACGTTTCCCAACATTTTTTCAATTTCTTTTTCATCCATGTTCTAACTTAGCATTTTTTATTTTTTATTTTTTTAAACTACCATGCTAACGTATCAAAAACAATTAATGTTACAACATAACACAATAATGGAAAATAGAAATGGATAGAAATACATCATCATGAGCCAAACATAGATCCATGCTATTAATTATAACAACAATAATTTAGTACAATATCTTAGGATCAAGTCCTTCAAGCTATGAAAGAGAAGCCTCCAATGCCAAAAAGCACCAAAACATGAAATGCAACTGCTACACAAAATGTCAGAGAACTAATACAACACAGTCACAGTGAATGTAACTACGACTATAAAATATAAACACATGGATATGATAATACAATGCTCAAGAGATACCAGGAATGGAGATCTAGGCCCTCGTACACTTTTCCAAGACAACCCAAAAAGGGTTTCCGGAAATACACAAAATACAAATGGTGATCTACAGCCCTAGGATTGCAGAATCACTACAATTGAAGAACATAGAAGGAGATGGCTGAAAACTATGTAGAAATGTGTGGCACTCATCCAATGGACTCTCTAAGTGAAAGGTTGATCCCTTCACTGAAAACAAACACTCCAATTGAGACAATGAATCCTCCTTTGTAACAACTCAATAGAATAACGCAATTTGAGAGTGAAACTGCGCTGTAGGAGATGATGGTGACTTGGACTGGTGTGAAATGATGATATAATTCCAAAGGATCTTCCTTTCTGACCTCCCGATGGAAAGGCTACCTCTCCACTGAAACACAAGCTCAGAAAATGGCCTTGTAAACCCTCCACAACTTCTTCCCTGCAACAGAGCACAACCTTGGAAGAAAATGTGTTGTATAAGAAGACTGAAGCTTTGGCCTGATGTTGGAATGTGCAAATGCAGCTCAAAAACCTCTCCTAAGTGGGCACTTGAATTCCCTTGAGGATGAGGTTGGGATTCCCGCTCGGGAACACCCTAGTGCTAAACAACAAAACAGTCTCCGCTAAATAGCTAAAGAGAGCACAAACTCATACAGACCATAAAGATAATAATATCAACATGCCTTCCATGGCTACCATCCACTTCCTTATATGCTTGGTGAGATTCATCACCCTTGGCCCCACTCATTAAATATGCTACTTCCATGCAAATACTCTCCCTCCAAAACTGCGATGTCTCTCATTTTTTTATCCACTCCCTCCATACTAGTGTTGTTGATTTGGTCAAAATTGACCCCATCCACATGCTTCATCCCCCATTCACACATAAGGGTGATTTATCCAGCTATGTTGATGCTCCTTATTCACATTGGGAGTGAATTTATTCCTACTAAGGAGATTTATGGGTGTCCCTACCCACTTATTCTTCTAACTAAGAAGAAAAAACAAAATTTAATGTTCCAACTAGCTGAAAGCTAATTGGGAATATTACAGTCCTCCCCTCCCAAATTTTTCTTATCCTCAAGCAACTGTAAAGGTCAGTGTTGCAAAAATTATCCTCCTTCCCTTGTGACACCTCCATGTGATAATCTCTCCTCAAGAACCAAGTGTCCCCCAATCAATCCATCCCTAAAATGCTCCTCCCAAGTGCTCATGAGATGCATCTCCCAAGTGCTCAAGTTAACCAAATGGCTCATCCCATAAGGAAACAAGAGATCTAATGTAGCAATCATGTGTTGCCCAATGTTCTCCCTGAGGCATGAGGCATAAGAAATGTGGAGAATATCATCCCCAATGGGAACATCCAATCCATGTGTCATCCCTCCAATCATGCCCACAACAATGAAAAGAAAATCATCAACATATGGGATTGATCTTAAAGGATTGTATTATATTGTTGTTCTAAGTGTACTTTCAGTTAATAAACATGTGCATACTTGTCTCCATATTTTGCTTAAGTATTGAGGATTTTATCCATGAAATTTAAGTGATTTTAGTGAATTAGAAGCATGAAATAAGAGAAAATAACACTAAACAAAATTTTATAATAGAGAAATAAAACCACACATAAAATTTACGCAGCAAGCATGATGAAGCAGTTCACCCCTCCTGGGCTACATCTGCTGGTCCAACTCCCAATGCCATGTTCATCTTTCATTATGCTAATTTTTTTAAAAATACATGTGTTTACAAGCCTCTAATGGTTATTTTCTCTCCTCCAATAGCTCCATAATGCTCAAATTAGTCTCAGTAGACTCTTGTTTTTCCCAAATTGGTCGAAAATTGACCTTCCTATCCTTTTTCCCAATAACCCCTAGAAATTCTCCACTAAATTTGGAGAATTGCACATAACTGAAGTTAGAATAGGCACAATTCCGCAAATTTTGGTGGCGTGCTTATTCTCCACCAGTCGAAATCGTAACATTAAGTTTTATGGTTAAGGGGAGGGGGTGGCCACATGCCAACCCCTGAAACCCCTGCAGTTATACTAACCATCGAGAAGAACTCCGCTTTGAACTGGAGTTGAAGCCCTTTAACCAGAGTCAAAAATGGAATAACGAAACTGCACGGATAAGTTTTAATGACAGTTTTCATGTGATAAAGTTTCAATGTAATGGTAGGAGTTTGTTGTCGTCATAATAGTTTGATGTTACGGTGAGGTTGTTTCACATGTGACCACACTGTTGGGGCCACTGACAGGTTGGGACTGCCGGTGGTCCCCAACCCTCACAACATAAAATATGAAACTTTAAATAGGACTTAAGTCCTTTAGAGGTTAAGTCTCATACATAGCGCGGATGGTGGAAAGCTTTGAACGCAGGCCAGAGGTCATAGGGTCAAACCCGCCAAACCTCATAAAAAATTAATACACCGCCCAGGGGACACGTGGCAGCCTTATGGCTAGTCACGTGTCACCCATCCATTGGCTACTAAAACAAAACTCATAAACCATCCACAAATCCAAACGTGCCACTTGGAAGACTCTCACTAGCTTGAGAAAATGGAATATTCTTAAGAATATTCCCCTTTTGCTTAATGTGCACCTGCACGCTGACTGGGCATCCAAATCAAACCTGTCACAAATTTAGTTGTTTGGGAAATGAATCAGAATGTGATATCTCCCTCATACTATATCAATTTTTTGAATTATTCATGGCACAGGAATCAAGAAAACGAATCTACCCAGTCGCTTAGGTTTGGAACAGTTTTGAGCGCTTTGAATTTTGAGCAAAATTTATGAATTCCTGATCACACGTCCTCATTGGGAAGCTGTTGGACCCCAAAATACTTTTATTACCTATTCAGTAGATGAGGGTACAACTCCCTCACCTTTCAAACTTTCTTCCACTTTTCCTTGCTTGGCTTACTGCCTTTGAGCCCAACTCGAAGGTAGTCAACACTTCCCCCCTTAGATGCTTTTTTCCTCCTGTCAAGAATTGTATCTTCCTTGAGCTCATCCAGAAATTCTGGCTAGAAATCTTCAATAGAAGGGAACTGAACATCACTTCCTTGATAATCGATCAAAGGTGGCTCATACAAACGTAAATTGTCAACATTAACAACTGAATACATTTGCATATATGAAGGCAAGTCAAGTTGAAATGCATGGTTACCAACTTTCTTTATGATATTGAATGGACCATAGCGAATGGTTTTGAGCATTTTACCTTCCCCTTGCATCCTTTCTTTTCTTATGTGAAACCATACCTCATCTCCTTCTTCAAACTTGTGATCAACTCTATGTTTGTCATGCCTCTCCTTGTATTTTCTTTGACTTTTCTCAAGCTTTTCTTGAACTTGTTGATGTATAACATGAATTTTCTCAATGAACTTTCGAGCCTTGTCAATATCATTATTCCCATCAATTGCAACATCCTTCTCAAAGATGAATTCTAATGGAATTTTTGGCAAATACCTAAAGCATACTTAAAAGCTGATGTATTTGTAGACGAGTGCTTTTCCTGGTTGTAAGCATGATGAATGTTATGCAGTTTCTCATCCCACAACTTAGGATGTTTGCTGCAATATCCTCTCAATATATGCACAATGGTTCTGTTCACCACCTCGGTTTGGCCATCAGTTTTCAGATGAAAAACAGTACTCTTTTTCAACTTTGTGTCCATCATACTCCAAATATTGGACAAAAATTTCCCAATGAACCTAGAATCCCTGTCACTAACTATAGAAGTTGGCAACCCATAATGAACCCATACATGTTTAAAATAATGTTCAGCAGTTTGTTCAGCAGTAATGGTTTTCTTACATGGTATAAGTATACACATTTTACTGAATCTATCCACAACTACATAAAGATAATCATGCTTTTTTCTTGACATAGGTAGACCTCCAAAAAATTCCATGGAGACACTCTCCCATGGCCTTGATGGCACCAGTAGTGGCATTCCTATTGCTAGGCTTTTTTTTTGCACACATACAAAAATCTCTTATGAAATGCGACACACTATCTATCATGTGAGGCCAATAGCAATACCTCTGTAGATGCGCCACTGTTTTGCTTACCCCAAAGTGTCCAGAAATAAGAGATGAATGAGCTTCTCTCATGACACTTAGCCTCTCTCCTTGTGGTATACACAACTTTCCCAAATGAAAAAACATATTTTTATGCATATGATAATCTTTTTCTTCAACTTGATTCCCTTTACTCAAACTAGCATACACATCTTGAAAATCAACATCATGCGCATATTGTTCTATGTAACTCTCATGTACAATAGAATCATTTTTAGGCAAAGTAGAAGCACTTATAATTGGTCTTGAAATCCTATCAACAAATTTATTGAAAATACCTTTCTTGTACCTTATAACCAAGTGAAACTGTTGAAGAAATCCCATCCACCTGAAATGTCATGATTGCTGCAATTTTGTTTGCAACTGCAAGTACTGTAATGGTTGGTAATCTATATGTATAATCATCTCTTTACCCATCAAGTAGTGTTTCCACTTCTTGACGCTTTGTACCAATGCATATAGCTCTTTTTCATATGTAGGATAATTAGTTACAGCACCATTGAATGTTTTAGAATGAAAAGCAATAGGCTTACCATGTTGCAAAAGAACTGTGCTCATGGCATAATCACTAGCATCAATTTGTATCTCAAATGGTTGTCTCAAATTTGGTAATGCAAGGACTGGAGATGAACTGATCTTGTATTTTAAAGCTTTGAAATCTTGATTTTGTTTGCCTCCCCATTGGAAGCCTTTCTTCACACTTGTCACTGCATGCATAGGAGTTGCGATGGCAGAAAAGTTAGCAATAAACTTTCTCCAATACTGAGCTACACCTAAGAAACTTCTTACCTAAGTTACTATTTTTTGAGACATAAGTACTTCATACTTAGCTTTCATTTCTGGACTTAAGGATTTTGAAATCTGCACCATCTTTGGCTTTTCTGAAGTGCCAATATTTAGGTCTTCTACTCCCACTTATATTGGTGACATAGTAGGCTTTCTTGCAACATCATCCTGATCAAAAAGTTCTTCCAAAGGTACCAAATCTCTTGGAATAGAATTGTCCTTAAGCTGTAGTACTTGCATCTTTATAGCATGAATTTCCCTGTCATCTGTTTGGGAATTGATGAATTCTTCTTCTGTCTACAAGAAGTTATTGATTTTATCATCATTTTGAAACACTTTCCAATATCGAATATTTTCAAGGACATCAGGGCGATGTTTGACATTTATTTTGTATTTTTTGTTTGGATACAGTGGGATTTTGGACATACTAGAAGAAGTGGCAAGAGAATCAACAATAACAGTGTTGTTTCTAGGAATTAAAAGATAAACTATATTCAAGAAATGTTTTGAGGATATCTAGGATTTCATTTTGGTAAGATTTCATTCTGGGATGTTTGGCTTGATAATCTCCTTTGAATTTCTTGATAACTAACTCGAATCGTCGTATACAGAAATTTTCTTTGCACAAAGCCTTTTCAAAAAATTTAGGCCAACAATCAAGGCTTCATATTCAGCTTCATTATTTGTGCAATCAAATTCTAGTTTGTAGGAAGACATTCTAACATTTGGAGGGATGTCCAATGGTTGATTTATTTGGGTTTTGAATCCATATTCCAATGCCAACACCTTCTTTACCCATGGCTCCATCAAAATCCATAGTACAAAGACTATTTTCTTCATCTGGAAGTTGCAAATCAGATGACTGATTTTTGTTTTTTGTTTGAGATGCCTCTGTTGTATCCAAAATTTATGTTTTTTCTGTTGTTTTCTTATTTTATTCTTGAGGATATGTCTTCAATTCTAAACTTTTTGGCACTATTTTTCAAAATTCTGTGTCTGCCAATTCTAAAACAGAATTTGAATTTTCTGGATTTTTTATTTTTAATCAATCAAAAATTTTGAAGATGCTAAGCATTATTCATTGAATAAAATAAATGATTCTAGATCTGTATGTACAGCATGAATGTGATGATCGTTAGGCTTTTCTCTAGTACTAATCATATACTTCATCTTAGTTTCCTGAATTGTCCAAATATAGGAATTGTTGCATATGAAACATCAAGCTGCAATGTTCCTCTAAGCTTTTCTCCCCATGATCTAGAAAGTAGCATTCCATACCTAAGTGGGATATCAGCCACAACAAAATCCATGAGGACATTCTTGGCTGGAATTTGTTCTAATGAGACCACTAAATCCTTGATAAGACGAATACATTTCACTCTCCCTGAATCAAATGAATAGAGATCATGGTAAGGTCTTGTGATGTCTTGTCCTAATTTTTCCATAATATCTTTAGGAATGAGGATGTGGGATGCTCCAGAGTCAATAATTGTGTTATGAAGAATAAAATCATGGATCTTGAGGCTTAGGTAAAAGGGAGGAACTTCACTATCTTCTGATTTTCCATCAACACTGGGACCAAAAAGAAGCTCAGGATGATAATCACTCAAGTTAACCATATCAGATGTTTGATAAAAACTAAGCAACTTAGTAACTTGAAAATTATACTGATCATTGTTCATTATCTCAGTAAGAGGAATAGATACCTTCAATGTTTTAATTTAATTTTCAAGGGAAAAATGAGTAGGATGTTTATCTACCTCTTTTAGTGATGTGTCTTTCTTTTCAGGCAGTTCTTTGGATGAATAATATTTCTTATGTCCTCCTTGAACTTGTTGATCTCTTCTTTTATTACTGGTGGATGCTTCATTAGCTTTAGGAGAGGTAGAAGCAACATGTGCCTTTTCTTTGATTCTGTTTGGTGTAGCAACTTTGTTTTGCTGAGTATTGTTTTGAGAGTTCTGCTTCTTTTGATTGGCAATTAGAGGAACATTTCTACTCCTCAAACCAATACTGCCTTTTAACTTGGGTGAGGGAATTTTGATATCCTCTCTGATAATCTTCAGTGCACATTAAGTCTTCATTTGACAAGACATATTGCTGGTCTTCTGATGCACAAATTTCTGCAAAATATTGATCTTCTTTAGTGAGGAAGAAAGGTTGATTTTCCTCAAACAAATGGTTTTCCCCATAAATTTCTTCTTCATCATCTTCATCAAAACCTTCAGTATAATTCTAATGGAATGGTGTCAGAACTTACTATTGAATTTGTGGATCCTGACACCTTTGTTCCCTTTATTTGATCCTATATTGGGGTTGCTGATTTTGACCCATGAAATTGGGATTTCTTATAGAATGTTCAGCTTGTCGATCAACACTGGACATCTTATCCATCATTTTCTCTATAGCTTTGATCAAAGTATCAATTTTTCCTTCTAATGAAGTGGATGCTTATTCTTTTATTGTGACTTTTTTCTTTATTTTGACCTTTGACTTTTTAATAATCAGATTGGCCTCTACACTCACTACATTTATTTTCATTTCTTCCAAAGTTGATGGGTTTATCTCCCATAGCTGATAGGCCATGTCAGGATCAAAAACATCAAGATAATGTAGTAAAGCAAGGCATGGGGGATGCTTGATATTATCATGAATTAAATCATATATCCTATTAAATATAGCTATGAATTCTTGGACAAATTCATTTGTATTCATTTTCAGTGTGTTATATTCAGCTAGAGTTTGTAGTGGATTTTTCTTCTCTTCCCATTTTTCCATGAATAAATAAATTAACTATTGTGATGCACCAATTGTACCAGATCCAAGGGAGTGAAACCATTTCTTTACTTCTCCAGAAAAACTTTTAGAAATAATATGCATCTTAGCATCATCATTGTCTATTTCTTCAAGGTCTATAAAATCAGTTACTTTAGCCACATCTTGATAGGTTGTAATTTATGATGTTCCATCAAAGAGAGGTAGCCTCTGACCATAATTTTGAGGTAGAGAAGTAAGCTAACCTATTATAATCAGTGGAGGAAATTTGGCCATCGTGAATGGAGGAGGTGGTGGAGGTGTGAATTGTGATGTAGACCAAATAAAAGTTTGTAAAGGTAAAGATGGAATGAAAGAAGGAACATATGGTGTAACTGTATGAGAATATGAGGTAAAATATGTACCAAAAATCTATTGTTGATATTGAAAATAGAATTTTTCATAGGTTTCTTGAAATTTATCTACTAAGCCTTTAAGTTTATGGAAATTGGACCAAACTTCAGTATCAATTTCAGACTCAAAGGTTTCAGAAAATGGTGTAAAAGACTCAAAATCAAATGGGTAGAAAGTAACTTCTGAGAGAAAAGTTTTAGACATGGTTCTAATTAAAGATTTTTCAAATTCTAGAGAAAAAGCCAAATCTTCTAAAACAAACCTCGTAGGAAGGGAATTTGGTTTAATCAGTGGAGGAAAAACCCTTCCTTGCTATCGAGACTTAATGTTTTGTTTTCTAAAAATACTTTTAGGATTATATACCAGTGGTGATGGATTAGGGTCAAGGTTTGACTAGGTATATATTTTGGGAGCCAACTTAAGATCATAATTATATATTTTGGCTCAGGTTTTAACTTCATCCTGTTCAGAAAAATCTTCCCAGGGAACATTTAGCAATCGTTTCCTTGGCAACGACACTAGAAATTTGATCACTCTTCTAAACATCCCAGGATGAAAATAGGAGTAAAGAGAGGTAACCACAAACCAATATTTTAGCTAGGTAGCTAGCCCTACCTAACCAGAGAGGGCTCTCTCTATGTCACTTTTTTAAAATATTCAATTTAAGGCCGAGTACTAGATTTTAGGATAGATATATTTTAATATGTTTGAAATTTTTTTGCTGGATAAAAATAATGATCAGTGATACTAAAGCTGATTTTAAAGACTAAATTGCAGAGAATAAAATAAGGCAAGATAGGTAGACTTATTGAGCACAATTAAGTTGTCGTTGTGTATGTGATGAAAGAAAAGGTAGGAATCTGAATGAGCATATAACATGAATTCATTCTTCAAAAGAAAAGACACATTTGTGAAAATCTTAATAAATAGAACATATAACTGATCTATGTTTATAAACTAGTAATATTTTCACATAGAAACTGAAGTGGAAATGAAATAACAGAAAGAAAAGCACAGTGCTCAAAAGAAATACCACATAAATCTCACAATATCTGCTGCAACTTCTTTGATTTAATTTAAAATGCACAATAGCTCCACAATAATACACAGAGTCTCAAAAAATCAATTATCCAACCAAGAATACTTCGTACAGTGAAGTATTTATAGAAAAATTCGTTTACAGCGGATTACATTAAATGTTATCATAACAGATAACGCTTTATTTTCCAAACTAGACTCTAACTGTAATATGGAAATAAAGTTGATTTGATGTGTTGGTGTTGCTCTAACTAAAAATGATTACTGAAAGGAGAGAATTGTGAATTGTGCTGGTTGTTAGCTAATTGATGACATGGCAGAAGTTGACTTTTCTCTTTTACCATTCACTCCTAATATTCACATATTTTTTCCCAGCGACTTTCATCTTGGATGGTGAATTTTATTAACTTATGGTAAACTTCATCCATCTTAGTGTACTTGGCAAAAGTGGGACTCACCATGAAAACATGTTTTATCTCATACTGAATATAAATATAATTTCTCAGTGTTCCCAATAACGCCCTTCCTGTCATTGTGCCTTTTATGTTTGAAAATTTGGCAGTATCTCTAGCAATTTATTTAAGTCTTCTCCAATAATCTTATTTGTTCATCAATTTGTCATTGATTACAAACAGATAAGGCATTCCATTCTCTGTCAGAGGCTCTGTTCTGTTGAAAATATTTGCACTGGGATTTCCAGACTCTGACACTTCTCCTCAAGCCGAAGAAATAAATTCTTCTTTGTGAGAACCTTTTTTACCTCCAAGATTGTTTCTATCCTATCATCTATGCCCAAATCATCCAGCTCATACATGTTCTTTGAATTCAGAAATTTGATAATGTTATTTGTTGTAGAAAGTTTGTCTTCGTCTTGTGCTTTAATTATTGCAATGACCTCATTTTCTTTCTATATTAACTCCTTTTGTTCAAATATAATCTTAATACTTGGCTAAATTTCATTAAGAGATTCCATGGTGTCTGGCCACATTATGTCTTTTACTTGGCCCAAAGTGTTCCTAATGGCGATTCCTTTTGTTATTTTTGCAACCTCTCAATTTTCTTTTTAGCTCTCTGTGCTTCAGCTCCATGTGAAATTTCATCTTTAGACTTTTGATATTGTAGCAATTGTACTTGGTCTTTTAGTTTATTTATCTCTTCTTCTTGAATTGACATATTTTGCACTGCTTTAGTGAGTTGCTCAGCTCCATCTGCAGTACTTGTTGTAGAAGTTTTTGCTGTAGGAATAACTGGTAGAGGCGCTGCTTCTAAAGGAACTTTAGATATCTTTGATGTTTGTTCCTTTTCCTTTATCATTTTCTCCAATTCCGATTCCATGTATTTTATTTGAGAATTATTTTCCATAATCAGCTTCATCATTTATGTTTTCTAGGATTCAGTCTCTTCAATGTATTTTGCCAGAGGATCTTCTGTGGTTGGAATCTTCAATTTATTCCTTAATGCTGTTATGTAATCATTTTTATTTCTGATGATCTCTTCTGCTGCATTGATATTGGAAGGATCATATCTGACTTTGATCACCAGGTCTTCCAGATTTTTTATTCTTGTGTCTTTAGAAAATGAAGAAACTTTCTCCATTTTTAGCTGTGATTGAACATTAGCCAAAGAAACCTGAAATTTTGACAAACTCATAGCAGTGTTAGTGAGAGTCGGTGAAATCATTTCGCTAGTTTTTTTATGTAACTCCATTTGATATCTTGAGATTCAACAAGAAAAATTCAGCACCCACGCCTAGTTGCATTAAGCACCCAAACTAGGGTGGGGCCCATATTGCTATTTTTTGGTGCATGTCCATTTTGGTTATCCCTTAATTAAGATGGACAATAAACTGTAATCTATTCTCAATGTAAACTTAAAATAGTTAACTGAGAGTGATAAAATCAGTTAGGTAGTGGATTTTGAGTTAGAGGTAGTTGGTGAGGCATGCAGAGTAATTCTAGTTGTAACAGGGTTCGAAGTGTAGTGATGCATTAGCTAATGCAGGTTGTAATCATTTTAACTCATTTAAGTGAGTTAAACTCAATTGTGCTAGTTGTAACTGAAGATACACTAGTGAGAGATCAAGTGAATTAAATATTAATTAATTCACAATCAGTGATCTCACATGCAACTGAGGATTTACTATTAATAGTTGCATGCATGTTAGATCCAGTGGTGACCCAGTTGAGTTCTAGGTGAAAGGGAAGTTGACTATCAGTTGTAGGATTATTGGGTTCCACACATGCAACCAAACACCCGTTGGATTTCCCATGACACTTGCACAGTCAAGGAAGGCAAGAATTCCTATCTTTTAGGGATTGCATCCATTAGGGATTGTGCAAGCAAGGCAGGCTATCTAGAAGCTGAGAATTGTCTATGTGTTGGTTAGTTTTGTTCATGACAGTGTGAGAAAATTAGCTGAGTACTAGAGGGTTGTTGTGAGAAGATTTTTGTGTGTAATTCTTTTATGATCCATGTTGAATATTCAATAGAAGATAGTGGATTTTTTAGTTGTAAGCTTTCCCCGAGAAATTATCTGTGTTGTGCGTGTTTTTAATTCCACAAAATATTTGTAGAAGCTATTCAGTATTTTTATATTGGGTGAATGCAAGATATACATGCATGTTCTATAATTTCTACATGGTATTAGAGCACAGGAAATTGCAGAAGTGAAGCATGAGCTAAGTTAGTGACTAGATAGACTTCAAATTTTCAGAAAGACTTTCTTGGCACTACAGCTGATTCAAGATTGAAATGGATTTCAATGGCTTGAGGTTGGAGTATGCACTCGAGGGAAGATGAAACTATATTGCTTGGGAGGAAAGGATGGAAGCAGTACTCGAAGACAATGGCTTGAAGGAATTCATTGACAATGATGTTCCTAAACTCGCTATGGCAGATGCTACAAATATTGATGCATGGAAAAAGAAAGTGGTGAAGGCGAGGAGGATCATGTTGGAGGGAGTACGAGACCACATTGTCTCAAGCCTCCATGGGAAAGAAAAACCATATGCAATGTGGAAGGCTTTTAAGGATTTATTCCAAAGCAGTAGCGACCATAGGAAATTAGCGCTCAAAGATAAACTTAGGAATATCAAGATGGAAAAGGGCGACACCATTCCAAAATATCTAACAAATTTTGTCCAATTTCGAATTGAACTGAAGATTTTTGGAATAACAGTCGTTGATGATGATTTGGTGATCTTATCTCTCCTAAGACTTCCTAAGATTTGGCACAGTTATCAAGACTATGTCAATGGAAGGGAAAAATTGCCAAAATGGGAACGACAGTGGTCTGATTTGGTGCAGGAGGAGTTCAGACAGAACACCAGAGATGGATATTCATCTAAGAATTAGGATGAAGAGGATTGTGCTCTAGATGCCAAGGTGAGGAAGGCGAAGGGGAAGGAATTCAATTTTAAAACCAAGTCCAAGAATGGCAAGAAGAAAGACATGTCCAAGGTGAAGTGTTTTCATTGTTGCAAGCATGGGAATTTTTCTACTAACTGTCCACAAAAGAGGAAGAACAAGAAGGTTGGAGGATATGCAGTTGGTGAGGCTCTTGCCTTGCAATTTGAGCTTCACTTCTCATTGATCTCATGTATGGTGTCTAGTGCTTTGGGATCCATGTGTTATTTGGATGGTGGCACTTCCTTTAATCACATGACAGAAGAAAAAGGAACTTTTTAGTGACTTGGAGGAGAAGAACCTCCAGATGCATATTGAAATGGGTGATGACAAGCAGTACAGTGCTATTGGGATTGGTACCATTACCTTTCAAAGGTCGTCGGGTAAACCCTTTCAATTAAAATATGTAATGCATGTACCAGGTCTGAAGAAATATTTAGTCTCAGTCGCAATGTTGGAGGATAGAGACCATGATGTTGTTTTTAGTGAAGGAAAATCTTTCCTACGACACTAAACAACAGGAAAAGACAAGAGGATATGGATTCGAGTTAAGAATATCTACAAGATAGAGGTATATGGCTGTGCAACAATGATGGGCAAGGAAGATCAAGTGGTGAGCCAAGATGAGGACGAATTATGGCACATGAGATTGGGCCATCTTCACCATGGAGCCTTGAAAGTCATGCAAAAAATTTCTACTGGTATTCTGAGGGGTACACTTGCACAGCCAGAAACATGCAAGGGATGTGCTATGGGAAAATATGTAATGTCCACCTTTCATGAGAAGGAAAACCAAGCTTAGGGGATCCTTGAGAGAGTTCACACAGAAGTGTGTGGACCATTCTTTGTTGCTTCAATAGAAAAACATAGGTACTATGTCATATTTGTTGATGCCTATTCTCGTAAGTGCTGGATCTTCTTCATGTAGAAGAAAGATCGGACATTCTCTAAGTTATATGAGTTTAAGGTACTGGTGGAGAAAGAGTCGGGGAAGCAAGTGAAGGCTCTTAAGAGCGATAATGGTGGAGAATACATCTCTAATGAATTCAAGAAATTCTGTTGCAAAGAAGGAATTGGAAGAGAACTCAAAGTGCCTCATAACCCACAGTAGAATCAGATCATGGAGAGGAAGAACAGAACTATTGTGGGTGCACCATGAGCGATGTTGCATGATCAAGGCCTAACAATGCATCTATGGACAGAAGCATGCAACACAACGGTACATGTGCAAAACCATTGTCGTCATAGAGTACTTGGCATGAGTACACCTGAAGATGCTTTCATTGGTAAGAAAAGTGATGTTTCACACTTTAAGATTTTTGGCATATCTATTTATGTGAATGTGACCAAGGATGCCAAGAAGAAGTTGGAACCAAAAGCTGAGGTTGGGTTTTTTGTGGGGTACACTGAAACACCCCATAATTATCATGTGTATTTTCCAAAAGACAGAATGATTTTTGTGCGATAGGATATAAAATTTGATGAGGATGAAGCCATGCGGTTGTCCCTTGAGAGGGAGTTGGACTTACATGCAAAGGAGGAACTATTGGTTCCCAAGGATGAGTCTCAAGATGTGGATCAGCCACATGAGGAGGTTCATGGAGTGGAGGAAAACACTCATGCAGAGCCATCCATCAGAAATGGCAGAAGGCGCACCACGAAAGCTAATATATTGAGACTTGACGCTGCAGAGAATGTAGGAGCCCCTACTTCACAGGACAGACAGAGACAATATCCTGACTGATTTACTGGATACATGGCTCTTATGAGAATATTTATTTTGACTGAACCATCTTCCTTTCAGGAAGTAGTGTTGCAACCAACTTGGGTTGATGCAATGGTGGAGGATTATGGCTCCATTTTAAAGAATAGTGCATGGGAGAGAATCCCAAGACCAGTCGAAAAATCAATGGTTGGATTGAGATGGATCTAAAAGGTAAAGAAAGTTTCTTATGGGAGTGTGGAGAAATACAAGGCCATATTTGTGGCCTGGGGATTCTCACAAATCGAGTGGATAAATTATGATGAGATTTTTGCACCTATTGCAAGGTAATCTTCCATAAGATCCATCCTTGCACTCTCAGTGCAGATGGGCTGGCGCATTCATCAAATGGATGTGAAAACTACATTTCTCAATGGGATCATTGAGGAAGAAGTGTACATAGAGCAGACTGAAGGTTTCGATATCTTCAACAGTGAGTTGCATGTGTGAAGACACAAAATACCACTATATTGGCTAAAGCAAGCACCCCGTGCGTGGCACACTTGGATAGACAACTATTTCACCAGGCTGGGCTTCACTAAAAGTGATCATTTTGGTGATCATTATGGTTGAGGGTAAGCTATTGATCATTTTTCTTTATGTTGATGATCTAATTTTCACTGGTGATGAGCAGCTGATACACTCATGCAAGGAGGATCTTGCAAGGGAGTTCGAAATGAAGGACATGGGACTCCTTCATTATTTCCTTGGATCGGAAATATGATAGCGAAATGGTGAAATTTTTGTGTCTCAAGGAAAGTATGAAAAGGAGATATTTGGTAAGTTTAACATGGAGAGCTGCAAACCCATGGATATTCCTCTTCCAGGAAATTGGAGGAAAGAGGATGCTACTTCTGGATAGGTAGTGGATGTTATTGTCTACAGGCAATTAGCAGTTTCACTAATGTATTTAGGTGAACACGAGACCGGAAATTTGCTACGCAGTTAACCAGTTGATTCAAGCTATGGTTAATCCTACCAAGATCTTTGGAAGGCAGGGAAGAATGTCCCGAGATACCTGAGGGGCATATCAGAGTATGGTCTATGGTACATATGGACAGAGGGAGTGAAGCTTCAAGGCTTCACAGATGCAGATTGGGCGAGCAGTCAATCAGATAGAAAGATCACATCAAGAGGGATATTTAGCATAGGATTGATAGTAGTTTCCTGGTATATTATGAAAAAAAGATATGTGGAACTTAGTTAAGCAGAAGCGGAATACATGGAAACAAGTCAAGCTGCATGTGAGGCTATCTGGATGAGAAATCTTGGTTGGTTTGTTTGGTTCTCAAATGGTTATGACAGTGGTTCATTGTGATAATCAGAGTTGAATTAAACTCTTGATTAATCCTGTGTTTCATGATAGTTCCAAGCATATAGATATCTGGTACCATCATCTCAGGGATTGTGTGGAAAGAAGGATAATGTTGCTTCAGTACATTCCCACGGAAGATCAGGATGCAGATATTCTAACGAAGATGCTCATCAGGAGAAAATTCGAATACCATAGAGACAGGATCAAGGTGAAGGATAATCCCTTTCTTGTTGAGAGGGAGGGTTGAGATTAAATAAGAAAATTTTAGCACCCATTCCGAGTTGCATTAAGCACCCAAACTAGTGTGGGGCGCACAATGCTATTTTTGGGTGCATGTCTATTTTGATTATCCCTTAATTAAGATGGAAAATAAACTGTAATCTATTCTCAGTGTAAACTTGAAATAGTTAACTGAGAGTAATAAACTCAGTTAGCTAGTGGATTTCGAGTTAGATATAGTTGGTGACACATGCATAGTAATTCTAGTTGTAACAGAATTCGAAGTGTAGTGGTGCATTAGTTAATGTAGGTTGTAATCGGTTTAACTCAGTTAGGTGAGTTGAACTTCATTGGGATAGTTATAACTGAAGATACACTAGTGATAGATCAAGTGAATTAAATATTAATTAATTCACAAGCAGTGATCTCACTTGCAACTGAGGATTTACTATTATTAGTTGCATGCATGTTAGATCCAGTGGAGACGGAGTTGAGTTCTAGGTGAAAGGGAAGTTGACTATTAGTTGTAGGATTATTGGCTTGCAAAAATGCAACCAAACACCCTTTGGATTTCCCATGGTACTTGCACAGTCAAGGAAGGTAATAATTCCTATCTTTTAGGCATTACATCCATCAAGTTTTTCGCAAGCAAGGCAAGTTGTCTAGAGGTTGATAATTGGCTATGTGTTGGTTAGTTTTGTTCATGACAGTGTGAGAAAATTAGCTGAGTACTGGAGGGCTCTTGTGAGAAGAGTTTTGTATGTAATTGTTTCATGATCCATGTTCAATATATAATAGAATATAGTGGGGTTTTTAGCTGTAAGCTTTCCTCGGGAAATTATCTGTGTTGTGTGTGATTTCATTCTTCTTCATGTTCATGTGATTAGCGATTGTGTTTTTAACTCTGCAAAATATTTGTAGAAGCGATTCAGTATTTAACTTTAGTTCATTGTTAGATCGGGTGAATCCAAGATAGACATGCATGTTGTATAATTTCTACATGATCTATTGGATGTATCTCCTTAGCACCAATCTCAAATGCAATCTTTTTGTAATCTGTTTCTGACTTTGGCTGTGGATTTTGTGCTTGAAGAAAATAAAAATGCATTTTTCCCTTATTTGAATCAAAATCTAATAGAAACCTGCTATGAGAGCTAGGAGTTTGCTTCCAAAAATGATTGTATATGCTGGTCTTCAACATTTCATTCTTCAACTTTATCTCCTTGAAGGTATCAAATATAGTCTTCTCCTTTTCCCCTGTAACAATTGTACTAGCTTGAATGGCTTGATGATGATCTTGAGAAACTACCGAATTATTAGGATTAGAAGTATTTTGATCACTTGCCTGTGTGGAAAGAGGTGTCTCTTTGGTAATAATAACCTCTTTCTCCAAATCCTTGCTAGGGCTGAATTTTGGATTCAGCTTTGTCTTCTTTCTGTAATGGATTTTGAATTCTTTGCTAGATGAGTTAGTCATTGGAGATGACTGATCTTCTTTGATCCTTTTTCCTTCTATTTCCTGTGAAATAAGAGTCTGTAATGATGATGTAGATACTGTTTTTTCTTCTTCTTCCTGTAAAGTACCCTCAGTCCATTCAAGTTGATTCATGTATCTCTCAATTTCTGGTCCATGTGTATGAAAAGAAGGTGTAGATTTGTTCTCCATCATTAGTTTAGAAATAGCACCAACTGGATCATATGACCATGTGAAACTTAGGCTAAATTGCATCTCTTTCAGCAATTTGTATGCTTATTCCCCTGTTGTCCTGTTATTACAGACAAAAGGTCATATATGTGTTTTGATTTTGAATTGGGACTTCTTTTTAGTAGACACAAAATGTACTTAATCAACATTAATAATTTGTCTGATGTATTCTAATGAAAAAATACTCATTGGGAGGAATTTTGGATGCTTGTAAGGGGGAAGCTCACATCCATAGGCTCTAAGTTCTGTGTAATTCTGATAGAGATACTAATCTCTTGTTCTGGCTTGATCTGACAGTTCCAACACTTTTCTAATTTCTTCATTGATCCTGGGCTCTGTAGTGATGTTTAATAAACTGAGTGTTGGATGCAGAAACAATTCTACAAACTACTTATATGAATATTCCTTTTGTTCCTTCATCACTAACGAAGTCCAGAAAATAACTGATTTTTTATTTCCTTCCTCATCCAATTTCTGTAATGAAAACTTCAATTTGTCTCCCTGAGAATATAAAAACAAATAAACTAATGCAAAGGCATATTTGAATACCTCTTCAGTTGGTAATTTAACAAACTTCTCATGAATGGAATCTGTAATGAATCAAGACTGAAATTGAAAATGATGGAGGGTTTGGAATTTGTGGAGAAAATAGACACGAATCCTGTGATGGTTTCATCTACCCATTGGTCTGAATAATAACCAAGAAGGTAAGAGATAATTGTGATGATTTTTTTGGCTCTTTCAGATAAAATGGATGATAGAAGTGGAGGATTATTCTTAGGTTATGGAGCATTTTCAGTCATAAACAAATCAAGGGTTTGAGCCCTTTTTGAAAAATCTAATTTCTGATATATTTCAATCAGTGCTTCTTGAGAAAATGGAGTGGAATTCTCTGTGATGGGGGCTTGGATCATTTATTTTATGATTTTTGCAGTAATGGTTACTAAAATATCTCCTGTATGAGAGATAATAGCTCTTTGATTGGGTACATACCAGGCTTGGAATTTTCTGAAAAATTATGGGGCACTCTGGTTGTGAGGAAAGATATAATGTGGAAATTTTGAATCCCACGGCCCTATAGCATCAGATTTATCCAAAAATTTATCCTCTAACTAGCAATACATTTCAAACAATTCAAGCTCATAAAGGGTTTCATGAATCTTATGGTATCTTTCTGCTAATGGTATATTATGAAAGCTAATTTGAGGATGAAATAATAGACTTACTAGTTCTTTTGTTCCTTTGTTCTTTGGAAGCATGACTGGTTCTATTTGAATGACAGAGGAAAATTTTCTGAAGGAAAAATAGAAGCTGAGAATAAGAGAGGGCTCTGCAGAATGGGAAAAATGTCAACAACTGCAAAGGATTCTTTAAAAAATGGTCAAATACTTTTTCTGGATTTTTGGTGATCTCTGTGAATTCATAATTATCCTGTACAAAGAAGAGTGAAAATAAAAATTAAGGTTTAAACAGGTTTTTAGGATGAATTTATAAACAATTTGGTTTAATTCCCATTGAAAGAGGCGCAGGTATGTTATCTTAATGGTTCAAATTGAATTTATTGGCCAACAGTTATATGAGCGGGGGAATTGATTTTATTGGACAGTGGCACAGTCCACGTTGGCATAACACGAATGGCGGATAGAGTAGGTGGCTTCATCCGGTGGGTAAGCAGAATTTTGGAGGGGTACATCGGTGGTAAGTAGTTTTATGAGGGGGGTTGCAAAATCACGTGGGGTTTCCACGTAGATATGGGGTCGAGTTATGAAACCACACTTTTCAGAAACCCCTCTCCCCCCATCCCCGCACCCCCCTCGACGTTAAGTTTAGTATGATGAGGGGGGCTGAAGTCATATGTGGGTCGTTAGATTAGATCATGATGTGGTAGATATGTGGTGAGATGAGTGGAAATTACCATATAGCGTCGATTAATGGGTGGTGGGGTAGGGGGAATAATAAACACAATGTGACTTGGACAAGTGGCGGGGTAGGGGTATGAAGGGTAAATGAAATGAATGAAGGCTTTTCATATGTATGAAAAGGGTAAATGTGGAAATGAAATTTACTCACCATTTTTTACACTTTGACAATAGCATGTTCCTATTTCAAATGAGCTGAGAAGGTAGATTAATTTCCTTTGAAGCTCTGAAAATCAAGATGACTCTTTTTGTTGTAAATGAAATAGTGAGATAGAGATGAGATTTTTGAGACTTAAGCTATATGAAATAGAAAACATGGTTTTTATTTGGACTGCGTAAACTTTCTTGATCCTTCATCAATTTTTTATGAATGAAATGGAGGATTCAGTTCCTTATTTTTAGTGAAAATCTAAATACTTTTCCATGGGTAGTTTTGATCCTAGACTTGCCCTATATGAGATGAAAAACCCGAATTTAGACATTCATTGATGATGGCGTAAATGGTGACCTTGAAACTGGTGATGATAAATGAAATGAAATAGCAGCATACCAAGATAAGACTTCTTCAGTGACCAAAATTATTGTTGAAAAATTACTAAAAAAGATTTTTTTTTTACTAATGACCTGATGGAAAACTCTCAAAAGAGCTATTTTTGATCACTGATAAACTGACTCTAACACCTGGTGAACCACTTGCCTTGGTGCAGGAATTGGCCAACTTTAACAACTTGATACAATTGTATCTTTTGCTAGCAAGTGTTCTTGATTTGAATGTCCATGATACAATTCGTGGTGGCCTATTCCATGCAGTCTGGGTTTAATTTTGTAATCAAGGATTAGTATTTTAGCTTAAAATTCATTGTGCTCGGAAATGCTTCAAACTGGGATTAGAGCGTAGAACGCATCACCAGGATTCCAATGCAACTCCTTTGATCAAAATCTGAGTTCATATGAGTAAGTTATAGCATGTTGTTCGCTTTCCAAAATAGGTAAAAAATGGACAGAATAGGGATAGGGATGATGTGGAAGCCTAGTCAGCAAAAAATAATTTTCAGGAATATTCTTTAGGGTTCTACCAATGAGGCTCTAACAAGTGGCAATTTCAGATTCGTCAATTTGATCTATGTGGGAGTAAATTCTCTAATATTTCTAAGAGGGAATTTTGTTTTTTATTTTAATTTAATTATTTATTTATAATTTAATAGTATATATATATATATATTTATAATTTAATAGTATATATATATATATATATATATATATATATATATATATATATATATATATATATATATATATATATATATACGCCAGAGGCGTTTTCTTTGTGGGTTTGGGGTGAGAAAACACTGTTCACCCCAGCCAATGAAATTTTTTTCCTACCGCGCATGGAACCAATTAAAATTTTACATTTGGCAGCTCCTCACAGCCAGTCAAATCTTGACATGTGGCAGCTCCTTAGTAGATTTTCCTGAAATTGATTACATTTGAAATTTTATTGAATGAGTGAAATTTACACGGCACTAGATTTTGGTTTTGCTGAATGACTGAAATTTACACGGTAGATTAAGCCTTCCTTCTCCTCAATCTGCCACTATAGTTCGTCCACTTTTGTCTGCGTAGTCTGTTAGAACAGGAAACAGGACTGTGTATCATGTTAGAACACCAAACAGGACTAAAAGACTGATTAGAGATTCCCTTACCCTTCGCTGATTTTATCTGGCTTCATCACCATGAATGGATTCAAGAAGCTGCAAATGCCAATCACAGGAATAGAGCGACTATTGATTTTGGGATACTTTGCAATGTGCATACTCAGTGAGTACTCACCAGTACTCTGGGAAGTAAGCAAGTATTGACATAATTGCAAATAATTTTGAGCCGAGTACTTGTCCGAGGGATATATTCGCCCTACTGGAAAGTATGGCACCCATGCTCCCAAATAGGAAACTATTCCTTGAACTAATGATTTCGCGTTTGTGTCTCTTCCAAATGTTCAATTTCCAGCATGATATATATATATATATATATATATATATATATATATATATATATATATATATATATATATATCACATACCCCATATTTCTTTGGGGCCAGAGGAGTGTATCAGAATTCGTGGTCACTTGATTTTGAACTCCCTCTGTATATGGAACCAATTAAAATTTTACATTTGGCAGCTCCTCACAGCCAGTCAAATCTTGACATGTGGCAGCTCCTTAGCAGATTTTCCTGAAATTGATTACGTTTGAAATTTTATTGAATGAGTAAAATTTACACGGCACTAGATTTTGGTTTTTCTGAATGACTGAAATTTACACGGTAGATTAAGCCGTCCTTCTCCTCAATCTGCCACTATAGTTCGTCCAATTTTGTCTGTGTAGTCTGTTAGAACAGGAAACAGGACTGTGTATCATGTTAGAACACCAAACAGGACTAAAAAACTGATTAGAGAGTCCCTTACCCTTCGCTGATTTTATCTGGCTTCATCACCATGAATGGATTCAAGAAGCTACAAATGCCAATCACAGGAATAGAGCGACTATTGATTTTGGGATACTTTGCAATGTGCATACTCAGTGAGTACTCACCAGTACTCTGGGAAGTAAGCAAGTATTGACAGAATTGCAAAGAATTTTGAGCCGAGTACTTGTCCGAGGGATATATTCGCCCTACTGGAAAGTATGGCACCCATGCTCCCAAATAGGAAACTATTCCTTGAACTGATGATTTCGCGTTTGTGTCTCTTCCAAATGTTCAATTTCCAGCATGCAGCAGTTAGGGGTTGATTATCTGGAAAAACAAAAATATCATTCTTTAAGTTGGTTTATGTAAAAAAGCTTTAACAACAGCCGAGTTGAATTACCTACTACGGCTGACACACATAGTTAAAATATTATGTTTTCGAGAATAAAAGCCTGTTATTATACTCTGTTAGTAGAACTAATGCCAAGAGCATTGAATTTCCATACAGTAAGTAAGTAATGAAGCAAGTTACCTTCTAAACTGGGTTTTCTATGTTGTTTTTCCATGAGCAAAAATTCATCTTCAATGCTTTGAAATGACCTGTAAATAGAATGCTGTGAAATAGGATGGTGATCATAATATTTCAATTCAACAATGTTCTAGCTTGTGCCATGTGCTCATGCTCCGAAGAGCCTTTGTCTTGAACTCTTGTGCTGGAGGATCAGGAGCTTCAGGCTTTCTACTGATTCTCAATTTACCTGCACACGTAGAACAAAAAAATACCTTACCCTTTGTTTAGCAAAATCCTATATCTAACCATGGAAAGAAATTCAATGCTTACTTGTTTGAAAAAACCTTGAAAATAACAAAGATTTCAATAGATATGATTGAAGGTAGTTTACACATAGCATTATTTAAAAACCAAATAAAAAAGGTTGTTTCGAGAGAAAAAGGAGTTTCTATTAAACTGAAAGAAAATTACAAAGAAAAGATCTTATACATGTGGAGAGGTGGCTCTCTAACCTTACTCGAAGGTTTCTCAACTCAGGACAGTCCTTAATCCTTGCAATCCATGAATATTCGTGGCTTCTCTCAACCACAAATAATGAGAATGCAACACTTCAAGACTCTTTAGCAAAATGGCAGCATATTAATATTAATCCAAAGGGTGCCCAAAAAACTTTCTTTGATTTGCTTTTAGAGATTTCATGGCGGCCTTTTGGGATAGCAAAGTTGTCAAAAGGAGCCTCAATGTACAAATTTCAGGAGCCCAACAATGAAATTCAATATACCACGTACCATGAATAAGCTTCCCCAGAACTCCGGAAGAAATAACCAGTCGACTACTTGCCTGCACAGAGTAGCCCCTCTGTCTCTCATACAAAGCCACAAAAAGTCAATAATATCCGACCTATGTTGACTTCGGTACAGAAGTTGCTGTGTCTCACATCTCCGCTCTGCCTTTTGCCCGTTGTACGCCCCTTTGTTTCATGTGCATCCCAGCTATTCACCTCCATTCTAACTTCACTTGACTGATTATTTTTTGTTGAAAAAAATGACAACAGAAATCAGAATATGTAGGTTTCTTTGTCAACAGAAAACAAAATATGTTTTTATAGGTTGATTTGACAAAAGAAATCAGAATATGTTTTTTTTTTTTGTTGCTTTGAAAGACAAATTGTTAGCAATATATTTTCGATGCTAGCAAGCAGTTTGTTGAGGACAACTCTCCCGTGTTCTGTCTAGAATTACAGATATATGTTAACAAAAGAAAGAATGCCTACAAATCAAATTAAATTAAGCCGATGGATCAGAAAGACTGCCATAAAGAGACCAGAATTTTTGTTGAGATTTTAAAAAATCAAGTTAATTCTTACGTTTTGCCTCGTTTTGAAAAAAGTATGCCATACAACATTACAAAATATTGACAGTGGATTTGTTTACAAAGCCCACAAATGTAGTTGAAATTTTCTCCTCTTGTTCCCACTCCAAACAATTACTACAAAAGATTAGTGCCACTGAAACAAATACCTTTCAGAAAATCACCAGGAGAGAGAAAAGCATGTAAATCAAGCTGCAAGCATATGACACCAAGCCTCAGTGTTCATCCCCATGAGATGCCAAGACAGTCAATAAACTGTTGCAAGCTCTTGTGCACCAAAGCATAGTCAATTCCACGATGACAAACATGACGAGTCCTTGAGGTGGGATAAAAAGCGCAGATGCCGAGAAAATCAGCATTGGCAGCATACAGTAGCCTACCAAGCTCAGAAATCTGTACAGATCAAAGTTACCGTTTCTCCCTGCCAACATATTGAACAGAAAATAGAGGAACAGGGAAGCGACGAATCATGGAGCTCATCATCTTCAACTGAAGCTACAAGGAGAAAGTAATCTCGAGTATACTCAAGGAGCATTACAGTTTGCAAAGAAGCGAAATGTTGTTGAAGAGTTCATTTTTCACGTGTTTAGTGTTTGGTTAAGAGAGCCAGAGGCACGTGGGCCTCATGCAAAGCCCAACCATGCATGAAGTCCACCGCGGCGCGGCCGGGATAGGGTCTTTCTCAGTAGGCGTGGCAGTTTCCGACGATGGTAAAAGCTTGCACAAGGTTGGCAATATTTTGTCATGCCGGGATGCCAGGTTGTGGGACGAGGGTGGAGTGTCGGTCTACCACGTCATGAAGTGGGGCATTTTCTACGAGGGTTTGTATCCAATTACGATCTTTGCTCAGGGGAAGTGCAGTCAAAAGTGCCAGCCATGGATCCTACCACTAAATATATTTATTCGCAACTCACACCCTCCAATAACGTATTATTTTTAAGTCCCCCATTGGTGAGATCCATGGTTTTTTCACCCCCTAAATGTCTTTGTGAATCCATCAGTTGCAAAACCACACTGCAAACAGAAGTAAATCTAGATGAGAGTGAATAAAATCACTGGTGCATATAATCCATGAAATAAACAGGTTCAAAAACTATTTTGCATTCATCTTCTTTCATAAATTCATTGCAAATGAAAATTGTAACACTGTTAGGTGGAGCCTACCGATTTTTAAAGAAGAGAAAGGTTGACTCCTTGCCTAATTTTTGCATGCCAGATATATTACATCATTGGATTAACATCGTGTGACCTTATCTTTAAGCACTATTCTGCAATCACTACCCAAAAAAAATTTACAAAACCACTAAACTAGGTTGAAAATGCTTTCCAATGAGGTGTTTGTTGGAATCTAGTACTTGTCTCATATGCATGTGCTCTAAATCAGGGCTTTGTCAATCAAAAGCCCGAGATGTTTTTTAGGGACGAAAAAGGCTTTAGTGAACTAATTGGGAGCCCCGAAACTATAGTTTAGGTATATTTTTTTATTCATCCGATATACCAAAATTTCCAAAACGAAAATTTCCAAACCATTGTGTATAAAAAATATATTAAACCTATACCCAAGTCACTTTATCCCATCATCAGCAGACCAACACATAAACATACAACAATCACAATCATTGAATCTACACGCTAGAAATAAAAAATAAGTTCAGGTAACTGTTATTGTCTTTAAACCTATTTTCAAACAAAAGGACACCGAGGGTCCCGCCATAAAAAACACTGCTACAATAAATTTTTTTGAAAAAATCCAAACACTCACAGAATCAAATTTAAAAAAAACTTCACTCTCACAATCAATTTTTTTTTTGGATTTGGACAACTTTCTCACCTAGAAATGGGCTTAACAATGACATCACATTGTAAGGAGTGAGAGCATCCCATCTATCTAGACACTTCATTATCTTCATAACTCACAAGTTTATTTTATTTTTTGTTATATCTATAATGTTTAGAACTCTAGCTACTTTGATTATTGTTCAAATAATTGAGTTTTTTACAATTTAGACAATTCAATTTTGATTGTCTATGTCAAAAAATTTATTTTTATGGGATTTGAACTATTCAATATTAGTCTATATCAAATAATTGATTTTTTCCCCTTTGAACTTAGACTATTCAATTAGTATTGTCTATGTCAATTTTATATTCAATTGAATTATTTATGTCAAATAATAATTTTCAACATTCTAACAAATTAATTATCATTTTTTTATTAAATAAATTATTTATCTGTTTAAAAACCTTTAATTTATTTTTAAAACATTTAGAAATCCTTGATTTTTTAGTCTTCAAATAGTTGGACCTCAATGCATTTATGGTTGGACATTCTAACCTATCAAAATTGGACACGTGCTTATTTATAATTGGTCTGGCAGCGAAGAGCACGTCAATTTGTCAACCAGGCTAGAAGGTCTTGGAACCTTGTGATCACTCCACAATTTCACTAGCCCCGAATGTTCGAGCAATCTGCTGACCGATCGTGTGCCACACTGCCAACAATTTGTCAACCAGGCTAGAAGGTCCTGGAAACTTTTGATTGCTCTGCAATTTCACAAACAAAATCAAAATGCTGAGATCTGCTATTATGTCTTTGATTTCGTGAATATCAGTGCCTCTGAAGGCCACCACAAACTCAGGTGCATCGGGTGGCCTGAACGGAACGCCGGCGATCTCCCTGCTCCACTTATATACGACACCAAAAATTATCCTTTCGTCCTCCAGAGTTTCCACTACCTCGAACTGTAGGCAGGTCGACCAATTCTCAGCTAGCAAGCTCGAGGCCAGCCTTCGCTCCTGGCATTCGTGGTCTAAAAAGGATACGCACTTGATCAGTCTAGACAAAACAAATGTTCTGTGCTTTCGATTGGACCTGCATAAATAGAATAAAAAATCATCGAAGGCACGAAAAGAAAAATTTTTCTAAGAAATGGTAGCGTGTGGGTTACCAATTGATGTTAGTGAGATCCCCAGGCTCTGTACAAAGTTCCAATATCTGTGGTTTGGTTCCCATGTTAGATTAAGACTAGCAATGTTATGACAAGTTTTAACAAGTTGCCAATAGAAAAACCAGTCGCTCAAATACTTATTAAGAAAGAGAAAGTGATTTATGATTGAGAAGAAGAACATGTACAAGAGCAAAACAGAGGGCCATGAAAATAATAGGGAGGCTCAAATGAAACAAGGATAGAAACACAAGCATTTGATTATGGCAGATTGGGAAAGGATGTAAAGGAGCAAGAAATGAGGGCCCGAAAAAGAGCAGGGAGGGCCACATGAAAAGTGAAGAAAACACGAACGTTTAGTTGTGACGGATGGGGAGGACATGTAAAGAAGCAATAAGCGAGGGCCTGCCAAAGAGCATGGTGACACAAATGGAACAAGGGTAGAAAAAATGAAGGTTTGATTGTGATAGACGGGGAGGGAATGTACAGTAGCAAGAAGAGAGGACTAGCAAAAGAGCAACGAGGCGCAAATTAAACGCGGGTAGAAAACATAGACATTTGGTTGTGACGGATGGGGAGGGCACGTCAAAAGAGCAAGAAGAGAGGGCATGTAAAGGATAAAGAAGAGAAGACCAGTTAAAAAAATACCAACATATTGAATCATTGACATTATAACACGATATCCCAAAAACCACAAATGGATTGCGGGAGGGGTTCATAGTTGTAACTGGTTTTTAAGTGAGGGGGTGCCGCAATTTACCAAACATTGCCACTTGGTTGTAGAGATGGGATTGCAGACCCTCCCTTCATTAAAATTTAAATGGGCAAGGGGCCCTACAATCCAACCTGGACCTTTGATCTGTTAGCGATCATCTCGACCATTCAAAACTGCACGAATGTTATTCCTGTGCATTTTTTGTTAACGCCTGGATAGTCAAGGGGATTCACAATGCTTCTTTGCTACTTCTATCATGGGGATTCACAATCCTTCTTTGCTACTTCTTATCAAGCAAGCACACGAATCTCATGATGTTTATGTACACCGTGCTTTTCATGTAATCAATCAATGGCAGATTTTACCCCTCATAAATTCACATTCATCATGTTCCCTAACATGTACCACAAAATGATTCATGTATCCTCCTTCCGGCGTTCCCTTGCACCCCCGGTGCAATTGCTAGTATATTATATGTTGAAAACATATTATATATATTATAATATATAGTATATATTAGATATATACTATATCTAATATATTTAAATATTATATTAAAAACATATATCAAACTCCATGTATCATGCCAAGGTTCATTGGTATGGTTCGAATGGATTAAAGTTTGGTAAAGTCCGTGTAATGTAAAGTGCCAAAACCATTAGTTGAAAATGTAATATGGTATGAGTAAAAGCATGGTAAGGGGAGCAAGGTCGAGTCTTGAACCCAAGACTTCTACTCCACAAGCGAAGTATTTTTCCAATACACCATTCAAATGACATTTGAAAAACATTCCGTCAATTAATATTTAATTCTTTCAGTAAGACCAATGCGAAGTTAAGCCACTAAATGCGCTTAGCATAGATTTAATTAACCAAATTGAATTTTAATATTAATTAACACCCAGTTTAATTTGACTAAATTTATGGAGGCACCTCTAGTTTCAGTGGAGGTTCCAAATTTAGTGGAATTAACTGGCAGTTAGCCAGATTTTGAGGCAGTTTTCTAGGAAAAACTTTAATCAAACATAATTTTTTCCTAGAAACTCCAAATTCGACTCAATCAGAACCAAAAAAGGGGTATTGGGGGTACGTTGGAGCCATTAAAGCAGGTTGTAGAGGTAGAAAAGGTCATCTATAGGTTTTTTTTGTGCATTTTAAGATTTTTGAAGACTAGGGCCACTAGGTGTTGGGGGCATTGTCAAAGCATCCAGAATCCAAATTAAGCAAAAAAAAAATCATTTATGGTAGATTTTGAAGTTTTAAAACTCATTGGAATAGGTTCTAATATCATTTGAAGCTTGTAACAACATTTTGAGAACACTTGAAGCTAATACAAAGGGGGACATTATGAAGCTAAACTGAGGAGATGTAGCCCAGGTTGGGTGAAATCCTTCAACAAAATTATATGTATTGAGCTCTGTTATGTGTGTTTTCTCTGTTTATATTTTATATTGTTCAGTAATTTAAAATTATGCCTTTAAGTTCATGACAAACACTAAATTTCACCAAGTAAATTGAATTGACAATCACATGCTCATGGAAAAACTCTTCATGAATAAGAAAACCAAAGAAAAGAGAATTTTATATATGGAAATAGTACTATCAAAAAATTAACTGGAAATCATTTCAGGTCAAGTTGGTATCAGAGCGCAAGGTTTCTTTCTTTTTTTTCTTGAAGGGTTTTAATAGTTGCAATTTTTGTGATGCTTAGAAGGTTGGGATTGCAGAGAGGAGAAGGGAAGCTATTGGTAGCTAGTCCTAAGATTAGGAAAAGAAGGAAGGAGGCTAAGAAGGCATCATCCTCCCCCAAAGGACCACTCAAAGCAACACCTGAAGCACCTCAAATTTCATGTCCATCAGTTGAGATAGAAGAGGTACAATTTGTACAAGAAGCTGAAGTGATTGAAGAGGTACAAGCTGTAGATATTGAGCTTGAATCCAAAGCCAAAATTTTAGGCTATGAAGAGACTCATAGACATTCTGAAGAAGAGTATGTTAAGATAGAATTCAAAGATATGCAAAGAATGGTGAAAGTTATGTATGAATATTTCATGGCAAGGGAAGCTAGATAAGGTTCAACGCATCCTCATGGAAAAGGATCTTCAAACAGAAAGAGGGATGAAGAGAAGAGTTCAAAGGGAAGTGGAGGAAATCCACCTCCATCTCCACTATCTTCATCATCCTCATCATCCCCATCTGCATCATATTCCACATCCACCACAAAAACTCATACCCAAACTCATTCCAAGATCCCAAAAGGAAAGACTCCATTACTCAAGTTGGACATCAAGTTTTAATTTCCCATGTACAATGACAAGGTTAATGCTGAGAAGCTAGAAAATTGGATTTGTCAATTGGAGGTGTATTTCATCTAATTCAAAACCTTCATGAGGATGACATAAAGATTCAGTTGGCTTCATTAAGGCTAGATGGAGCAGCATTAGTTTGGTGGGAGGAAAAGACACAAGAGGAAATGCGAATCCATCGTAAAATTTCCATTTCTTGGGTTGAATTAATTTCTTCCATTAAAAGACAGTTTTATCCATTAGCCTATATGAAAAAAACAATTATGATTTGGAAAAAATTGAGGCAGCTCAAAGGCCAAACTCTTCAAGAGTACACACAGGAATTTAGAAAGAGGGCTTTGTTGTTAGGAGTAAACTTTAATTCTCAAGATACACTCTTGAAATATATAGGAGGTTTACATTCCTACTTGAAGAATATTATCCTTATGTTTAAACCAAAAAATTTAGATTAAGTTTGTGTACAAACCACACACTTGAAGGCAAGGGGAAAATAAAACATAGAGGAGAAAGGTGAAAGTGAGGATAAGAGAAAAGAGAAGGGAGGAAAACGGAAGGGAAAGAAGAATGCAAGTATTAAGAAAGAGAAGGAAAAACTCATTTTCAAAATTGTTCAAAGACTGCCCATGATGAAGACCATTGTTCATAACTTCAACCAAAATTGAAACCAGATAGATTGAAAGCCAAAGAGAAAGGAAAAAATGTTGATATAGCTGAAAAATACTTAGGGTCAGATTCAAAAGATGGGACAAAAATTACTCCTATGGGTTTGAAAGGGAAACATGTTTAATGTACTAGTTCTTCAAATAGTCACATCAACACTCCAAATGAAGACATAAGAGAAGAATTTTTCCATATTAGAGTGATTTCTAATCATACAAATATTGATGCATTATTTGATACAGGATCAAAAGAAAACTTGATTTCATAAGATTTAGTCAAAAATCTTAACCTTGAAACCATGGCACATCATAAACCATACCCTTTGGGATGGATAGTTAAGAATGCTAATTTATAGGTTACAAGGGAATAAATTTTTAGATTTGCTATTACTGCAAAATTTGTTGATGAAGTCGAGTTACATTTAATTCCACTTGACATTTCCAAGATTATCTTGGGAAGTCCATATTTGTATGACAAGAAAGCGATGTTTTATTGCCATGAGAACAAATATCGTTTGCTTAAGGATGGAGTGGAGTATATTGTGAGATCTCATCACAAGAAACTGAATACTTATTTAATTAATGCAGAGGAAACGAAGAGGCTACTCAATGCAAGTCAAAACTTGACATTCATGATGATAAAACAAAGAGATTTTATGTATCATACATTTCAAATAAATTCTCATATGTGTAATGAGTTGTTTTAGATTGATAACAAGTTGTCTTTTAAAGAAGGTGAAAAACATTTGTAGCAGTCAACAGTAGTGTTGAGCGGTGTTGAAAACAAGGTGTTGGTGCAAGAGGTTTCACAAATGTTCATTGTTGGTTTCCAAAAGGCACATTACAATGGCGAAGATATTTGGTCAAGAGTCAACACAAGTTCAAGGCAAAAGTAGCTAAAAATCGCCATAGAGACAGAGTGTAAGGTGAGAAACATTCCAAGTTTCCTTTGATTGTTGACCAAGGTAGAAACAAAATGTTTTCTGCAAAATTAGATTGCTATTCTACAAATTCAGAAATACTGCAGCATGATGGTGTTAAAGACAACAAGAGAAGGTGGCAAGAATTGAGGAAAAAATTATCTTTCATGAAAAGTTCCAAATGATGAAATTAGGAAATTTTCTATGGATAAACACTGGAAGAGTGAGGGAACAATCCCCTCATCTTCATAATTAGTAATCAAGAGATTTTTTTGGGTCCAAAAGGCTTCTAGTGGGGAGGAATGATCAATGATCAGTATTTTAGCTAAAAATTCAAAAGTGATAAAAAATGCTTCAAACTAGGATTAGAGCGTAGAAATCATCACCAGGATTCGAACGCAACTCGTTTCATCAAAACCTGAGTTCGTATGAGTAAGTTAAGGCCTGTTCTTCACTTTTAAAAATAGGTAAAAAATGTGCAGAACAGGGATAGGGATGATGTGGCAGCCGAGTCAGCAAAACATAATCTTCAGGAATATTCTTTAGGTTTCTTCCAATGAGGTGGTGACAAGTGACAGTTTCAGATTCATCAATTTGATCTATGTGAGAGTAAATTCTCTAATATTTCTGCAATGGAATTTTTTTTTTTTTTTTTTAATTTAATTATTTATTTATAATTTAATATTATATATATTTATATATATTATATAATATAATATATAATATGTTGAAAACATATTATATATATTTAAATATTATATTTAAAACATAAATCAAACTCCACGTATCATGCCAAGGTTCGTTGGTATGGTTCAAATGGATTAAATTTTGACAAAGTCCGTGTAATGTAAGGTGCCAAAACCAAAGTTTGATGTCAATTAAACCATGGTCCATCGTAAATGTTATATGGTTCGTTGAAAATGTAATATGGTATGAGTGAAAAGCATGGTAAGGGGAGTGAGGTCGGGGCTTGAACCCATGCCCTCTGCCCCACAAGCTAAGTCTTTATCGAATACACCATTAAAATGATATTTGAAAAACATTTGCACCAATTAATATTTAATCCTTGCCGTGGGACTAGCGCTGAGTTAAGCCACTAAGCGCTCTTAGCACGGAAATAATTAACCAAATTATAGTTTAGTATTAATTAACACCTAGTTTAATTTGGCGGAATTTATGGAGCTGCCCCTAATTTCGGCGGAGGTTCCAAATTTAGTGGACTTAACTCACAATTGGCTAGATTTGGAGGTAGTTTTCTAGGAAAAACTTGAATGTGGCATAAGTCTTTCCCAGAAACTCCAAATTTGACTCAATCAGAACCAAAATAGGGATATTGGGGGTATTTTGGAGCCATTTAAGCAGGTTGCAGAGGCAGAAATGATCATCCATAGGTGTTTTTGTGCATTTGAATATTTTTGAAGACTAGGGCCACCAGGTGTTGGAGGCATTTCCAGGGCATCCAGAATCCAAATTGAGCAAACAAACAATCATTTCTAGTATATTTTGATGTTTTAAACTCATTGGAATAGGTTCCAATAGCATTTGAAGCTTGTAACATGCTTTTGAGCACACTTGAAGCTAATACAAAGGCTCACACTATAACGTTGAACCAAGGAGATGTAGCCCAAAAGGAGTGAAATCCTTCAAAAAAATTCTCTGTATTGAGCTCTGTTATGTGTGTTTACTGTGTTTATATTTGCTGATGTTCAGTCGTTTAAAATTAAGGTTTTATGTTTATGACAAACACTAAATTTCACCAAGTAAATTTAATTGACAATCACATGCTCATGGACAAAATCTTGATGAATAAGAAAACCAAATCAAAGAGAATTTTATATCTAGAAATGATACTAGCACAACATTAACTAGCAATCATTTGAGGTCACTCTGTTGGTTTGAGTTGTTTTGAAATGTCGGAGGTGTCAAGTAGAGGTGGGAAGTATGGTTGAAGGCGATCCATATTGAATACTGGGTGCAGACCAAGGAATGTTGGAATACTAAGCTCGAAGGCATTGATCCCTATAGCCTTGGTGATGGTTTACGACCCATATTAGAGTGGGCGAAGCTTGCGGTGGGGTCAAGTGAGGTGCTCCTTCTGCAAATGTAGCCACAATATTCCGCCCACCTGGAAGTTGTGTGGCACCCGATGTTGATTATGTCGTTGCTTTTACTTAGCATTAGATTTGTCCAATATGGCATGAAACTATTGGTGAATGTGTTGAATGTGCTCAATTAATATGTTCTCTTTTTCGGCTTCAGACTGGACATGAGACGAATCGACCTGAGTAGTTGCAAATGGCATGGCTACGTCAATGGGACATAATGGCTGGAATCCCAAGCCCACCTGAAAGGGGTTGTGGTCGGTTGAGTTGTGGAGAGCCTGGTTATAGCTATCTTTTACATAGGGAAGGCTCTCCTCCCATCTGCGTGGATGATTTTAATTGTAGTGCACAAAATGTGTGTAATCATCCTGTTGAAAACCTCTGTCTGACCATCAATTTTGCGATGGAAAGTTGTGGACTTGGTGAGATTTTTGTCCAGCATTGATGAGAGGCCTGAAAAAAATGTGTTAAGTAACCTGCTATCCTGATCTAAAATGATAAACTGCAGGATCCTAAAGTGCACCCACACTCGTTCAAAGAAGAGTTTAGCAGTGGCTTCTGTTGTGATATTATTTTTGTAGGCCTCCATAATGGCCATCTTCAAGAATCTGTTGATGACCATGAAAACACAGTCATTTCCATGCTTAATAGAAGGAAGGCCCAAGATGTAATCTATGGAGATGGATTTCCAAGGTCGAATAGGGTTAGGTAGCAGAGTATAGAGGCCTTGCTTCTTGATGGTCAGTTTGGAAATGGTGCAAGAAGTACAGGATCTGATGTACTTCCTGACATCCCGTCAAAGGTTCATCCAATAGAAATACTTCTGCAATACTGCCACTATTTTCTTGATCCCGAAATTCCCAACGACTCGACTGTAGTGCGCTTTCCAAATAATCTTGGCACACTCACTTGAAGGAACACAAAGGTGTCCCAGGTGACATCGTAGTGCCTCTTGGAGGTGAAAAATATGGAACTTGTGTACCCTCTAAGAGTTTCTTTTATGTGTGGTCGAATTCTGTATCACCCCTGTAAAGAAGTGGCCAACCAGAAATATCGTTCCCATAAGAGTTGAGAAGGGTAGTTAGCACCATGATCGGTGGTCGGTTGTGGCAGTCTGCAACATTATTGGTTCTGCCCTTCTTGTACTTTATGTTCAAATGAAACTGTTGTAGATATGTACTAGACCACTTCTGATGGTGATCGTTCTGCAACGTCCCTTTTGTCTGTATGAACTGTAGGGGTCAGTGGTCTGTGTGGATGACCGTTTCCTTCCCCAAAATGTAATTCTTCCATTGTCGGAAATCCTACACAATGGAATAAATTTCTTTGTCATAAATGAGATACTTGCGGACTGTGATGGGTAGTGTCTCATTGTGATATGCCACTCGATGTCCTTGTTGAGTAAGAACTACCCCAATAACATAGTCAGAAGAAGCTATCTTGATATCAAATGGTTTTTGCAAGTCTGGTAATGTGAGCATTGGGGTAGAGAAGAGGCGATGTTTCAATTCTACGAATGCCTTCTCTTGAGATTCCGACCAAAATAATTATGCTTTCTCTCCTCCCTTGTTGACTTGACTCAAGGGCCAAGTGATATGAGATAATCCCAACATGAATCTGTGCTAGAAATTAACAAGACCCAGAAAGATGCGAAGCTCTATTAGAGTGGTTGGGGCACTACAAGGAAAATACCCTCTAGCGGAGGTTATAAAGGAGGTTTTTTTTGTTATAAAATTGGCCAAAATTGTCAAAAAATCATATGCTACCACATCCGTTTCTGGGAATGGAGGTTTTGGCAGAGATTTTAACGGAAATTGAACACAACTAAAAAAAAATGGGCAGCTGGATGTTATTACGGATGTTTTTCCATCGGTGCTCTTATCAAGTTTGAACGCACTGGTGCGTATTGGTAGACAGTGCACCGGGGCGGTCTAAGGAGAATGCACCGAGCCGTTAAGGAAAACAACAGCACCGGGCCTAGTGTTGGTGATACGATGCACGAGGCCGTTTTAATTGGTCTTGGGATTTGAGTGGTGCCCATAGGTCATATAAGCGCACTGGTGTGTGTATCTTTATGAGGCACCGGTGCTCCGTATCACAGAAAGGAACTGAGATTTATAATTGGTATCAGTATTCGTGCAGTGCACATGGCATCTACAAATGCACTGGTGCTTATAGATACATAAATGCCCCGGTGCGCAATATCACACAAATGCACCGATATTTATAACTGGATTCGGTATTAGTGTGGTGCCCATAGAATCATAAACGCACCGGTGCATATAGACACATAAACCCACCGGGTTTCATTTTGTTTGTTTTAGAAACATCCACCTCTGACAATCCAATTATTTTGATTGTTTTAAATTCATTACTCATCAAAAGTCGACATATCCTATAACAATATTCATATTAATTACATTTTTATTAATGCATTTGAATGTGTTGTTTGGATTAATTTGTTATATCATATCAGAATTATTGTGGTTTTTTTAAATTCATTATTCATCAAAATTCGACACATATATATAATCTTATAACAATATTCATATGAATTAAATTTTTATTAGTGCATTTGAGAACGACAATGGAGAACGCAATAAAATAAATTAAAACATATTTTGTGATTATATATATATATATATATATATATATATATATATATATATGAATAAGACAGTCTTTATCATACAAAATGGGACAATTATTCGTATCCCTTTGTATTTCAATTGGGACACTATGTCCATTACATTAAACAAAATGGCTGATTTCACAGACATATTTCAAAAAATAAAACGCCTTGCTTTGATATCCAAATTACATAGTGATCATCATTCTTCGCTTGAACTGTTGTCACTGCTAGAGCTAATTCCATGACTTGGATTATTTTTAGGAATGTTGTGTTCACGGCATTGATTGTTTTCTTCTTCTTCACTTTCCATCTACAAACATAAAAATAAACTGAAATGAGTGTATATACATTGGTGAGAATAATGAAAATTCCAATATTAAATAATATACATCAATGTAAATCGAAAATAAAAATGACGTACCATAGCAACAATTGACTCATAAACTATACACATTCTTTCAAAACCATGTACCATGCCATCTTTCAGAATTTTATCTGTTGGCACAGTTCCATACTTTGTTTCCTGCAAGTTTTATACCCCATAACAAATCATATATTTAATATAAAAGATTTTTTTGTTCTATTAATTATAGACGGATCTAATTAAAACAAGATCGACAGATGCTTACAAATTCCACAATTAAATTCTGATATGCCAACATGTACTCACAACCCATATTTAACCCAATTTCAATCAATTTATCTGATGATTCTTCTTTGTATGTTAGCACCTCTTTGAAGACATTCAATGATGATTTTTGTCAAACAATTTTAAAAATACAAAAATGAAATCTAGTTAAGTTGTTATAAGGAAGTAACAATTACTCACAAACTTAGAGATCAACCATTTTCTTCCTTGTCATCTTGTTTTATGTGGTAAATGGGTTCCATTTTGTTTTCTTTTCTACAAGAAAATTCTTGAAAATTAGTATTTAATGCTAAATTGTTTATTTATTGTACCTAATGATCAAAAAATTCAATGATTACATATTACACTTGAAGCACGTTGTTCTATTTGTTCCACTAGATCCCTCAAACTTTTGTAAAAAAATTTCCCCCTTTCCTTAACTTCCAGCACCACTCCAGATGAGCCAAGGAGCAATTTATTTTCATTTGCATGTTCTATTTTTTTCTTTTCTTAGAACAACATTCCTTTTATGAGTTGTTGGTCCCTGTAGAACATCAAACAGATGTGAATTAGTAGAGTGTTTGAAACATGTTATCTAATAATTTTAAGTATATTATTAATGATAATTAAAAAAATAAACTCATATTGGATCGATAGTATTGTTTCATTCACCTAATTCATCTTTTTGCAATTTTTCCATTAAAATTTTACGCTCTTCTGGTCGTAGATCAAAAATAATCATATCAAACTTCATCATTTTGTGGCTCTATATGATACACAGTAAACAATACATATTAGTTAAAGTTACATATAGTTCAAAAATAATATTTTTTATAAAGAATTTACAACTAACTTGTCTTTTTTCCTTTTCTTGATGTGTTAACAGTATTTTTTTTACTTGATATCTTGCCAGTCATTTATTTATCAATCTGAAACCTATAGTATATCATTCATTAATATATTTATAAATAAATTCTCAACTTTTTAGTTATAAAATAAATCTCGAGATACTAGTGCGCCTTTCATGAAACTCGCACCGCCGCCGGTGCGTGGATATATTAACAACGCACTGCCAAACAGTATAAAATACCATATGGTGCGTTCGGTATTATAAATGCACCGCAAAAATAGTGTAATAAACCTAACGGTGCGTGGGGTATTATAAACGTACCGCAAAAACGGTGTAATACATCGTACGGTGCTTTCCTAGTTAAAGAGAGCACCGGTGCCCTATTTCAGATTTGGCGCATGGATTTAAAAAAATGTTTTCAATTTTTTACGACACAGAACTTGCGCGGTGTGCTATAAAAATACAGATCATTGGTGCAGTGGAGTACGCAGGGCGCACCGATAAAGAAAAATCCATTTTTTCAAAAATTCACGCAATTACCGAATGGATTGGGATCCGACTATGCAAGTCGTCCCGTGGGTTGGACATCAATCTAAAATGAAAAACCCTAATTTTGAAATCACAGAAACGGGGAGAAGAAAGGGAAAAACAAACAAATAAAGGGTTCAGGGTAAAAATGGATAAAACTACAGGAAAAAATAAAAAACTGCAGAAAAAAGTAAAAAAAAGAATTAAATTTAATCATGAAATGGTTTAAAATTCTATGATAAAGGACTTGAATCACCCGAGTTTTTGTTTCTAATTGTCTGAATACTTCTGTTGGAACATATTTTGCCATCCATAGTGCCCTTGTGCTCTTTTGCTCCAAGTCTGTCTCCTGCAAAAATCTGACTGAAACTTTTTAGCAAAAATAGTGAAATAATGAAAAGTCTTTAGTATTTAAAGAATTATTTTATCAAATTAGATTTTCGAAAATATTTTGCTGCCCATTTTTCAAATTGCCATTTTTTTTAACTTAAAAAAATAGAGTTGCATTTTCTTATTTGCATTTATTTGTTTCTGATGCACGTAAATGTGACACACCAGTGCATTTTATTAATACTATGCACCGAGGCCTGTTAGGATAATAAGCGCACCAAACTTTTTAATTTTTTTTTTTTTTTGTATGTAAGATCATAAAAAATAATGATAATTATAAAGTACATGAATATATTTTCATTATTTTCTAAACTTTATATATGTAAGATCATAATAAAATAATGATAATTATAAAGTACATGAATTTATTTTCATTATTTTCTAAACTTTATGTTGCAAAAATTTGTATTATTCTAGATTTGTTATTTTACAATTATTTGCAAATTTACAAATTTAAATATTTTAATAAAATCATTTCACATTAATACAATTAAAATTTTCACATTAATAGAATTAAAATTTTACATACAATTACATTAACTAAATTACAATTAGAATTAGAATTAAAATTACAATTACAATTTTACATTAATTTCACATACATGAATTATGATTAGAATTACAATTACAATTTTAATTTTACATACAATTACATTTACAATTTTACATATAATTACAATTACAATTTTACAAATATTTTAGAGACAATTCAATTAAAATTACAGTTACAAATACAATTACATTTACAATTTTACATAGAATTACATTTACAATTACAATTAAAATTTTACAAATATTTTACATACAATTCAATTAAAATTACAATTACAATTTGTGAAATTTACATACAATTAGAATTACAATTACAATTTTACAATTTTACATAGAATTAAAATTTAAATTACAATTACATTCACGACATAATATTTAATAAATATCATGGTCATTTAATAATATTAAATTAATTAATAAACATCATCACGATCATGATGACCATCGTACAAACATCATATTCGACTAATAAACACATTCAATTAACATCAAATTAACATTATATATTAACATCATCACAACAAAAACATCAAATATACATCTCAATATAATGTCAAATAACTCATGCGCCTATCACATATACACATCTATCTGCAAGCTAAACATTAAATGAACATATCTAACATGACTAACAATATGCGCCACATCATGATGATCATAAACATGAAAATTAAGTACAACTACAACATGAACATAAAATACATGGACCATATATATATATATATATATATATATATTTAACTGAATAATGCTAAAAATATACAATTGTAATATAAATCATTTCATGGATCAAGCGCTGGTGGTAGTATAACAACATCAATAACACTAGTAGAAGTGGATGCGGCCTGCTCAGTAATGCTGGGTGCAGCCTCAACAGTGGATGGTCGACTAGCCCGCTCATGATCATGATGATCACTAGTACTGATGGATGCATCCACTGGTGGTAGTACAACATGATCAATATGAGGCATAGTAGTAGTGGAGGCGGCCTGCTCAGTTAATAGTATTGCAGCCTTGGCGGTCAACGGTCCAGCCTGCTCATGATGATCGTGATTAGTACTCATGGTGGATGTTGCAGGCTGTTGACTGCACGTGGCCAATGGTCCAGCCTCATCTCCATAATGACTACTGTCAGATGCTGGCAGTGGAGCCTCATGCTGATCATCAGGCGCGCCGTGAGGTGAACGATCATGAGATGCATCTGAGTGGCTGTTGGTAGACTGTCCATCACATACCGCAGCTCGACTACACATATAGCTACGGGAAATCCTCCTCAATCACATAGCAACTGTCGTATCTCCTACGACATGCCGCATTAGGCCGTACATGTCACGCGACATGCCTCTCCACATCTGTATCAATCCATCATCGCCCTGTATATCTCTATAACGAGCGGGCCTGATGCCTGCATCTGAAATCAATCCACAGAGTTGGCTGCCCAACTCCATCCAGTATCTAGTCTCTGGTCGACCATGCCTAGAAAAAGGCAGTATCGGTGCACCATGAGGCGCATGAGGATCATCCCGATCATCTGTCGGATTAACCATCTCTTGATCATAATCATCCAGATCGACACATGGATCATGTGGTGGATCTGACATCTCATCGCCATCAAAATACCCAATGTCTGCAAAATATATACAAGTACACAACAATAATTAGACAATTTCATTACATTATTTAATAAAAACAAGTTAAAGAACATGTTAGAAAAAATATAAATAAAACAATAATATTACCTCTATCATCTGGCGGCTCATCAGGAGTGAAGAGGATGTTGGGACACCCTCGCCAATCTAGTCCAGCATAAGGACATGGGACCATAATGAAGGGATGCATTCCGCCAACACTGGCTAGTAAGTCCAGCGAATCATGTGATATCCTTGCTGGAAACAGAGTGTCTCCCCTTTTTGGCATCATGTGCCCCCACATGCGCATCCAAGCCTGCAACATCGGCCTACGAGGCTGTCAAACAAAACTCGGTCTCATCTTTGGAAACCTCTCAAAAAATAAACAAAACAACTCTGAAGCAAAAGGGAAGTTGACCCTCCCTTGTGCATGAGCATGACATCTATCTAAGGCCGTACAAAACTGTCACAAAAAAATGGCAGACCACCTGACAAGTCGTGGATGTTGTACTAAAGAATCAATGTAATATAAAAGTGAGCAGCTAATGTGTTGCCTGTCACTAGTGTTGTGCGAAATGATTGAAGTGATAATAAAGAGGCACTGCACGTCCTGTCTACCAAAAGCACCTATACATAACTGACCTCCAGGTACCTTAAACTCTGAAGGAGACAATACATATGCTCCAATGTATCTCTGGGAGTAAACTAATTGACTCCCTACTACACAACCAGGTGGCACGTCTAGGAATAAGGGAAAATCCACCCCTCTCCTCGATAGTCCTGTAATAAAATAAATGTCCTCCTCAGTAGGTGTGTACCACTGGTGAGGACCAACCTGAAAATCCTATTGGTGGGCATTCCACCTGCCGATAAGATGTCTCAAAAGCACATTATGGGCCTTTAGGCCGGAAATAGCCTCCTCATAGAACTTGAGGAGGCCTACCTGCTTAAGGATCTCTTGGGTATCTACAGTAATAGGGCAAGGGCATCCATCTCTCTCCCTCTCTCTCGCCTCCCATTAGCGACTCATGTCATACTGTTCTGCTTGTTTTTGTTGTTGTTGCTCTTGCTCTCTCTGAATCACTGCCATATTAAATAATTTTTTTTTATTAAAACATAAATGTATTTATAAATATACATATATATATTTTTTTTGAAAAAAAACATACATACAAGTTGGTGCTCCATAAAAACAGTCATGCATTGGTGCCAGTGCATTATAATATATTAGCATACCGTCCTCGGGGCCGCTAAAGAAACTGACCGCACCGGCTTCGGTGCCGATGTCTGTTTTTCAAGCACCGTGGACTGTATATAATTCATAATAGCGGTGCGCTAACTGAAATATACGCCCCAGCGCGTATAGTCGTGTCAGCGCACCGACTTCATCACAATGACATAGTTGACGGTGCGGTCTTTTACCTGGTCGCACCGTTGACTCCCTCAAAATGAAAAATGTGGTGCGTTGACATAAACTGGGGCGGAAAATGCAGTCAGCGCACTGCACTGTGATTTCTAGGGTCAATGGTGCGCCTAGATAAATGAGCGCACCGCCTTTTTATTTTTTATTTTATTTTTAATTTAAAATTATTTGGGGCACCTTCCGGAACTACCCCGGAAATGGTGCGGTTACTGTTAGCACTGGTAGCGGTGCTGCCTGTAAATTTTACAAGTAGCAGCGCTACTGGTGCGAGCCGAACAACTCGAGCACACCACGCAACAAATATTTTTTTTTTAATGGTTATTTTTAAGTTTATTTCAATATCTAATCTGATAAAAGGCTTAATTATAGAAAAAATCGAAAAATACCTGTACATTCCACGATCGAGGAGGCATATTGGCTGTAAAATTTGGAAAATAAAATTTGCCCACTATTTTTCAAAATGCAAGCTGCAGATTGGTTGGCAATGCAGAGCAGCAGTGCGTGCAATGGATGCAATGAGAGAACCGATGGCAGGGAAACTTAGAAATAAGGAAATAGCATCGAGGCTTGAGAGCTCTAGAGCACTGAGGAAATTGAATAATGAAGTTTTTTGGCCATAAATTTTTTTTTATTAACACTGCTCCGGTGTGCAGGGTTTTATAAGTGCACCAGTGCAGTTAAGAAAACTGCAACGGGCGGTATCAATTTTGGCACGTTGCTTATAACATGGCGAGGCGTTTCCCTAACCACGCACTAGGATGTTTCAGTTTCGGTGCGAAAATTTTATGATGCACCGGGGCGGTGTAATGGTAAAGCACCGGTGTGTAATAGTCACAAAGCACTGGTTTTTTGGCCTTACTTTTTTTTTTTTATATATAACGCTATTCCAGTGCATGTTGTTTCTAGCGCACCAGTGCTCTTAGAGAAGAACACAACGGTTCGTTTCTGTTTTGGTGCAGTGTTTTATGATGCACCGACGTGGAAGAGTATTGACGCCCCAGTGCGTTACAGTAATTGGACGCCCTGGCGGTGTGTACTTCGCGCACGTTGTCCGGTGTGCACCGGTGTGTTCTATGGTATCATGCGTACCGATAATTGATAGCTCAAGAGCACTGGAAAACTGAAAAATCCAAGTTTTTTGTTGTTTAATTTAACCCTCTACTGGTGCGCATTATTTATAGGTGCACCGGTACTGTTTGCTGCAAACGCATCGGTCGGTTTGTGTTTTGGCACGTTTCTTATGATGCAGTGGTGTGGTTTCTGTCTACAACACTGCGTGGTTTCGGAGTTGGCGTTGTGTTTTATAATGCACTCGCGCGGACGAGTTGTGAGGAACCGGTGCTCTATTATATTATGACGCACCAGGCATGTGTGTACGGAGTGCACGGTGTTCGGTGTGCCAATGATTTAGGCTGCACCGGTGCTTTATTTTTTTTAGAGCACCGAGGCGAGTTTTAACGATAAGAGCACATATAGGAAAACATTCGCAAAAGCCTCCGCCCACCAACCTCCTCTGGTAACCTCTGCTAGAAACGAATGTATGGGGTATTTTTCTTTGTGGTTCCTTAAAAACATACGCTAGAGGGTATTTTTCTTGTAGTGGGGCTGGCCAATCCCGAATGACTTGGATCTTGGTTGGATCCACATGCACCCCTCTTTCATCAATAATGTATCCCAGATACTAAACTTGGGTCATGCAAAAAGTGCACTTCTCCAAATTGGCACACAATTTGTGTTGTCGCAATCTTTGGAGGAACTGTCGTATGTGGTGGAGGTGATCTTCCCAAGTCTGGCTTAAGATCAGGATGTCGTCCAAGTAAATTACTAAAAATGAGTTTGTGAATGGCTGCAAGATGTCCTCCATTAGCCTCATGAAGTTTGTAGGAGCATTCGTCAACCCAAAAGGCATGACCAACCATTTGAAAAGGCCCTCCGTGGCTTTGAAGGTAGTCTTCCAAACATCAGATGGTTTGATTGGTACCTGGTGATACCTAGACTTCAAGTCGATATTGCTGAAATATTTCACCCCTTTGAGTTGGTCCTAAAAGTCATCAATCCATGGGATCTAGTACCTATTCTGGACAGTGATCTTGTTCAGCGCCCGATAGTCAATACAGAATCTCCAAGTCCCATCCTTCTTCTAAACCAACACTATCAGGATACCACAGAGTGATGAACTCGGCCGGATGTGACCTTTCTACAAGAGCTCTTGAATCTGCCTCTTGATTTCATCGTTCTCTAGAACAGAGCGCCAATAGATCGGTCCATTGGGCAACGGAGCACCTTGGGTCACATCGATGGGGTGCTTGACCTGACACTACAGAGGCACCCATGTGGGAGAGGTGAAGATGTCCCCATACTCCTCCATGACCTTGTATATTTGTTGTTTTTCGTGTAGAGGAGCCATGAGTGGAGGTCATGGCCACAATATTCTTCTTTCCCTAGGGGCGGATCATCAGGAAAACAAATTTCCCAATTTTGGAAATGAGCTTACTGCATTGTTTTGTAGTAACCAAAGAGATAGTGGCACGGTGGTACCTTTGGTATCTTGTACAAATTATTTCCTAAAGTAACAATAACAACACAAGGCCGAGACTCATACACAACATGTTGCTTCCACAAGTATGGTTGGCCTAATAATACATCAAAAACATCAAGAGGAGTAATGTCACATAATACCTCATCTATGAAGGGTTTGATGTTGTAGGGAAGGCAGAACTGCTAGCTGATGTACTAGAAATTATACAAACAATATTTATACGAATGGATTCAATCCGATCATGCGATATGTCAAAGCAAGATACCAAATTCTTCTGTCAAATTAATTGCGGAAAATAAACGTGATCGCACAATCACACCAAGTAAATAAAGAAGCAAATAAATCCACAACACAGATATTTTCCTTGGGGAAAGCTTGCTGCTCAAAACCCCTCTATCTTCTATCATATATTCAACCAAGGAATCATGAAACAATACAATGCACACTTTTTACAAGAGTCTACTGCACTACCAACTATCTCACACTGATCCAGACAAAATCAACAAACACTTAGCCAATTTCCTCCCTCTGGTCAGCCTGCCTTGCTTAAGCAATTCCTGTAGAATTAAATCCCTATTCTTTAGGAATTTTAGCCTCCCAAAACTATGCAATGCTCATGGGAAATCCTATGGGTGTATTACTACATGCGGATAGTTTGCTAATAATACAACTGATATTTAACATCCCTTTAACCTCTATCTCAATTGGGTCTTCATCAGAACTCACATGCATACAACTTTTAATAGTAAATCATTAGTTTCTTGACAGATCACTGCATGTGAATTAAATATGATTTAATTCACTTGACCTCTTACTAGTGCAACAATCAGCTACAATTAGTTAAACTGATTTTAACTCAATTAATTGAGTTAATTGATTTCTCATCCATTAAACTAATACACTAACTACAACTTGGACTCTAAAACAAATAAAATCACTGTACATGCCTCAAAAACCACTCTCAAATCGAATTTCATGAGCTAACTGAGTTTATCCCACTTTGTTAACTATTACAAGTGATTATGAGATAAGATTACAATTTATTGTCTAATTTCATTAAGGGAAAATTAAATTAGACACACATTTCTTGTTGACTTTTCAACAACTAACATGCAGATCTCATCCTTGGTGAAGCCACCCAATGGTGTACGGTTGTGGGTGTGATATGGTCGGAAATCCCAAACACTTCATGACCTATACTAAAATGAGGTTCTTTTGGCTCCCACTGTCGACAATGAACTGTAGCAGGGAACCCTTTACCTACATCTAGGAGTGGAAGAGACGCTCCTCCTCCTCTGCATCTTCTAGTTCCTCCTTCTGGACCTTCCCAGTGGCAACGGTGGCGTTGGGCTCCGCATCAATAATCTGCTTCCATTTTTCATTCCCCTTTTCGAGTTTTGATTCAGAGTTGGAGCATGCATCTGATTCAGAAGCCCTCATCTTGGCCACCAGTCACTGCTTGACCAAACACTCACTTATGTTGTGAGTGGAATTATTATGAAACTCACACCACTTTCCAATGTCCTTCTTCGGCTTCACGGTGTTGTTTTTTTCTTGTGGCTTTGGCAAGTTGTCTTGGGTCATCATGCCTTGGATTTGTCCTCTGTTCTGCAGTTTGGGGGAACCTTTCGCTTAATTTTGATTTTCAGATCCGAAGTCTCGCTTATTTTGTTTGAATTTCTACTCAATCTTGGCAGCATAATGGTATGTTGTACCAAGCGAGGAGATTTCGAGGAACTCCACCTCATCTTGAATGTATTTGTGTAGACATTTGTGGTACTTCAGCACCAAATGTTTCTCTGAATCTTTCATACCCAAATTTGTGCGCATGGTATGGAACAGATTCGTCAGCTCATGCAGATCTTGATCCCTTTGTTGCCGCAGCGTATTCCATTTTATGTACTTGTCCTCATAGCTCCCCACGGGATAATATTGTTCTTTGATGGCATCTGAGAAATAATTACAAGTGGGTACGACTGAGAACAGAGAGGGTTCCCCCTTGTCCTTTTTCTCACAGTAGGTTTCCCACTAGTCCTTGACATGGGGTGTAGCTTTAGCCTTTGAGGAGTGCAAAAATAATCTTCTCCTGGTCAGAAAACTCAGGAACCGAGAAATATCCTTCTAATATATTAAAACATATATCTATGGCGTCTGCATATATTTTTCCCTCAAATATGGTAATTTCAAAGTTTACTTGTACCTTAAAAGGAGTTGGGCCTCGAGAGTGGCTTCTGGATGCAGATGCGCCATCGGCGGGCAATCGTTGAAGGATCTAGGAAAATTTATACATCATCACATTCCTTTGTTTTTCGAGGGCCTCGTCGAGCAATAGTTTGATATTATATCCTCCTCCCTCATCTTTCTTTTCATCCCCCATGGGCGACCCTCGGGGTTTGCGGGACATATCTTTCAAAGGTTCAACCAGATCAAGCCCTAACTCCTTATACCCCGACCTCGTTGGGGACATGTAAAGAAGGATCGAGAAAGAGCAAACCCCTCTTATACCACTGATCCAGATTTATGCAAAAACACAACACAATACACATATAACCATAAATACAAAGATGCAGTGGAAATAACTCTTCATTTCATTAATATCAAAGAACTAAAATTTGTTTATAGACAGAATGGAAATAAACTAGCTAGGGCGTTGGTAGCTTATTTCTGAGAAGCGATGTGGTGGCTATAGGCCTTTGAACTATGTTACAATGAGGTTGGAGGGGCTATTTATTATTTAGAAACTATGGAAAACCATATACATCCAAAAACCTAACTGTAGGAGATGAAGCACCAAAACTAAGGGCACCATTTGGGTAAATTGGTACATCAACTTCCTAGGGACATAACTTTAGCATACGATCTTTGTTTGTCGTGCACCATAGATCATTATAAATATCTATCCGAGGACTACAAATTTTTATCTGAAACAATTGAAATAACCTCCATGTTGCTCCTTGTTTTCCCAAAAAACATCGTTTAGGGCTTCAAAACGGCTTTGGAAGTTCACGACCTGAAAAAATGCTAAAAATAGTAAGTTGTGCTACAATTAAGGGAACTTAAAAACTCAAAGAAACAATGGTGGGGCCCCAAGTGGAATAAGTGGGTGTCCACCAATATCCACCTGGATCAAAGAGGGTTATGTTGAGAGAGCCTTTCTAAAGGGTTTACTTGTTATGTTTTAGTGTAAGTGTTCTAGTTATGAAGCTCCATATGCCAGGGTTTGCAAGGAAGAAGCACACATTATTGCATCACAAATATGGTGTTATCAATGAGAAGTGGTTATAAAATTCCTAAATCTTTAATGATCAAATGGAAAGGGCACTTGGAGTTTTTGTTGAGGTCGAAAAAAACCTAGTTAGTGCTCATTTAGGTGTTTGTCACATGATTTTTTTTCCATTTATTCAGACACAATGAGAAAAGTACCTTTAACATGAAAAAATGGGTATGGAATCAAATTTTTGAAGAGCAAAAAAAACAGTAATGGATTTAATCATTATAAGAGAAAATCATATCTAATGATTTAAGGTCTTCAAATCCTGCACTCAGGGTACATCATAAGTAAAATAAAATATGCAAATTCATATTTGTTACTCAAAATCATAAAGGGAAGACCGACATATCTCTCCATACATTAGAGTTGACCAATATTTTTTTATTGGAAAAATTTTGCATATATAAACCTTGTGAGACTTTTGAGGATCTATCAATAATGGATTAGTGTGCCTACACTAAGGGAGAAATGAAAGGGTTTTAAGATCAGCTATTGTTATGAGAAAGTGCCATACACTTCTCTATAATTCCAACACATGTTTGAAAGTCAAATTTCGAGTAGCACATCAATATTTGGGCAAGTATTGATGTGGTTGGAAATATGACTACTAAAATAGATTTGTTGTAATGTTTCCAAAGGTTCTTACCCATAAATTAAAACCTGACAACATTGATTAGAGGCATATATAATGGTTGTTCTAGAACTAAGTAATATGGAATATGGAATCCAATAGTCATGATAAATTTATTTATATGCAGATATTTAAGATTAATAAATGCATTCACTATTATCCTTCATATCTTGTTCATATTCCATATGTGTTTAACATAGTATCAGAGCATTAGGTCAGTCTGAGTTTCCTGTGCTCTTGATTTCTCAGGGTAGGTTTTTCTCTATGTTGTTGTTGGCTGGAGTGTATAATTGATGCATTAATTGACATACTTACCAGTTCGCGTTAACAGAATCCCTTACCTTTATGCACTTGTGTAACTAATCTGTATTTGTGTTAAACATCTATAAGACAATAACATTGCATATCAATGGTGTTTGACAATCCTTTCCATAATTCCTATGTGCCTACGCCTCACTAATAAAGTTTCCATTCAGGTTTGACCATAATAGCTTATCCTAGATTTTAATATCAAAGGAAATAAAAAACAATCTGGAGTTGTATTGAATTCCACAATCAAGAATAAAACAGTGACTTTCTCCTTCTGTTATGTGCTTTACATATGCGTTGAAGCTCATTCTTTTATGTGCGCTAGTTCATATGCTCAATATATATATGTGTTGTATTCATATCTATGCATTGCATTAGTGCTTTGAAAGGCACACTCTCTTCTCTATGATGTCCCTTGGATGATTCCCATGTCACAATTGCATTGAATATGTGTTGAAGTATGTTCTGATGCCTGCGCGAGGAGTTTATATGAGCCACAGAGTTTTTAAAATTATAAGACAAAGTTGGGTCGCTAGTGTTGGTTGATATTTCACATATCACCCTTCATATAGTATTCTTTGTGCGTGGTAAATTTATCTATTTCGTATAATATCAGAGCATGAGCCCCGAATTCATGATCCAAATGAATGCAATGTCGAAAGAATTACACTTGGATCCGCATTTTCATGTGGAGTGTTGGTAACCTTCGTCGATGCATATACATAGCTGAGGAAATTGAATAATTTTTGTGATATTTGTATTATCATGAACACGTGAAATAATTATAGCCTCTTTCCAACGGAGTATCTTGTTTAACAAAGGCAATGAAAGAATTAAATGAGAAATTCTAACATTGAATGGAGATTCACAATTCCCAATGCCAATGAAATTGTTTATCACATTATTTGTCGTGCTAACAAAGTACAGAGCCTTTGTGTCTTCTAGTCGACTTGCACTTGAATTTGGATTCATCCATTCCTAATTTTTTCATTTTGATTAGCACTGGAATATTTATTTGGGATATAGTTAGCTTTTAACATGTTTCCTATGATCGTTGGAATATGACGAGATTCTATTGGTGCAATTTAAAGTGGTAATTGTGAAGAACATGTAGTTTTGGGAAGTTTTTATTCTATCCTTCCATGATTTATTCAAATATCTTGTTTATTTTTGTGAGAAAGATGTGGATTATTATACACAAATGATGCTAGCTTGTGTGGAGAGGGCGTGGCCTTAGTAGAACCGAACCAATGTGGCTACATTTGTGGCACTATATTTAAGTCTCATTATGGTTCTCATTTTCATAGTTATTGTTGTGTTTGTTAAACTGCTTGTAGAACATTAAAGTATACATAATTTATCACCTTATTTCAATGTTGTTTTTTTTCTCAATTAAGCCAAAAATTTGTGCATATCAAAATTGAAGGAACTTCTAATATCTTTGAAAATAAGTTAAATAAGTGAATTTTTAATTGAAACTGACACTCTTATTTGCAGAGTTTAATTTTTTGACCAAATGGTAATAATTTATGGAGTATTAGAGTTACTGAATACTCTAATACATTATAGTGTCAAAAATACAATCATGATTTGCAAAGCCATTCTAAGAGGCATTCAAATCCAAAATGCACAAGACAAATTTGACTTTTTGCAACTTGAATCTCAACTACAGTAATACGAGCTACAATAACATAGTCATAATCTTTAACTTGTTTTTATTGAGAACAATCCCCTTTTTGAGTTGGAAGTTGACTCCCATCAACATGTAGAAATTAATCAAGACAATAAAGATGAAGTTGATTCCATAGTATATTTTCATGCAGATGTTGAAATTTGGCCTACACTTCTCGAACCCATCATCAGACATCAGGAAGAACTTGTCAGCAAAAGGCACAAAACACATCTTGGATATGATAAGAAGGCATCCTTTCATAATCCAAATTACTCAAAGCCCATCAAATTTCAGAGTGTTGTATTTCTTCATGATGTTTCACATACACTTGCTTCATATGTTTCTTCTCTTCCACAACAACCAAAAGTTGTCAAATGCCAACATTGTGACCGAGTTGGCCATGTGAAACATCATTTTTTTTATTGTCACACAGGTAAGAATTGTGGTCAGCACACTCATTCTTCAAATGAATGCTTCAAAAAAAATATTCCCGCAAGAACAAAGATTCACCTTAGATGGATTGCTTTTTAGGAATGGGCTTCAAAAACCAAGAATATATTTTAGTCATATGTAAAAATTTCTTCTAAAGTATTAAAAAGTCTTGCAGTTTATTTGTATCCATCTTCTCACCTTGTATCTAACAGGGGGGAAATATGGTCATCTACAAGTTTCATAGCCACATCAAGCGAGTCTGAGGCACAACTCGAACCTGCTACCCGAGCCTACATCTAGGAAAAGACATACCCAGATTCATACCTATATCAAGAGACACAAAATAACCTAAGAATGTCTTTGGTTGGTGGCCTTCCTTAAACCATCACAAGTTGTAGACCTCCCTTTTTCTAACATCAACACTCCAAATGAAGACATAAGAGACTAATTTTTCCATATTAGAGTGATTTCTAATCATACAAATATTGATGCATTATTTGATACGGGATAAAAAACAAACATGATTTCAGAAGATTTAGTCAAAAAGCTTAACCTTGAAACCATGGCACATCATAAACCATACCCTTTGGGATGGATAGTTAAGAATGCTAATTTACAGGTTACAAGGGAATAAATTTTTAGATTTGCTATTACTGCAAACTTTGTTGATGAAGTCGAGTTAGATTTAATTCCACCTGACATTTCCGAGATTATCTTGGGAAGTCCATAATTGTATGACAAGAAAGCGGTGTTTTATCGTCATGAGAACAAATATCGTTTGCTTAAGGATGGAGTGGAGTATATTGTGTGAGCTCATCAGAAGAAACTGAATACTTCTTTAATTAATGCAGGGGAAACGAAGAGGCTAGTCAATGCAAGTCAAAACTTGACATTCATGATGATAAAACAAAGAGATTTTTTGTATCATACTTTTCAAATAAATGCTTGTATGTGTAATGAGTTGTTTCAGATTGATAACAAGTTGTCTTTGAAAGAAAGTGAAAAACATTTGTAGCAGTCAACAGTAGTGTTGAGCGGTGTTGAACACAAGGTGTCGGTGCAAGAGGTTTCACAAATATTCATTGCTGGTTTCCAAAAGGCACATTACAATGGCAAAGATACTTGGTCAAGAGTCGACACAAGTTCAAAGCAAAAGCAGCTAAAAATCGCCATAGAGACAAAGTGTAAGGTGAGACAGATTCCAAGTTTCCTTTGATTGTTGACCAAGGTAGAAACAAATTTTTTTCTTCTGAAAAATTAGATTACTATTCTGCAAATTCAGAAAAACTGCAACATGATGGTGTCAAAGGCAGTAAGAGAAGGTAGCAAGAATCGAGGAAAAAGTTGTCTTTTTATGAAAAGCTCCAAATGATGAAATTAGGAAATTTTCAATGGATAAAGACTGGAAGAGAGAGGGAATTGTTCCCTCATCTTCATAATTAGTAATCAAGAGAGATTTTTGAGTCCAAAAGGCTTCTAGTGGGGAGGAATGATCAAGGATCAGTGTTTTAGCTAAAAATTCAAAAGTGATCAGAAACACTTCAAACTAGGATTAGAGCGTAGAACTCATCACCAAGATTCGAACGTAACTTGTTTCATCAAAATCCGAGTTCATATGAGTAAGTTATGGCCTCTTGCTCACTTTCCAAAACAGGTAAAAAAAGTGCAGAATAGGGATAGGGATGATGTGGCAGCCCAGTGAGCAAAAAATAATCTTCAGGTTTTTGCCAATGAAACGGTGACAAGTGATAGTTTTAGATTTGTCAATTTGATCTATGTGAGAGTATTTGATTTTTTTTTTTAATTTAATTATTTATTTATAATTTAATATTATATATATTATATAATATATCATATTACATGTTGAAAACATATTATATATTTTTTAATATATATTGTATATTATCTTTAAAACATAAATCAAACTCCACGTATCATGCAAAGGTTCATTGGTATGGTTCGAATGGATTAAATTTTGACAAAGTCCGTGTAATGTAAAGTGCCAAAACCAAAGTTTGATGTCAATTAAACCATCGCCCACTGTAAATGTTATATGGTTTGTTGAAAATGTAATATGATATGAGTTAAAGCATGGTAACGGGAGTGAGGTCGGGGCTTGAACGCAAGATCTCTGCCCCACAAGATAAGTCTTTTTCAAATACAGATTCAAATAATATTTGAAAAACATTTGCGCCAATTAATATTTAATCCTTCCCATGGGACCCGCGCTGAGTTAAGCCACTAGGCGCACTTAGCACGGAAATAATTAACCAAATTACAGTTTAGTATTAATTAACACCTAGTTTAATTTGGTGAAATTTATGGAGGCGCCCCTAATTTCGGCGGAAGTTCCAAATTTAGCGGACTTAACTCGCAGTTAGCTAGATTTGGAGGCAGTTTTCTAGGAAAAAACTTGAATGTGGCATAATTTTTGCCCAGAAACTCCAAATTTGACTCAATCAGAACCAAAATAGGGGTATTGGGGGTATTTTGGAGCCATTTAAGTAGGTTGGAGAGGCAGAAATGATCATCTAGAGGTGTTTTTGTGCATTTTAATATTTTTGAAGACTAGGGCCACCAGGTGTTGGAGGCATTGCCAGGGCATCCAGAATCCAAATTGAGAAAAAAAACAATCATTTCTAGTATATTTTGATGTTTTAAACTCATTAGAATAGGTTCCAATAGCATTTGAAGCTTGTAACATGATTTTGCGCATACTTGAAGCTAATACAAAGGCCCACACTATAAAGTTGGACCAAGGAGATGTAGCCCAGGAGGGGTGAACTCCTTCAAAAAAATTCTCTGTATTGAGCTCTGTTATGTGTGTTTACTGTTTTTATATTTTCTGATGTTCAGTCGTTTAAAATTATGGTTTTATGTTGATGACAAACACTAAATTTCACCAAGTAAATTGAATTGACAATCACATGCTCATGGACAAACTCTTGATGAATAAGAAAACCAAATCAAAGAGAATTTTATATCTGGAAATGATACTAGCACAACATTAACTAGCAATCATTTCAGGTCACACTGTTGGTGTGAGTTGTTTTGCAATGTAGGAGGTGTCAAGTAGAGGTGGGAAGTATGGTTGAAGGCGATTCACATTGAATATTGGGTGCAGACCAAGGAATGGTGGAACACTAAGCTCGAAGGCATTGATCCCTATAACCTTGGTGATGGTTTACAACCCATATTAGAGCGGGCGAAGCTTGCGGTGGGGTCGAGTGAGGTGCTCCTTCTACAAATGTAGCCACAATTTTTCGCTCACCTGGAAGTTGTGTGGCACCCGATGTTGATCATGTCGTTACTTTTACTTAGCATTAGCTCTGTCCAATATGGCATGAAACTATTGGAAGATGTGTTGAATACGCTCAATGAAGATGTTTTCTTTGTCAGCTTCAGACTGGACATGAGACGAATCGACCTGAGTAGTTACAAATGGCATGGCTACGTCAATGGGACATAGAGGTTGGAATCCCAAGCCCACCTGAAAGGGGTTGTGGCCATTTGAGTTGTGGAGAGCCCAGTTATAATTGTATTATACATAGGGAAGGCTCTCCTCCCATCTGCTTGGATGATTTGAATTGTAATGCGCAGAATGTGTGCAATCATCCTGTTGAAAACCCCTGTCTGACCATCAGTTTAGGGATGGAAAGCTGTGGACTTGGTGAACTTTGTGTCCAGCATTGACGAGAGGCCTGACCAAAATGTGTTGAGCAACCTGCTATCTCGATATAAGATGATAGACTGCGGGATCCCAAAGTGCACCCACATTCATTCAAAGAAGAGCTTAACAGTGGCTTCTGTTGTGATATTCTTCTTTTAGGCCGCCATAATGGCCATCTTCGAGAATCTGTCTATGACCATGAAAACACAGTTAATTCCATGCTTAGTAGAAGGAAGGCCCAAGATGTAATCCATGGAGATGGATTCCCAAGGTCGAATAGGGTTAGGTAGCAGAGTATAGAGGCCTTGCTTCTTGATGGTCAGTTTCAAAATGGTGCAAGAAGTACAGGATCTGATGTACTTCCTGACATCCCATCAAAGGTTCAGCCAATAGAAATACTTCTACAGTACTGCCACTATTTTCTCGACCCCGAAATGCCCAATGACTGGACTGTAGTGCGCTTCCCAAATAATCTTGGCATGCTCACTTGAAGGAACATAAAGGTGTCCCAGGTGACATAGTAGTGCCTCCTGAAGGTGAAAAATTTGGAACTTGCGTACCCTCTAAGAGTTTCTTTTATGTGTGGTCGAATTTTGGATCGCTCTTGTAGAGAAGTGGCCAACCAGAAATCTCTTTCCCATAAGAGTTGAGAAGTGTAGTTAGCACCACGATCGGTGGTCAACTGTGGCAGTCTGCAAAATTATTGGTTCTGCCCTTCTTGTACTTTATGTTCAAATGAAAATCTTGCAGATATGTGGACCACTTCTAATGGTGATCGTTTTGCAACACCCCTTCTGTCTATATGAACTGTAGGGGTCAGTGGTCTGTGTGGATGACCGATTCCTTGCCCAGAATGTAATGATTCCATTGTCGAAAAGCCTGCACAATGGAATACATTTCTTTGTCATAAGTGGGATACTTGTGGATTGTGCTGGGTAGTGTCTCACTGTGATATGCGACTCGATGCCCTTGTTGAGTAAAAACTACCCCAATAAAATAGTCAAAGGCATCTGTCTTGATCTCAAATGGTTGTTACAAGTCTGGTAATGTGAGCATTGGGGTAGAGAAGAGGCGATGTTTCAATTCTACAAATGCCTTCTCTTGAGATTCCGACCAAAATAATTTTTCTCTCTCCTCCCTTGTTGACTTGACTCAAGGGCCAAGTGATATGAGAGAATCCCAACACGAACCTGTGCTAGAAATTAGCAAGACCTAGAAAGATGCGAAGCTCTGTTAGAGTGGTTGGGGCTAGCCAATCCCGAATGACTTGGATCTTGGTTAGATCCACATGCACCCCTCATTCATCAATAATGTATCCTAGATACTGAACTTAGGTCACGCAAAAAGTGCATTTCTCCAAATTGACACACAATTTGTGTTGTCGCAATATTTGGAGGACCTGTCATATGTGATGGAGGTGCTCTTCCCAAGTATGGCTTAAGATCAGGATGTCATCCAAGTACATTACTACAAATGAGTTTGTGAATGGCTGCAAGATGTCGTCCATTAGCCTCATGAAGATTGCAGGAGCATTCGTCAACCCAAAAGGCATGACAAACCATTTGAAAAGGCCCTCCGTGGCTTTGAAGGTGGTCTTCCACCCATCAGAGTTTTTTGTTTGTACCTGGTGATACCCAGACTTCAAGTCTATCTTGCTGAAATATTTCGCCCCTTTGAGTTGGTCCTAAAGGTCATCAATCCATGGGATCTGGTACCTATTCTGGACAGTGATCTTGTTCAACGCCCGATAGTCAATACAGAGTCTCCAAGTCCCATCCTTCTTCTAAACAAACGCTATCAAGATCCCACAGGGTGATGAACTCGGGCCGATGTGACCTTTCTACAAGAGCTCTTGAATCTGCCTCTTGATTTCATCGTTCTCCGGAACAGAGTGCCGATAGATCGGTCCATTTGGCAATGGAGCACCTTGGGTCACATCAATGGGGTGCTTGACCTGAAACTGCAGAGGCACCCATGTGGGTGAGGTGAATATGTCCCCGTACTCCTCCATGACCTTGTATATTTTTTGTTTTCGTGTAGAGGAGCCATGTGTGGAGGTCATGGCCACAATCTTCTTCTTTCCCTAGTGGCAGATCATCAGGGAAAAAAATTTCCCAACTTTGGAAATGAGCTTACTGCATTGTTTTGCAGTAACCAAAGAGATAGTGGCACGATGGTACCTTTGTTATCCTTTACATATTATTTCCTAAATTAACAATAACAATGCAAGGCCAAGACACATACACAACATGTTTTTTCCACAATTATGGTTGGCCTAATAATACATCACAAACATCAAGAGGAGTAATGTCACATAATACCTCATCCGTGAAGGGATTGATGTTGTAGGGAAGGCAGCACTGCTAGTTTATGTACTAGAAATTATACAAAAAATATGTATACCAATGGATTCAATCCGATCATGCGATATGTTAAAGCAAGATACCAAATCCTTCTATCAAATTAATTGCGGAAAATAAACATGATCGCACAATCACACCAAGTAAAGAAAGAAGCAAATCAATCCACAACACAAATATTTTCCCTGGGGAAAGCTTGCTACTCAAAACCCCTCTATCTTCTATCGTATATTCAACTAAGGAATCATGAAACAGTACAATGCACACTTCTCACAAGAGTCTGCTGCACTACCAGCTGTCTCACACTGATCTGGACAAAATCAACAAACACTTAGCCAATTTCCTCCCTCTGGTGAGCCTGTCTTCCTTGAGAAATTCCTGTAGAATTAAATCCCTATTCTTTAGGAATTTCAGCCTTCCAAAACTGCACAATGCCCATGGGAAATCCTATGGGTGTATTACTACATGCGGACAATTTGCTAATAATACAACTAATAGTTGACATCCCTTTAACCTCTATCTCAATTGGGTCTTCATCAGAACTCACATGCATAGAACTTTTAATAGTAAATCATTAGTTAATTGAAATATCATTGCATGTAAATTAAATATTATTTAATTCACTTGACCTCTTACTAGTGCAACAATCAGCTGCAACTATTTAAACTGATTTTAACTCAATTAATTGAGTTAATTGATTTCTCATCCATTAAACTAATACACTAACTGCAACTTGGACTCTAAAACAAATAAAATCACTGTACATGCCTCACCAACCACCCTCAAATTGGATTTCATGAGCTAACTAAGTTTATCCCACTTTGTTAACTATTACAGGTGATTATGAGATAAGATTAGAATTTATTGTCCAATTTCATTAAGGGAAAATTAAATTAGACACACATTTCTTGTTGACTTTTCAACAACTAACATGGAGATCCTGTCCTTGGTGAAGCCACCCAATGGTGTACGGTTGTGGGTGTGATATGGTCGGAAATCCCAACCACTTCATGACCTCTACTGAAATGAGGTTCTTTTGGCTCCCACTATCGGCAATGAACTATAGCAGGGAACTCTTTACCCACATCTAGGAGTGGAAGAGATGCTCCTCCTCCTCCACATATTCCTGTTCCTCCTTTTGGACCTTCCCAGTGGCAATGGTGGCATAGGGCTCAGCATCAATAATCTGCTTCCCTTTTTCATTCCCCTTTTCAGGTTCTGATTCAGAGTCAGAGCATGCATTTGATTCAGAAGCCCTCATCTCGGCCACTAGTGACTGCCTGGCCAAACACTCACTTTTGTTTTAAGTGGAGCTCTTATGTAACTCACACTACTTTCCAATTTCCTTCTTCAGCTTCACGGTGATGTTTTTTGCTTGTGGCTTTGGCACGTTGTCTTGGGTCATCGTGCCTTGGTTTTGTCCTTTGTTCTGTGGTTTGGGGGAACTTTCACTTAATTTTGATTTGTAGATCCAAAGTCTCACTTCTTTTGTTTGAATTTCTACTCAATCTTGGCAACATAATGGTATGTTGTACCAAGTGAGGATATTTCAAGTAACTCCACCTCATCCTGAATGTATTTGTGTAGAAATTTGTGGTACTTCAGCACCAAATGTTTCTCTGAATCTTTCATACCCAAATTTGTGCGCATGGTATGGAACAGATTCATCAGCTCATGCAGATCTTGATCCCTTTGTTTCCGCAATGTATTCCATTGTATGTACTTGTCCTCATAGCTCCCCATGGGATAATATTATTCTTTGATGGTATCTTAGAAATAATTCCAAGTGGGTACGACCGAGAACAGAGATGGTTCCCCCTCGTCCTTTTTCTCACAGTAGGTTTCCCACTAGTCCTTGACATGGGGGGTAGCTTTGAGGAGTGCAAAAATAATCTTCTGTCGGTTAGAAAACTCATGAACCGAGAAATATATTTCTAATAGATTCAACCATCTATCTATGGCGTCTGCATATATTTGTCCCTCGAATATGGTAATGTCAAAGTTTACTTTTACCTTAAAAGGAGTTGGGCCTCGAGAGTGGCTACTAGATGCAGATGCGTCGCCGGTGGGAAATCATTGAAGGATCTGGGAAAATTTATCCAGCATCACATTCCTTTGTTTTTCGAGGGCCTCCTCGAGCAATATTTTGATAGTATATCTTCCTCCCTCATCTTTCTTTTCATCCCCCATTGGTGGCCCTCGAGGTTTGCGAAGCTGATCTTGCAAAGATTCAACTAGATCGAGCCCTAACTCCTTATACCCCGACCTCGTTGGGGACATGAAAATAAGGATCGAGAAAGATCAGACCCCTCTGATACCACTGATCCAGATTTATACGGGAACACAATACAATACACATATAACCATAAATACAAAGATGAAGTGGAAATAACTCTTCATTCCATTAATATCAAAGAACTAAAATTTGTTTATAGACAAAATGGAAATAAACTAGCTAGGGCGCTGGTAGCTTATATATGAGAAGATATGTGGTGGCTACAGGCCTTTGAACTATGTTATAATGAGGTTGGAGGGCCTATTTATTATTCAGAAACAATGGAAAACTGTAGACATCCAAAAACCTAACCCTAGGAGATGAAGCACCAAAACTATGGGCCCCGTTTGGGTACATCAAATTCTTAGGGACATAACTTTAGCATATGATCTTCGTTTGACGTGCACTATACCTCATTATAAATATCTATCCGAGGACTACAAATTTTTATGTGAAACAATTGAAGGAACTTCCATGTTGCTCCTTATTTTCCCAAAAAGCTTTGTTTAGGGCTTCAAAACAGCTCCGAAAGTTCACGAGCTGAAAAAATGCTAAAAATAGTAAGTTGTGCTACAATTAAGGAAACTGAAAAACTCAAAGAAACAATGGTGGGGCCCCAAGTGGAATAGGCGGGTGGCCACCAATATCCACCTGGATCAAAGAGGTTTATTTTGAGAGAGCCTTTCTAAAGGATTTACTTGTTATATTTCAGTGTAAGTGTTCTAGTTTTGAAGCTCCATATGTGAGGGTTTGTAAGGAAGAAGCACACATTATTGCATCACAAATATGGTGTTATCAATGAGAAGTGGTTGTAAAATTCCTAAATCTTTAATGATCAAATGGAAAGGGCACTTGGAGTTTTTGTTGAGCTAAAAAAAAAACTTGGTTAGTGCTCATTTATATGTTTGTCACATGATTTTTTTTCCCATTTATTCAGGCACAATGAGAAAAGTACCTTTAACATGAAAAAATGGGTATGGAATCAAATTTTTGAAGAGCAAAAAACCATCAATGGATTTAGTCATTATAAGAGAAAATCATATCTAATGATTTAAGGTCTTCAAAACCTGCACTCAGGGTACATCATAGGAAAAATAAAATATGCAAATTCATATTTGTTACTCTAAATCATAAAGGGAAGACCAACATATCTCTCCATACATTAGGGTTGACCAATATTTTCTCACTACTACACCAAGGGCATTTTAAGACATTTGTTTAAGACAAAAGAAATCTTTTGTCTTAAAAAGTCACTTTTTATTTTAGTTATTTTATATTAAAATTTAATATCAATTGAATTGTCTTAAATATAAAATTTAAGACAAAAATAGTGTGAGACAAAAATAATTTGAGACAAAATTTTCTTTTTAAGACAAAAACAATTTGAGACAAAAATATTTAAGACAAAAACAATTTAAGACAAAAGTATTTTAAGACAAAATTTTATATTTAAGACAAAACAAATTTGAGACAAAAATATTTTAAGACAAAACTTTATATTTAAGACAAAATCAGTTTGAGACAAATATATTTTAAGACAAAAGCAATTTGAGACAAAAATATTTTAAGACAAAATTTTAGATTTAAGACAAAAGCACTTTGAGACAAAAATATTCAAGACAGAACTTTATATTTAAGACAATGGCAACTTAAGACAATGACAATTAAGACGAAACCCATTTAAGATAGTTAGAAATTAAGACAAAATCATTAGCATTGGGAAGTTTGCATTGAAATATCCATGAGTGGATAGTGGATAAAATTATATTTTTTTTATTTTTGAAAATCGATATTCAAACCACATGAAATTTAATCATGTCATTATATTTTTCTTTTTTCATTAAACCACATTCTAAAAATTTAATAAATAAATAGATAAAAAAAATATTATTTTTTGGTTGGCAACTCAAGGAGATTTGAACTTTGAATCTTGTGTTTTAACCATAGCTGCTCCAACACTAATATTCTTGGGCATATTATGTTTTTTCCTGCTAACCACTCCAATTATATACAACCTCTAAGAACTAGTAGGGTCCAAGGAAAAGAGCTACAAGTTCCCCAAATCCGATCTACATTTCATGGACAATCACATTTCCCCCAAATGTCCTCCACATATTTGCCTTGGTGTATTGGAGTTTGAAAAATACATAGGATGCCACAAGTAATCCTAATCATAAGACTCAACTTTCCTAATGACTAGGAGGCCTTACAAATAAAAAAACATCTTAACTTATAATGCCTAAAATTACTAAAATTTCCTATCCCAAATATGAAATTAGAAATTTTACAAAATTATAGGGCAACAAGGAAACCAACTTCCTCTTCCAAAAATCTCTAAGACCTTATGGAGGACAAATACAAATTTTGAAATAAATTGTTGAAATCATGCTCTTGCATCAATAGCTACCAATGTATCCTTGTAGGCCACCCCCTTTAACAATAGTAATACCAATGTCCTTTACCAGCTAGAAGGAACTCCTTACATAATTCTCTCTTAGATCCCCTTAACCCATTGCAATGATTGTCTTTGATGCCCACCTAGTTGCAAGCACATTAAGAAGCAATGTAGCATATTGCTGGTTGAGGATTTCTATAAGTATGTGATTTTGTTGACATCTTGTGACTGTCCCATATGTGAATATATAAAATCTTGGATGCATGTCACCCTAACACTATAACATGACTTAGTATTGCCTATCATACCATGTCACTCCCTCCTCGAGACACCTAGAACTCGCTAACACTCCTTGTCACACACTCTTATTCATTAATTTATGAATTTTTACCTAGTGCACCTCTATTATGTTTTCCTGGCCCTCCCTAACACTCCTTAGCACACGTTGGCACACCTAGGCACTTGGAACAAATTTGTATGCTTCCCTAGCACTCTAACATGCCTTGGCACTTCCTAGAATACCATGTCACTCCCTTCTTAACACACCTGGAACTGGATTATACTTCATTCCCATGCATTTTAAACTAGTGCCCCCTTGTGTTTCCCTGACACTTGGCCCTCACACTCCCTAGCATGTGTTCATGCCACACCCTAGCACCTGCCACATCTTGGCATGCCTATCATGCCTTGGAATTGTCTAACATGTCTTAGTACTTCTAGGAATTCCCTAACACACCTTGGTATTCCTTAGATTTCATGTCGTCATAGATAACCTTGCTTTTTTGTGACTTGGGAACCCAACCAAGTCATTGGAAAATCGATGTTGTGCCCAGCCCAAAGTTTCCCTTTGTCTGAAACTACTTTGTCCAACCCTTTATGTAACCATAGGCTTACCTCCTAAAAGTCTTATTTTGACCTTCCCCTAACAAAATTTATCCTTGAGACACTTGGAATTCGTTGACACTACTTGACACACACTCTTATTTGTTCATTTCCATGCATTTTGACCTAGTTCTCCCTTGCAATGTCCTAGCACTCCCTAATAGTCCTCAACATCCATTGACACTTTATGGCATGTGTTAGCATGCCTTTTCATTCCTTGGCATGCATTGACACTCCTTAGTTACCATGCCCTCACAATTACCCTTACTTTTTTGGAACTTGGGAACCCAACCAAGTCTTGCCTTGAATATAACAACTTGACCAAGTTACGATTACTACAACTAGATTGTGCCTTGTTCACCTAAAAAATGACTATAACCCCTCACCCATTTAACCCCCTAAGCGCTAAACCCCTAACCCATTTAACCCCCTAAACGCTAAACCCCTAACCCATTTAACCCCCTAAACCTTTAGCCCCTAACCCATTTAACCCCCTAAACCCCTAAAACCCTAACCCATTTAACCCCCAAACCCTAACCCCTAACCCCTAACCCCTAACCCCTAAAATACTTAACTGCTAAATCCCCTAACCCCGTAAACCTCTAAAACCCTAACCCATTTAACCCCCTAAACATCTAACCCCTTAACCCCTAACCCCTAAAATCCTTACTGCTAAATCCCCTAACCCCCTAAACCTCTAAACCCCTAAACCCATTTAACCCTGTAAACCCTAAATGCCTAACCCTTAAGACCTAACCCCTTAAGCCCTAATTCCCAACCCCTAACCCATTTAACCCCCTAAAACCCTAAAACCCTAACCCATTTAACCCCTAAACCCTAAACCTCTAAACCCTTAAACCCCTAAACCACTAACACCTAAACCCCTAATCCCTTAACCCCTAAACCCCTAAACCATTAACGCTTAACCATTAACCCATTAACCCCTCAACCCTAACCCCTAAAATCCTTAACTTGTAAATCCACTAAGCCCTAAGCCCCTAATCCCTAATCCCTTAACCACTAGCTCATTATTCACCTAACCCCTAACTGCGCCTAAATCCCCTAACACCTAAGCCCCCAATCCCTAATCCCTTAACCAATAACTCATTATTTCTCTAACCCCTAAATGCGCCTAAATCCCCTAACCCCTAACCACCCAATCCATAACCCCTTAACCACTAACTCATTATTCCCCTAACCCCAATCCCTAATCCCTTAAATACTAATTCATTATGCCCCTAACCCTTAAGCCCCCAATACCTAACCCCTTAACCACTAATGAGAATATACCATAGTGGGCATGCACAAGAAGAAGAACCAAAGAAATACAATTCAATAAAGGAAGCACAACCACCACTCCAAACTCGCTTCTCTAAAACACATACAACTGCAATAAATACCACTGAAGCTTACAAATTTATCAAGCCCTAATTAACTTACTAACAAATTCAACAAGCCAACATGCTACAATTTTTTGAGTCACCCCCAAATCAATTAGTAATTATTGCATGAATGTACATTTTTTTTTTAGTTTTATTTTAAAGGTTGAAATTCTCTCAAGAGCGTATAAAATATATCCAAAAGTTAAAAAAATAGAAATTTTGCTTACCTCCACAAGGTATCATCACACCCGGATAGGTGAAAAAATACAAGTCTAAATCTTCTACCTCTAAGTCTCAATGGCACTTCAACATGTCAAAAACATACTTGCAACAATTCTTAATGCGTTTTGTCTATTGGCTAAAGAGATGTACATCCATCCATCAAAAAATAAACATCTCAATCAATCCAACACCATAAATTGTGCTAAATAGTTCATCATGTTATTTCAAATATTACAATATTTTCTTATATTAGCTCACATATTCCTTGAATATTTGAAAGCCAAACTACCTTAGCACAATATACCAGAAAGATTTGTACTCTAGAAGACAAAAAAGGACAACAAACTAAAATAGGAACTTTAACTCTAATCCAGACACTTCATTCTTAGCAACATGATATCTAATGAAGATGATATGTGGAAAAAAAGGCTTCATATATTGTCTATCACATGTCAAACTGAGTGAACAAACACATGCATAGAAAACATCAGAAAGAGGGTTCATAGATCGACTTGTATTATATGGTTTCAAACCCTTCTTATCTCCTTCAAGTGGGTTTCTGGAGGTCTTAAAAAAGACTTCCTTTTGCTAACCAAATGGATTTTTTCTTTCACACATGTATGGAAACATATTTTCCAAATCATATTGCAATAGATTCATAAGGTGATATTATTGGTATTAACTACACCTTATTTGGAGACATCATTTTTATTGTAGGGGTTGGTACCTTTCTATTGGATGTGGTTGGTGATGTGAAGACTACTCAACCTCTAGTAAAGATTCATACTAAATCTAACAAGCTTATGGATGCTTTTTTACAAAGGGAGACCCCTATAAGCTTAACTCATTGGATTCTTTGTTTGATCATGCTAATTATTGTTCTCAACTTTCCTTCTCCAAGGGGTTGAGACTATTTGCTTCATTTATTTTACATGGCCCGGTGAAAGAAGAAGAATGGAGATTGTCTCCACATATTTTCCATTTCGCTAAGTTACAAAAAAATAGTCAAATTCTATAGCCAATAGACTAATAGTCTCTTGATACACCTTTAGTGAGCTATGCATAGCTCTCACCTATCACTGTAGCTCAATGAAATGACATCTAATAGCTCCAAGACACCATTATAAATGGAGTAGTTGTGAAGTTGTTGTTAAATGATCGCCTCCAAATGTTCAATTCTCATGAATTTTAGGGGAGGGGGTTCTTTTGGTGTATTGAGCGGGGCAAGGGGACATAAGGGTAGCATGGATGGGTGGAAGTGAGAGGTTCGAGCATGGTTTACTGAGATCTACAATCCTAACATTAGAGAATGAGAAGGAGCCTTAGGGCCTTATGGCATAGGGGCTAGGGGACCTATAGATAAAGTAATGAGAGAAATTGATAGGCGAACCCCCAATAGTTGTGACAAGGGGTTAGGGGCCACATTATCACAACCCATACGCACTTAACCCATAACCACTAAAGTCCCTATCCCTTTAACCCCAAAGCCACAATCCCTTAATCCCTACACCCATAACTCATAACAAATTAACCCCTTGATCCCTTAAACCCAAATACATTAACCCCTTAACCCCTAACCACTAACTTAGAATCATTGAACCCCATAAACCCTAATCCCATATCCTCTTAAACCTTGACCCTTAACCCATAACCCCTAACCCCTAAACTCATTAAACCCTAACCCCTTAACCTTTTGAGACCTAAATAACATAACCCTTAGGCACTTAACCCCTAAATCCCCTGACATGTAAGCCCTTGATGGTTAATATTAACCCCTAAATCCCTTAACCACTAAGCCATTAACCTCTAACCCTTAAACCCCCTAACCTCTAAATCCCATAAGCCCTAACCCTTTACCCTTTACCCTTAACCCCTTGCTCCTAAACCCTTAAACCCATTAACTCCTAGAACCCCTTATCCTTTATCCCAAACCATAGGTGCTCCAACGCTAATATTCTTGGGCATATTATGCTTTTTCCTACTAACCTCTCCAAATACAACCTCTAATAACTAGTAGGGTCCAAGGAAAAGAGCTACAAGTTCCCCAAATCCGATCTACATCTGATGGACAATCACATTTCCCCCAAATGTCCTCCACATATTTTCCTTGGTGTATTGGAGTTTGAAAAATACATAGGATGCCACAAGTAATCCTAATCATAAGAATCAACTTTCCTAATGATTAGGAGGCCTTAAAAATAAAAAAACATCTTAACTTATACATAAAATTACTAAAATTTCCTATCCCAAATATGAAGTTAGAAATTCCACAAAATTATAGGGCAACAAGGAAACCAAATTCCTCTTTTATAAATCTCTAATACCTTATGGAGGACAAATACAAATTTTGAAATAAATTGTTGAAATTATTCTCTTGCATTAGTAGCTACCAATGTATCCTTGTAGGCCACCCCCTTTAACAATAGTAATACCAATGGCCTTTACCTAGAAGGAACTCCTTACATAATTCTCTCTTAGATCCCCTTAACCCATTGTAATGATTTTCATTGATGCCTATTGTTTGGTCAATTTAGTGTGTCCTAAATTGCTACATTAATTTGTCAATCCGGGATTCGTAAGCTGACGAAGTGTGGCGCACTATATGTGCAAGATAACCTATCTCTTACTTTTTGTCGTTTTTGGGTTTTTTATTTATCTTGGAGTTTTTTATCTTGGTTGGTTTCCTAATGTGAGATGTAAATTCTAAAAGACAAGTATGGATATAAATGTTCAAGGAAATGATGTCATTTATAATGATTTCCCAAACTTCAAACCTCAAAAGGGTTTTAAAACATGCAATGATAAAATTAATTCCTAAAAGAAAATGAAAATGTACCACTATACTAGTCACACAAACAGTGAACTATTGATCATGAAACCCATTACCCTTGCTGCTGTCTAAATACAAAAGAAACCGTGCTCAAAGAAATCCAAGAATTGCAAGCAAAGTAAAGCTAAAATCAAATTACATCAACTCATATTCTGACCCCTCACCATTAGTCTCGCTATGGCTTTCGGAGGTAATCATAAACAACTTGAGCAATATGATATCTAATTTGCAGAAAAATAAACTAATATCAAATTACACACTCATACTTCAATCCCTCACCATTAGTCTTGCTATGGCTTTCGGAGGTAACTGATAATGACATGAGCAATTTAATATCTAACTTGCAGAAAAATAAACTAATATCAAACTACACACTCATACTTCAATCCCTCACCATTAGTCTCGCTATGGCTTTCGAAGGTAACTGATAATGACATGAGTAATTTAATATCTAATCTAACTAATAAAGAAAATGTACAAAACTGAAATAAATAAAACAGTGCTGGAATTAAAAGCTAAGAAAAATAAATCAGCAGAAGGACAAGACCGATTCCATGTCATTAGTCATTGTAAAACTATGTGCAAATGCCCGGGCTGCCTACTGTAATCTGGAACAAAGACACTGATCAGTTAACAGCAGTATAAAGCATGGAAAATTATGGACAGAAATAAAACGTTAATACCATAAGAGATGTAATATATACACGTGAATAACTATGGCATAATGAACGTAAGGAAATAAAGCATGAAACTATACAGCAATAAGCAAAACCTTGGCGTGTGCAGGGGCCCTCTGCACAATCCTCGAGGAACAACTATCAACCACGAATTATGCTTATGAACAGAGTCTTCTCATGTATTCAAAACGAAGTCATAACAAGGAAATAATGTCACGGCACAGTGGGCTTTCTTTATAGCAAAATTACATTACAAAAGATAGCTACTATGCATATGAGAACGCATTATTTATAACAGAGGATGACATAACTACTTTCCTACAATCTGCGCTGATAAAAGACACGTGAACAACCACGTCCAGAAATCTAGCATTATGGCTGCCGTGAAGATTAAATCTATGGAGGGTGGCCGTTGGATTCGGCTTATGGAGCAGTTCACAAGTGTTGATATGTCCCCTGATATTTAGGAACGGCCACGCAAGTCTTCACGTGGTGAAAAACGAAGTTCTGTCACCGTAGGACTCTTAGGTTGACCACCACTTGACTACCTTTGACCACGGCCTTCTTTGGTGAATTCGACTAAGCCAATAGGACTCGGTCCATATCCATGTCATTTCCAACTTGCCCATGTGGCTTGATTTTCCTGAAGACACCTGCAATATAGACTTTAACAAAATGGCTGCGGAAAATTGAAGCAGCTGCGGAAAGTGACAAGATTCCGCAGCTCAATGAGCAAAAATCTAATTCAAACAGCAGAAACAAAACATAGTTAAAAACCACTTTAAATTCTCTTTTATGATTAATATGCAATGATGTTGATGACTTAGGAGGTCCAGGTAAATGGAAAAAGTCTAGAAAGGTGTATAGGAAAGATGCAAGTTTGGGACTCAACATACCCCCACTGTGAAGGTGTTGCATGTCCCCATGCAACCAAAATTTTGATCATGCTCCTTCAATTCATATGCCCTGATACCTCTGCTAGTACATCCAGTCCTCTTCTCCTCTTTCTTGGTGCTGCTAGCATCCTGGGCTTCTTCATCAAGCATTTGAATTTGAGATTAATCAGTGCTCTACTTATCTTCTTGCATTTCTTCTTCAATTTCCTGTTATTTTTGTGCCACAGTCGCAGATGTAGCATAGTGTTGTCATGAATGATCTTGTCCAATCTGCTTTGCTCCTTTAATGCTTCATTTTCATTTTTAATATGTCTATTTAAAACCTCCAACTCAAAGACTTCTTGTTTCAACGATTGGACTAGAGCTTCTTGTGCTGTGTGAGGCTGAGTGGATGAAGTGTTGGGACCCGTGGCTGTTATTTCTAACGATTCTATGTAATCATACACCTCTTGCTGCTTTGGATCTATCTCGGGTGTCGTTTTCCTTGGGCTGTCCCCAAAATGCTGTGGAGGAGAATTGACTTCAAAATCTGGCCGAAAAGGACTCATGTCAACATCTTGAGGACTAGTTTCAACGTTTGGTTGAGAATGAGGTGGACTACGGCTAGCTGGAGTTTTTTCAATTGTTCCTCCTTCCAAATCAATAAAATGGGGTCCTTTTGTTTGTGCTTTCCTCCACTTTCCTTTAAGCCCGGTGCTTCTTCTTACATGCTGTGGACTACTGTTTTTTTCCTTCTGTTTTTCTTTTCCTTTCTTTTTGGCCATAGCTAACTGTTCCTGAAGGTGAACTAATCTCTCAGACAATACTTGATGGTCTTCTTCTGAGGAAGGGGTTTGATGCACAGCCTCAATGCTTCTTTTCTCTTTTGATTTTGTTGGCTTTTTACCCTCAGTCTTTTCCTTCCTCCTTTTAGACAATCTTTCTTCTCTACTAGTTCTTTCAACTGTGTTAGTAGGAGTGCTTTGAGTTTTATCACCTGTTCTCTTTCTTCTACTTCTTTTTGATGTACTGCCTTCAGGGGTTTCCTGGGGTTCTTCAAAGAAATTTCTAATTAAAAACTGCTCCCAGGTGTCCTTTTTCTCTTTTAATTATTTTTCTATCAAGATTTTCACGAGACCATGGTGATACAAATGTGGTTCTACGTCCCCCAGATGATTTTGGACGGTTACAGACATATTTTTCAAACTATTTAGTAAAAAGTATGGCAGATTGAGGGTCTGGTTGTCTAGGAAATTCATCAACAGTCGGGTATGATACATGTACATTGATCCAAAACGTCCCTCACAGGTGATAAACTTTTGAATAACCAACAATAAACTGGCCCACTCTTCTTTTAAAGCATGGACAAGAATTCCCTTTTTGAAAATGGTGACATCCATACCTGGGTTACGTAGGATCACTCTCCAGGCTTCCTCGCCAATGCTCTTGTTCTTGAACCAGCGTTCACCTTCTTGAGGGAGTTCTGTAGCAGCTGCTATGGATGCCTCAGTCACTATAAATTTGAGGTCCCCAATTTCCACCTCCAGACTGTTGAAAGACCTCGCAAAAGCTTTTGTTACCTCCTTATTGTAGCCTTTAAACTTTTGAATAAACCGAAGCCATTTTGCCTTTTTCAATATGTCTTTGACTTGCGGGTACCCTTCCATAAATTTGGGTCCCTCTGGTTCTGCCCTCAACAACCGACCCATCCTTCCTTCTGTTCTTTTAAACTTGTCTGCGTGAGGAGGGTTTAGCGGAGGTAAGACGACTGAATTAGCGGAAATGAACAAGGTTTATGAAGGAGACCAATGACTGTAAGCGGATATCAGAGAATAGGTACACGGAATGAAACGGAACAGAGAACAAAATGGCGTGAAGGCTTATGTGAGCACGGTGGAAATGCAACCGCGAGGTCAATAGAATAGTGGGGGGAGTAAAGTGCATCCGGCAGTATTTAAAATTGGGTGGCTACAGAGTAGACGCAAGCACGTTTTTGAAACGACTGTGGATTTTGTGCCGCTGAGAGAAGCCGTAGTCAAATCAACCACGTTCCATAATTACAGGTGGAGTATCAAAGTATAGCCGAACACGAGTGAATACCGGAGGCTTGATTATGAGGCCGTTTAAAAATGAATGCAAGGATTGTGGGGGAATCGTATAGAGATTGTGGAACGGTTATGGAGTTATCAACGCAATCATTGCATATAATGGAGCTATGGTTTATAACTATGTAAAAATGTGCTTGAATGCCATTTGAAATAAATTTCTACTCATACCTTGGAATTCTTACCATTTTTCATTAGTCTTCAATCAATTGCTCTTCTTTGATGCTTTTGAATGCCTCATGTCTTCAAAATATGTCCTCATACCTGCATTTGATTTCATGATTGTTGAACTAACATCTGACTGTAAATTTTTGAAAAACAGAGTGGTGGCTGCAAAAACTGCTTCTGGCTGCTGAAACTGGTGTCAGCTGCGGAAACTGACACAGCAATTATTTGGGTGAATGGAGATGGATAGATGATAACTGACTGAATGAAAATGGTCATGAAAGAAAATTTTTATTGGTGAAATGAAATGAAATAGATGAAATGGAGTGAAATGAAATGAAGTGGAGTGGAATGAAGTGGAATGAAATGGAGTGGGTTGTCATAAAACTTGTGAAATGAGAGAGAGAGGGATTTTTTTGGAAAATATAGGGTGTCAGGTGTTCCTGATTTTCACCCTACATTTTCTGTATAAGACTGCCAATCAGTGATTGGTTTTCAGGCTTATACAATTTTTTTTTTTTTTTTTTTTCGAAACTAAAAAGAACAAAGGCTAGGCTGGTGGAGAAGAAGGATTCTTCTTCACTAGCCTTATTGCAGAATTATCTTGAAACATTTTTACAAATTCCTCTTTTGAGAGTGGCTTATGATAGATCTTTAATCTGTGGCTATTCACAATAAGAGGAGTTTGAGATTCATCAATGGTCTTGATTCTTACCGCTCCTTGCTAAAGATCTTGTCAATCTCATATGGCCCAAGCCAATGAGTCTGAAATTTTCCTTTAAAATAAATAAACTTGGAATCAAATAGCAATGCCCAATCTCCTTCTTGAAACTTTTCTCTTTGATGTATTTGTCATGCCATTTAGCTCTTTGATATTGAACTAGATCAGTTCTTAGAATTGCCTCTTGTCTGATCTCATCTAGCTCATTCAACTGCTCCATTCTATGCTTTTGGGCTTTTGATAGATCCATCCCCAACTGAACTGCCATCTTGAAGGTTTTGACTTGGAACTCAATGGGGAGAAGGACTTCTTTCCCATAAACAAGTTCATAGGGAGAATGTCCTGTTGTATTTCTCCATGTAGTTCTGTAGGCCCACAAGGCTTCAGGAAGCCTTTCTGCCCAATCTCTTCTATGTAGATGAACAGCTTTGGTGATGATACTTTCGAGAACTTTGTTGGTAGACTCCACTTGACCATTTGCTTGTGGATGGTAAGGAGTAGATCTTCTGTGCTTGATTTTGTATTCTTCCATCAGCTTCTCCACCAGGTTGGATGTGAATTGGCTTCCTTGATCTATCACAATTTCTCTTGGAACACCAAAGCGAGTAAAAATATCCTCATAAAGAAAATTAACAACTGAATTTTCAGTAGCAGACACTAATGCTTTGGCTTCCACCCATTTAGTAACATAATCAATACAAACCAATATATACTTCTTTTGCTTAGATGGTGGATTAATAGGTCCAATGAAATCTAAAGCCCATTTTTCAAAGGGTTCGATGAGTACCTGTGGTTGCAATGGTATTTCATTTGAAAGGGTAGGTTTCCCTACTCTTTGGCAGCTGTCACACCTTTTGACATATTGTTTTGCATCTTTGAAGAGGGAAGGCCAATAATATCCTAAAGAGAGGATTTATAGGCTGTCCTTTTGTCAGCAAAGTGTCCGCCGCATGGTTCATCATGACATGCCTTGAGGATATCAGGTATTTCATCCTCCCTGACACATCTTCTGATCACAAGATCTGGCCCTGTTTTAAACAATTCGTTAGAAATCCATGAATATTTTGAACTTTCCTGAATAATCTTTCTTCTTTCACTTGGAAATAAATGTGGAGGCAGTTTCCCTGTAACCAAATAGTTAGAAATATCTACATACCAAGGGGTCTTAGTAGTTACTGCAAACAAGTATTCATCAGGAAACTTATCCTCTACAGGAGAATCTTCTTTAGTATTCTGAATCCTAGACAAGAAATCAACTACTGTATTTTGTTTCCCTGGTATATCCAACACAGTAATATTGAATTCCTGCAAAAGTAGGAGCCATCTTGTCACTCTGCCATTAGTAACAGGTTTGTTCATTAGATATCTAATCGCAGAATGATCAGTATGAATAAAAGTTTCATAGCCTGTTATATAATGTCTAAACTTATTTATTGTATGAACAACAACTAAAAACTCTTTTTCAGTTACAGTATAGTTCAAATCAGTGGGAGTCAAATTTTTACTGGTATAGTAAATGGCATATGGGACTAAATCATTTTGACCCAACACAACTCCTAGAGCTGTATCTGAAGCATCTGTAGAAATATGGAAAGGGAGTTTCCAATTTGTTCCTCTCAAGATAGGTGCTTCAGATATTCTTGTTTTCAAAGTTTCAAAGGCTGATTGACAATCAGGATCCCATTTGAATTCACAATCTTTTGTAAGCAGTTTGAAGAGTGGAGATGCTATTTTAGTGAAGTTTTCTATAAATATTCTATAGTAACCAGTAAATCCTAGAAAACTTCTAACATCTCTTTGACAATTTGGAATAGGCAACTTGGAGATGACTTTAACTTTTGATCTATCAACCTTAATCCCATCTCCTGAAATATGATGTCCTAAAACAATCCCTTCAGTAAACATCATAAAGCATTTTTCATGGCTTAATGAAAGGTTTGTTTTTTTACATCTTATGAGAACTTTTTCCAAATTTTCTAATGCCTCTTCAAATGAATTACCATAAACTGTAAAATCATCCATATAAACCTCTACACAATCATGGATTAGATCAGAAAAAATTCCTAATACTACTCTTTGGAATGTTGCGGGTGCATTACATAACCCAAAAGGAAGCACTCGATAGGCAAAAGTCCCCCATGGATAGGTAAATGTGGTCTTATATTGATCTTCAGGTGCTACCTGAATTTGATTATAGCCACTAAAACCATCCAAAAATGAAAAGTACTTTTTGCCTGCTAATGTATCTAATACCTGATCGATAAAGAGAAAAGGAAAGTGATCCTTCAAAGTTTCTTTGTTCAATTCCCTGTAATCAATGCATACCCTCCATTTACCATTCTTTTTAAGTACTATAACCAAAGGAGAAACCCATCGACTATCTGAAATTGGATAAATGAAGTTTACATTGAGTAGCTTTTGGAGCTCTTCTTTCACTATCTCCCTAAGGTTTGGATTCATCCTTCTCTGAGGTTGTCTGATTGGTCTACTGTTTTCCTCAATATAGATATGATGGATGCAAGTCTTCGGATCAATACCTTTCATATCAGTATACTCCCATGCAAATGCAGTAGAATGTTTTTGCAAGATTTTGTTTAGTAGTTCTTGTTGTGAATTTTCCAAAATTTTTGTTGATATTTAATGTTTTTCCTGGAAAAATCTCAATGGTAGAACTACTAAAATCTTCCATAGAGTAAAGAGACATTTGTCTTGATGATAAATATTCAATGTCAGATTCCAACTGAAATTGTGTGGGGTCATATTTTGAAGATGTCTCAAAATTTTCTAATGTGTTCAGAATTTGACTATCCTCACTGATTTCAGAAATGGTAAAGACAGGTTGTATAATGTCCTCATCATCGACCCATTCATTGTCTCCTACTTTTGTAATTGCTTTTGCTGGAGGATACAAATTGAATTTCTTTGTCGAATTACCATTAGAAATGTACATATCCCCAGATCTACAACTAATAAAAGCATCAGCTGTGGCTAGCCAAGGTCTTCCTAAGATAGGTGGGTGCCCTCCTAGATTACTCTTGGGAGTCAAAATCATAAAATCTACTGGATATTCCCAAGAATCTAAGGAGACTGAAATATCTTCTAATACACCATCTGGTTTGATAATTGATTGATCTGCAAGTTGCAGTAAAGTAGGTGTAAAAAGAAGATTAGGAATTTTTAGCTGTTCCATAGTCTGTCTACTCATAATGTTGATAGCAACCCCTAAGTCAATCAATGTGTTTGGAATTTCTATCCCATTTATATGTGTCTTGACAATTGGACTACCTGGATCTACATACTTCTGCATGGTAATTTTTCCCATCATGATATCCGCAATTTTTCCTACCAGGTGGATTCTTCTTGTTTCTCTTGGTTTCCTTCTTGGTCTTTTGAGACTCAACTCCTTTATTGTTTTTGATAGAATAGGAATCTCTCTAATGGCTTGTAGCAAGGGAATCTTGATACAAACATTCTTTAATTCATCTAGAAAGTCATAGTTAGGCAACAAGATTTGTTTTTCCATCCCTTTATCAATTTGTAATATTTCAGGGAAAGGAGGTGTGGATGAAGATGCAGGTTGCTCAAATATAGGAGTTGTGGGGGTTAAATTTTCTTTCTCTTTTTGAATGTTTGAGTTTTGAAGAGATGCTTCCTCAGAACCCTTATTGACTTTAAGAGAGTCCTCCTTAGAGGTATCTTGCTCTTGGACATCTATAGAAGGTTTTTCTAAAACTCTACCAGACCTGAGTTGTACATCATTGAGAGGAAAAATCATATAGGTAGGAAATTGTTGTCCTTCTATCATGTAAGTATTCTGAGGATTTTTATTGTTAGAATTTGGCAATGGCTGAGCTGGAAGTTGATTTGTCTTTTGTTGGAATGGAAGCATGAGTTGAGGATTTGGATTTTGTTGAGAAGGTTGTTGTTGTGGAAATGGAAATGGAAGTTGTAGATTTGGGTTTGGAAGTTGTGGAGCTTGTTGATTTTGAAAAGATGGAGGATATTGATAAAATTGAGCAAATCTCCCATAAGGATTTTGCATACCTTGTACCCATGACTGATATGAATTTTGAGGTTGGGGCCAAGGTTGTTTCCAAGGATTCCAATTTGGTGGGGGTTGAAAATTCATAGGGTTGTTAAACCCTTGAGTTTGTTTCCCCTGCCAAGGTCTTCTTGCAACAAAACAGAGAGATTCTACTGAATTTGGATCTTCTTGAAAGATAGCTTTGAGTCCAGGAATTCAAGGACAATCCTTGGTCTCATGATTCTCTGAGAAAATCATACATGTTTCTACAACTTTTTCATCCAAGGGAAATTCCCTTAAAGCATGTTTCTTCCTACATTTCAGACAAAAGATGGCTAGAGCATCAGTTTCTGCTTTATGCTTGTTTTGAATTTTAAGGGTGTCTAGTTGTTCACTAAGGCTCCCTAAGATATCAGTTTTGAATTCATCAAGAATATTGCCAATCTCTGCCCTACTTACTGATCCAGTTGCAGATTTGTTTGCCCTGATAAGAGAAGGATCTCTAGGCCCTTTTCCCGTTCTAGATTTTCCCCTTGAGAGATGGACACATAGTTCTGTTATGTCACGAAGTGGAAGTTGAGAAATGTCTCCTTTCCCCATCATGTTTAAAATATCTATCCATTCATCTCTGATGGCTTTTAATAGAAGGGCTTTCAAAGTTTCCTCATGTAAGTTTCTCATCTTTGCTCTTTTTAAGTTGTATTGAAATCTCTCAAGTAAATCCTCCAAATTTTCATCCTCTTTTTGCACCATTTTGAATACCTCATCCTTGTGATTGGCGGACATGCAATAGTCCAGGTATCTATCCAAAAATGTTTGTTTCATATCATTCCAAGTCCTATAGATTGGGTGAATAATCCCATGAACCATTTCAAAGCAGCTCCCTTCAATGTTGAAGGAAACAGTTTGAGTTTTTTAGAGTCTTCCATATAGTCATAGGTTCGGCACACGACTTAAAAATCAAACAGAAATGTTTCAGGATCCTCACTTCGCAATCCATAAAAGTTGGGGAGGACAGATGGTGAGATGTTTTTCGTCGTTGTATGAGTTTCCTCATCAACTATAGGGAATCCAAACGAGTTGTATCCTTCCCTATTTCTTCCATTATTACCTCCACCTCCACCATTGTTGCCTCCATTATTTCCTCCTCCTCTACCTATACCTCTACCTCCGAATCCATCTACTATTTCCTCTGTCATGATAGTTTCTTCAAAGTCCTTAGAGTCCTCTAGTTCTTCTATCAAGGGAGGATGAGAGGGAGTTTCTTCCTTTTCTTCTTCAAGTGATTCTACTTCTTTAATTACAATATGCTCTCCTGTAGAAGTAAAGAAAGGGTCTTCTTCTAAATGAGATTTGGTAGATGGTGTAGGAGAATCCTCTACTTCAGCTGCTCCTTGAATTCCAGGAATCTTAAGGCTAGGGGTAGATGGTGGTGAATCTTGTCTATGCCTTGAAGAAGATGGAGTTGTGAAAATCAAACTCTTGGCTCTAGCTATAAACCTTCCCCTAGAATCTCTTGCTCTATGCATGTCATTTTTATTTTTAAGTTGGGCTAATAATTCTCTTTCTGATCTTCCAGGTCACACTAGGTGCAAGAAGAGAGCATAATTAAGAAATTATTGAACCAATAACTCTCTTTTCTGATCCTCCAGATCACACTGGGTGCAAGAGGAGAGCATACTTCAAGAAGTTATCAATTTTTCCCTTCTTTTTACTGTTTTTTTTTATAAGAAATTGGCTACCTAGTTACACTTCCCCGGCAACGGCGCCAAAATGTTTGGTCAATTTAGTGTGTCCTAAATTGCTACATTAATTTGTCAATCCGGGATTCGCAAGCTGACGAAGTGTGGCGCACTATATGTGAAAGATAACCTATCTCTTACTTTTTGTCGTTTTTGTTTTTTTTTTAATTTTATCTTGGGGGTTTTATCTTGGTTGGTTTCCTAATGTGAGATGGAAATTATAAAAGACAAGTATGGATATAAATGTTCAAGGCAATGATGTCCTTTATAATGATTTCCCAAACTTCAAACTTCAAAAGAGTTTTAAAACATGCAATGACAAAATTAATTCCTAAAAGAAAATGAAAATGTGCCACTATACTAGTCAAACAAACAGTGAACTATTGATCATGAAACCCATTACCCTTGCTGTTGTCTAAATACAAAAGAAATCCAAGAATTGCAAGCAAAGTAAAGCTAAAATCAAATTACATCAACTCATATTCTGACCCCTCACCATTAGTCTCGCTATGGCTTTCGGAGGTAATCATAAACAACTTGAGCAATCTAATATCTAATTTGTAGAAAAATAAACTAATATCAAATTACACACTCATACTTCAATCCCTCACCATTAGTCTCGCTATGGCTTTCGGAGGTAACTGATAATGACATGAGCAATTTAATATCTAACTTGAAGAAAAATAAACTAATATCAAACTACACACTCATACTTCAATCCCTCACCATTAGTCTCGCTATGGTTTTCGGAGGTAACTGATAATGACATGAGTAATTTAATATCTAATCTAACTAATAAAGCAAATGTACAAAACTGAAATAAATAAAACAGTGCTGGAATTTAAAGCTAAGAAAAATAAATCAGCAGAAGGACAAGACTGATTCCATGTCATTAGTCATTGTAAAACTATGTGAAAATGCCCCGGCTGCCTATTGTAATCTGGAACAAAAACACTGATCAGTTAACAGCAGTATAAAGCATGAAAAATTATGGACAGAAATAAAACGTTAATACCATAAGAGATGTAATATATACATGTGAATAACTATGGCATAATGAACGTAAGGAAATAAAGCATGAAACTATACAGCAATAAACAAAACCTCGGCGTGTGCAGGGGCCCTCTACACAATCCTCGGGGAACAGCTATCAACCACGAATTATGCTTATGAACAGAGTCTTCTCATGTATTCAAAACGCAGTCATAACAAGGAAATAATGTCACGACACAGTGGGCTTTCTTTACAGCAAAATTACATTACAAAAGCTAGCTACTATGCGTATGAGAACGCATTATTTATAACAGAGGATGACATAACTACTTTTCTACAATCTGCGCTGATAAAAGACACGTGAACAACCACGTCCAGAAATCTAGCATTATGGCTGCCGTGAAGATTAAATCTATGGAGGGTGGCCGTTGGATTCGGCTTATGGAGCAGTTCACAGGTGTTGATATGTCCCCTGAGATTTAGGAATGGCCACGCAAGTCTTCACGTGGTGAAAAACGGAGTTCTGTCATCGTAGGACTCTTAGGTTGACCACCACTTGACTACCTTTGACCACGACCTTCTTTGGTGAATTCGACTGAGCCAATAGGACTCGGTCCATATCCATGTCATTTCCAACTTGCCCATGTGGCTTGATTTGCCTGAAGACACCTGCAATATAGACTTTAACAAAATGGCTGCGGAAAGTTGAAGCAGCTGCAGAAAGTGACAAGATTCTGCAGCTCAATGAGCAAAAATCTAATTCAAACAATAGACACAAAACATAGTTAAAAACCACTTTAAATGCTCTTTTATGATTAATATGCAATTATGTTGATGACTTAGGAGGTCCAGGTAAATGGAAAAAGTCTAGAAAGGTGTATAGGAAAGATGCAAGTTTGGGACTCAACACCTACCTAGTTGAAAGCACATTAAGAAGCAATGTAGCATATTCCTGGTTGAGGATTTCGATAAGTATGTGATTTAGTTGACATCTTGTGACTGTCTCGTATGTAAATATATAAAATCATTTTTTTGGTACCAGTTTAAGGATTGATACCATCAAGTGTGTGCACTAACATGGATGGAACACTAACTGCATGTTGTATATATTGTAATGTAAATGAATAATCTCTTCTAGAAAAGGCTCCACTCATAATTCCATTTCGCAAATTCTTGCACTCAGTAATCGTGGTCAGATTTTAAGGTGCCATGTTCTCGTAAGGGTAAACCTACCTATCCATCTCTTTAAACGCACACATCACACATTTTGGCTTGATCTTGTGCTTGTTGTGGGGAAAATGTTGTTGCAGTGGAACCCCCAAATCAGATTTATTTGGGTTGAACCTGATTTGAAGGGTAGATTTATAAAGGTTTTGCATAGTACATATATAAAAAATATGTCGGGTTCTCCATAAATTTCCTGAGAGAAACTCCCCAACACAACAAGTAGAATACTTTTTGCAGTCAAAGAGATTAACTGTTTCTAGTCCTTTTTCAGAACCAGTACAAACTATAGACAATCCAAAATGCCTCATTTTTGGGCTATCAATACAATATCCATTTAAATAGACACAAGCATAGGTTAATAACAAATAACTAACACAATCTCAATGAAATACTGTGAGTAAAGAGAGCCACGGTTATATATCTGATTTAGTCGAAAATGGATTGATATCTTCCTCAATGTGGACTGCCAGCTTGTTTTCCACTTCTTCAATCAGGTCATGGTTGTCTTGGATGCCCTTGTGATAGTATGAAACTACCAAATCAAATGCCATCAGCTTTATCCTAGTGATCTCCATTTCTTTGTTCAATTCTTTCAAGCCCTTCTTGTTTCTGATTTCTCTCTTCCAATTTAAAAACACATACAAAAAGGCATTGATTGACCTCTTGCTTTAATGCAATGGCCACAACGTAAATAATTCTCCATGGAAAAAAATTCTCGAGGTCCTGCAATGGCTACAACGTAAATAATTCTCCAATGGCTACAATTTAAATGCTGTGTTTTCCTCACAATCCCTAACACTTCCTAGCACATGTTGGCACACCCTGGCACCTAGCACATCTTGGATGCATATCGCCCTGACACTATAACATGACTTAGTACTGACTATCATACTGTGTCACTCCCTCCTCGAGACACCTAGTGTAGAAATTATATAACTAATGTGTTATATATCATAGATTCTCCCGATCTCACACTATTTAACTTTATGTAAAATACAGAATCATTCCACCATTGATCATTTGTGGAATTTCAAAACTAGATCGCAATGCATACACATGAAGCAATAAAAATCAACACACATAACACAATTGTTTAACGGGAAAGCCTGAAGCTGAAAACCCCAACTATCTGTATAATATATGTCATAGAGATCATGTAACAATCCTCATACAAAGCTGAACATATCAAGCTCCCAGTACAATACAATCGCTACACACTATCATGAAGAAATCTGCAAATCTATGCACCGATTTCTTACCTCCTGATAGCCTGCCTCTACTGCACAATCCCTGCTGAAGAATAGCTCTGAATGACTTTAAATTTCCCTTTCCTTGACTGCGCAATCCTCATTGGCATTTCCAATGGATGTTTGATGCATTGGATGCATCAACATAGTCACAACTGATAGTCACACTTCCCTTTCACCTATCTCTCCACTGAGTCTCCACTGGAACTCCCATGCAAGTATTTAACTATTGTCTCTCTTCAGTTGATTAATGAGTTATTATTTGTGAATTAATTTAACTAATTAATTCACTCCACTCCCAATAATGTATCGATAAGTTAGAAATAGACACAATTAGTTCAATTGAGTTTAACTCCAAGGATGTAGTTAAACTGAAACAAACTCCATGGAATACTTCACCAACTCCATCATAACTCTACCACTTGAGTCCTAACTTGAGTCCTCCATGCATGAACACCAGTAAACCCTAGGAATTTGTTTAATTCCTTCAGCTAGCTGATCTACCACACCCGTTAATTGAAATTAAGTGCTCCAAGAGAATAAGTTGTTATTTAGGGTTTAATTATTATTAAGAGCTAATAATAATCGACACTTCTATTTTTAGATCAGTGATCTATAAATAGACTTCACCCAATATGTCTAAAAATAGAAATCCATCTGTTTTTCCAACTTGACCAACCATCCACAAATATCATCTTGCAACTCCTGAAATATGGTCTCCATGTCTAAAAATAGACTTGCGCCAAAAATAGCCTGCAGGCCCACTTAGTGAAGGCGACTCTTTTCACTAAGCTCATCATCTTGTTGAATCTCAACACCTATAACTCGCTAAAACTCCCTGTCACACACTCTTATTCATTCATTTAATTTTGACCTAGTTCTATGTTATGTTTTCCTGGCATTCCCTAACACTCCTTAGCACACATTGGCACACCTTGGCACTTGGAACATCTTTGTATGCTTCCCTAGAACTCTAACATGCCTTGGAAGTTCCTATAATACTGTGTCACTCCCTTATTAGCACACCTAGAACTGGCTGATACTTCATTTCCATGAATTTTAAAATAGTGCTCCCTTGTGTTTCCTTAACACTTGGCCCTCACACTCCCTAGCATGTATTCATGCCACACCCTGGCACCTTCCACATCTTGGCATGCCTATCATGCCTTGGAACTGACTAACATGTGTTATTACTTCTAGAAATTCCTTGACACACCTTGGTATTCCTTAGCTTTCATGTCGTCATAGATAACCTTACTTTTTTTGCGACTTGGGAACCCAACCAAGTCATTGCAAAATAAATGTTGTGCCCAACCCAAAGTTTCCATTTTTCTGAAACTACTTTGTACAACCCTTTATGTAACCATAGGCTTACCTCCTACAAGTCTTATTCCAGCCTTCCCCTAACACACTTTATCCTTGAGACACTTCGATTTCATTGACACTACTTGGCACACACTCTTATTCGTTCATTTCCATGCATTTTGACCTAGTTCTCCCTTGCAATGTCCTGGCACTCCCTCACACTCCTCAACATCCATTGACACTTTCTAGCATGTGTTAGCATGCCTTTTCATTCCTTGGCACACACTGACACTCCTTAGTTCTCATGCCCTCACAATTACCCTTACTTTTTTGGAACTTGGGAACCCAACCAAGTCTTTCCTTGACTATAACAACTTGACCAAGTTATGGTTACTACAACTAGATTATGCCTTGTTCACCTAATAAATGACTATAACACCTCACCCATTTAACCCCCTAAACCCTAAACCCCTAACCCATTTAACCCCCTAAACCCTAAACCTCTAAACCCTTAACCCCTAACCCCTTAAACCCTAATTCCCGACCCTAACCCATTTAACCCCCCCAAACCCTTAAAAACCTAACCCTTAACCCCTTTAACCCCTAACCGCTAAAATCATTAACTGCTAAATCCCCTAACCCCCTAAACCTCTAAACCCCTAACCCATTTAACCCCCTAAACATCTAACCCCTTCACCCTTTAACCCCTAACCCCTAAAATCCTTAACTACTAAATCCCCTAACCCCCTAAACCTATAAACCCCTAAACCCATTTAACCCCATAAACCCTAAACGTCTAACCCTTAACCCCTTAACCCCTAACCCATTTAACCACCTAAACCCCTAAAAATATAACCCATTTAACCCCCAAAACCCTAAACCTCTAAACCACTAACACCTAAACCCCTAACCCCTTAACCCCTTAACCCCTAAACTGTTAACGCTTAACCATTAACCCATTAACCCCTCACCCCTAACCCCTACAATCCTTAACTTCTAAATCCCCTAAGTCCCTAATCCCTAATCCCTTAACCACCAGCTCATTATTCACCTAACCCCTAACTGCGCCTAAATCCCCTAACCCCTAAGCCCCAAATCCCTAATCCCTTAACCACTAACTCATTATTCCCCTAAACCCTAAATGCGCCTAAATCCCCTAACCCCTAACCCCCCAATCCATAACCCCTTAACGACTAACTCATTATTCCCCTAACCCGAATCCCTAATCCCTTAAATACTAACTCATTATGCCCCTAACCTCTAAATGCGCCTAAATCCCCTAACCCTTAAGCCCCCAATCCCTAACCCCTTAACCACTAACACATTATTCCCCTAAACCCTAAACCTCTAACCCCTAAGCCCCTATTCCCCTAACCCCTTATTATGCCAGGCTCTTGGTGCTTTCTTAAGGCCATACAAGGATTTTACCGTTTGCATGCTTTATGTTCCTAACCCTTCACAAAAAATCCTTCTGGTTGGGACACAAAAACATTCTCTTTCATATCTCCATTCAAGAAAGCAATTTTTACATACATTTGATGGAATTTCCAATTTTTTGAGTTTTTAGGGCAAAGAATGTCCATATGGTATCCCATTTTTCTATGGGGGAAAAAGTATTCTCATAATAGACCCCTTCTTTTTGTGTGAAACCTTTTGCCACAAGCCTATATTTATTCTTTTCAAGTGAGCCATCTGCTTTATACTTTTTTTTGAAAAATGTTAGCGCTTAATTTAGCAAGGGTCCTAGGAGGGGTTCCAAAGGGACTACTACTAGATCAAGTGGAAACAATGGGACAAGGACCCATTGTCACCTCATTCAATTTCCCCTGCTCTTTATGAAATTTCACTGATGGGAGGAGTCTCGGTATAGGGAAATTACTAGAATGATGAGACCAATAATGATGCACAATGTGATTTCCAATGCCCATTCAAATAAGAGGATTAGATAATAGGTTCCCTACTTTAGAAGCAAAAGAAGGACTCTCCAAGAAAGGCTTGAGGGAAAGATGACCTCGGGTTTAGGAATATTAAAAAATGATAAATGCCTAAGATCAAAACTTCCAAAATCCCTCTCTTGTGATTGACATGTTTATACTAGGCTTCAAAGTGAGGCAAGTAAAAATTCAATTAAAGTATGAGCTTTGGGAGAATCTAGGGTGACTTTCCATGAATTGTTTTTTGAGAGAAATACTATAAGAGACTAAGGTTTGGGAGATATACCATGGTAAAGGCTCATCCAATGATCATATATAGTTAATATAATAGGTTTTGAATGATGAAATACAAAGTGAAAACCTTCAAGAAATCCTCAAGTCAAAGGAGCATCACGGGTTCCCTCTTGGTGTGATAGTTAGGGCATCAATTTATTTGAAATTCCACCATCGTATTTTGTTCAAAATTGGTGGATGCCTAGATCTCTAATTCCACCATCCCCTAACCCCCTAAACCTCTAAACTCCTAACCCATTTAACCCCCTAAAACTCTAACCCCTTAACCTCTACCCCTCTAACCCCCCTTCAACCCACTAACAATATGTGTATGACACTCTTCTTATGGGCTCTCCCTCGGTCAAAGAAGCCCTTTCCTGGAAAAACAAAGAAAACACTGAATGGAGGAAATGACTCAAGGCATCGGAATGGGTCCAGAAAGATCACTCTCAGGATTGGACTAACCTAGCTGATGAGCTAAGGAGAAGGAAGATTCAAAGGGACGATCATCCGGGCAAGCTAAGATGGGGCTCTAATGCGGCTGGCCACTTCAACATAAAATAATCCTACGACCCCTTATCTAACTCCACTCACATCCCCACTCAAGATATATGGTGTGTCCATCCCTTCACGTCGCCGAAATTTTGCACGTTCCTAAACCTGGACAATCAATGAACTCACGCAGTCATATCGGGTGACATATTTTGGATGATTTACCAATCAACTGATTTTAAGATGTATAAAAATATAGGTGAAAAACAATATGAAACATTTTATAAAACTTCAAATAAAAATATGGATTGATTAGAAATTTTGGGATGAGGCTAAGGAATGCTGCATAATAAAGACTCTAAGAGCGCATTGGTTGCCCGAATATATGGTAGTTGTTTTTTTCCTTTATTTTTTAAGCATCCTGCAAAGAAAAAGGTTATGAGGAATTATGAGGTGATGTGAATAAATGTGATATATTTATATAACTTAAAGGTATTAATTTATAATAAGTATTAAATCACTCAAATTTTTTATTTATTTCATTTTATTATATTTTTTATTGTGATAAAATTAAAAAAATTATAAAAAATAAATGAATTATATTTTTAATTAAAATTATTAGTATTAGTAAAGGCTCCTTCTAGGTCTCCAGATTTCTCTACCTCTTCAGTGATTGAGAGGTTCGATTGAGCTCGCAGGCTCTGGATGAGAGATTTGTGTAGTGGTCTGACTTGTCCAAGGTCGATTCCTTGAAATTCTCTCTTGCAACCAAGCTCTTCCATCAAGGTCCAGACATGCCAGGGAAGAATCATTTGTTTGTGCGCAAGATTTGAAACATTATGGATGCAATTAACTAAGGATGTGATTATGTAAGCAAGGTGCATATAAATAACTTGTTATTCGAAATGGTTATTGGTCTACATCGGTTTCCTTGGCTTTCACGAGAGAATTTGTTATCTTTATTTCTCTCTGGTGCTCTTCATTCGGCCTTTGTTAGTCATTGGTATTATCTTGTGGCGATTGGTAGTCAACCACTCATTATTTTGGCAAGAAATTGGGAATTTGAGATTGAACTAGTTAGTGATAGAGTATGCAATTGGAAAGACCAAATGATGGACAATACCAGTTGTGAAGGTGGAGCAGTGGGATCCTCAAAGTTCCCCCTCGACCTACACCTTCCTATAGTATAAACTCTCACTCAATACAAACAACAACAATAGATATATATGGTTACTAAAGGAAAACAACAAGTTATTACAAAGGGGGCACCATAGTGAACTATTTCTAGTAGGTTGGAACTTCATAATAAGAAAAAAATAGATATCATGGAGTAGTGCCACAGTGTTGTGTTGACTTGTTGCTCATACATTTAATGCACTATTATGAGTATTACATGCTAAAATAACACATATTTTAGAAGACACGTGCCTCACTAAAGATACTTTAAACAAAATTGTCAATTAAAGGGAAAACATTAGCTACAAAGTGTTTTGAGGAGATGTGTGCTTTCAACAAACCTGGTTTTGAAAGAGAGAAAATTCACTAGAGAGAAATTGTGACATCCAAAATGATCTAGCACATAGGCCTTTAACACACAATTTTATCCTCTTCTATTTCATCGATTACAATCTCTATCTTCATATTTTGTTCTATAAAGGAGAGGTGAAAGTCCTCATTCTAGAGGGTGGATTTACTACATAGGTGTCAAGAGATTCTCATCATCTGCCCTCTTCCATTTCATACTTGAGAGCACTCCCACTACATGCACTTGATAGGGTAGCCCATGGTATAGTGTCTCTTGATTTACTTTCCGACACTTCATTCACATATCAAATGAATTATAATATACTTATTTTATAGCTCTTTGAGTTCATGTGTTTGTTTTGTATATGTTATCATGCTACAAGGATTATGTTGTCATTAAAATGCACTTATTTGAATGTTACTTTCATATTGGATGGATATTCTTTGCCACTTTTCCATCTAATCACAAGAATTTTAATTAGGAAATTCATCACTACCCTCTATAATTTAATTTGCACTCAAAGACACCATTGTATATTGGATTATTTTAGACTTACACCGACACAAATATCTTAAAATAATCCTTATGAATAAAAATAAATAGTAATAATCCTCATTAATTAATAAAGTTACTTAACTATTGATAAAAACACTAAAGGATGAAACAATAACAACAATTATATCACTAGAATATAAAGATACTTTAAAACATTTTTTTAAGCCAAACTAATATTTTGTTTTAAAATCCTAAATTATCATTTGAATTATTTTAATTTAAAAATTAAAACTCTTTAATGGTCTTAAATTAGAAATTAACACAATTCATTCAGAAATTAACACCTTTCATTCAAAGAGGTGACAAATTTTGAAAAAGAGGGGAAGTAAACAAATTCATTCGTTTCATTTATTTCTGCCAAGTTTTAATCCAACCTAAAAGAGGTCACATGTATAACACTCCCATGAGACCGTAAGTCATCTAGATGAAGGAGATAGAGAGAACTCAGGCCCAGCGCATGTTCATTTGTCCCCCTAGCCACTTTGAAATATTTTGTTTCTCCTTTACTGTTTTAACCAATCCCTCGCTTTACACTCGATCCTTTCGCTTTCTCTGCAACAAATATTTTCCCGACGGATAGAAGCCTTCGGGGGAAAATGAGGCAAACAGGCGAACAATTCTATAGTTGAAGCTTCTTGCTCACAGACATGGGGGTAATTTCCCAGGTTCCCTTGCTTGCTTTCATGCCGATTTTCTGAAGTTAACAACACCCCTTTTGATCCCCATTTTGCAGTACGGGACTTGCATCAAGGGCAGGGTTCTACAATTAAGGGTTAGGGTTTATAGATTGTTTTGTGATTTGATGCAGACTGAAAGGTTATTTAAAGATGATGCCAGGGATGAGAAGGGTGAATGGGCCAGGATGGTAAGTATCTCCTCCGATTGCGCAATTTGTTCTTATTTCAGGTATGCATCCTTAACCAAATAGGGAGTGGCCCTGAAACCTCTTACTTATGGATATGCATCCTTAACAAAAGAGAGTGAAGTTTTGGGCTTATAAAAGTACATTTCCAAGACATCATATACTCTCACAAGGTTTCTACTAATCGACAGGCTAATAGCATGGCGAAAGCCACATACTTCCCCTAATATACCTCTTTCTTCTTCAAAATTTTTACTTGCATCCTGTATTGCATTGAGGCCTACACAAGCAAGTCCCATTTGATTCAAAATAATTCCCAAGAACTAGGTATTCTTCTGAACCCCGCATCTGAACTTGCAAATGGCACTCTTGAATGCCATATAAGCCTCCTTATATTTTCCAATTATGTGGAATAAAACTCCCATCTGAGCTTCAATCCCAACAATTTCACTTTGTTGTCCGAGTAATTTCTCCAGAATCTTCAGGGCTCGTCAGAACAGCCTAATTGCAAATTGATATTCACCCATAGATTCAAATAATCTGGCAACCTCTATCAAACCAATTGCAATCTCATCAGGGGGATCGCCTACTTTTTGTCTTCCAAAAATCCTCAATGCATTTTCATAGTAACTTTTTGACTCCTTGAGTTTTCCCATTTTCATATAGAGTTCAACAAGGCTTACAAATAATATCCCTACTCATGTGTGGTCTTCCCCATGTATCCATTCAAAGATTAGAAGAGCTTTTCGATAGGCAGTTAGTGCTTCATCATAGCGACCCAGAGTGAGATATGTGTCTCCAATGCTGGCATCTATATATGCCACCTCAACATATTTTCTGTTTGCTAAAAAAAATACTCTTGCTAGAGCCAAATTTTGCAATGCCTTCTCATGGTCACCATTTCCACTAAGAATAATAGCCATTAACTTTCTGTCTAAACCTACTTCTTCTGAACCTGCACCACATTGTTCAGAATGAATATTTTGGGCATGTTTACATAGCTCCTCTGCCTCTGTGAACTACATGACCTGTTAAACCTAGACATTGTTCAAGTTAATTAAGACATAGAAAACACATCTAAAGCTATAAATTTATCATCCAGATACAGTAATTACATTGTTATGGGACATCAATTGAGTGCAAAAAAATTCAATCGCCATTTTTCTTTTCCAAGGAAAAGACAAGTATATCAACAAAAGTTGCTACATAAATAAAGTTGTAAATGACACATCAAATAGGCAAGATGTAGTTACAAGAGAGCGTGCTTATTGAGCTTTTGTCATGGCACTTTATATGTATACTTCTCCTCTCGGGAAATTGGCACTTAGTAGTTGTCCAAAAATTGCAGGGCTAGTTCACAGGCAGTAAAGGCCAGAAAAATAGGGAATATGGCCTATTTGTAATAATAGTAGTTGGCAAAGAAATGTTAATGAGCTGAAGAAATAGGTTACAGATACCCTTGGCAAAACAATTTAGAATTTATATAAAAATATTTCGGTGATAATCACATCTAATCAAATTTTGTCGACGCCTTTCAAACCAGCTAGTGTGGTTCATCATCAGGACAAGATGATGATGAACCACATTGGATGGTTCGAAATGCGTCGACAAAATTTGATTAGATGTGTTTATCACTGAAATATTTTTATATAAATTCTATGGATCACATAAGCCAAATTCCTAATTTAGAATTTTTTATCCGATTTTCTTGAATATAAATGTCCTAGATACAACAATAGGGCTATGTGAAGATAGTGTCCACCGAATTTTCTTCATAATATTTTTCCAAGCTCTTTGTTTTTGGGTCATAGAAATACATGGAATTAGTTTAGTTTGTCTCAATGACTGGACGTTCACCTAATTTACAACTGCAAAAATGGGAAGCTTTTGTAGCGTAAAATAGAATTTTCAGAGAAACAACTAAATTTGGTTTTGAGTTGGGAAAGCAGGGGATTTATTTATCAAATAAATGTCGAGAGCTCAAATATAACTTCATTTTTATTAGTCACCTACTCTCTCATTGTCGTTTGGAAGTTGCAAATTGGCAGCTTACCAATTTTCCACGATCAGGTCTACCCATTCACAATTTTGTTTATAGTGATTTCAATGACCCGGGGCACTCTCCAAACTACCTCCCCGAAAGGAGCCAACAAATCTAGGGGCTTAAGGTGAATGGTAATAATTCACTATTCTGCTCTCCAAACTACCTCCCAAAAAGGAGCCAACAAATCCAGGGGCTTAAGATGAATGGTAATAATTCACTAGTCTGCCTATGTGTGCCCTGCCATACCTGTACAGGTATCTCACTGTATACGCCTTTTCCAGTAACCATTACCAAAAATTAAGCAAAATATAGTTTCACAGTTCCAATCGATATGTGTGTTTAGGGATTTTCTGAGGTTTTGGGTTGATTCAGAAACCCGAAAACCCCATGGGGTATTGTGGAGTCATGAAAAAAGAACCATCATAATAACCCTCAACCTCCAAGATATCTTTCCAACTTTCATAGTTAGAAGTAAAATTTGATCATCTCCTAAGTATAAATAGTACCACAATTTTTGGGGAAAAAGAGAAAAAGAGCAGAAGCTGATTAAACCATAAGACACGATGAGAACAAAGATATTGATAGGTACACACTACGGAAGAAATGGTAGATAAAGCTCTGCTCAGATAAGGTCCTGCTTTACATGAATTTAGCTCTGCATGAGCTTGGTCTTGCACGGCCAACACAATAAGGGTTTTATCATCCCTATAACCTGAGCAGAGCTATGAGCGATACCCCTAACTTGCTACATTTTACGTCCTTCCATATGCTACAAATGCCTCATGGTGCAGGCATGGTAGTTAAGGTAACTTACCTGACCTTCCTGAACTCAATCCTGAAAAATCTTACCTGAGAATACGCAGATATCTACTGAATAATAAGAAATTTATCAAGAAATATCAGTACACATATGGTTCCTAATAGGTATAATAAATTATACTTGAAGCTCGAAATATCATTTATTCTTTCAAGGGAATGCTCACCTGCAAATGAGACTCTGCTATATACCGGCAAGTATCAGCAACTCGACGATCCTTATCTCCCAGAGCCTGCTTCTGAATTCTGAGGCCTTCATGGTAAGATATCAAGGCATTCTCATATTGACCCAACATAGAATAAGTATCCCAAGCTGCATATGCCCTGCAAATGCTCCAAAAACCATCTCAGAACCCATATCAGGGATGTACATAGCCAGTGCCTTTTTCAATATTCAAATGCCTTCTTCATATTGCCCAAGCCTACACTTAGTTGCAGCCAGGAGATAAAGGCTCATTACAAGCTCATGCCTTACATTTCCACTGCCGTTTTTCTCAAAAATGTACCAATTATAGTTCAGTGAAGTAAATCATACGACAATGGTGTAACTGACAGCTCAAGATGCTCCTTTAGAAACAGAAAAACATGACCAACAAGCTCATGAGTGTCCCCATCCAATCCACTTAATGAAAATATATTCTTACTGATATACAAAGATGTATATCTCCTAAAACGAAGATGCATGTGTCAATTTATTTTCATAAGAGAATTATGCAAGAATGTCTAATAAGGTGAATTCAAAAACCACAAGAATGCCCTACATTATCACCTGATTACTTTTGAATATATGTATTAAAGAAAATAAAATCATGAAAATACAATTCTCAATATTCTTCTTTAGTGACCACAGTTTATGGTAAATAGATCAGTATGATAGCTAAGACGATTGCAAGAAAATCATTTAAATCCATTTGTTCTGATATGTAAATTTGAGAAACCTAAAAAAAATCCAAAATATCACATATTAAGAAAAAATAACAACAGGTAAACTAATAAATTCGTTAGCTTACAGTGAAAAATAGACATAAACCTCTTTTGTATTTATTATTTAGGCATTCAAATTGTCATATTGAGCAGAAGGATATGCTGGAAAAAACCCTATGACAATCATCCCTAAATGCTTGCATATATACAACTACAGTTTATTTCTACAGATGCACACTACAAGCTAATATTAATTATTTCTATTTTTCTCTAGATCCGCACAATGAAATTATGCACCTCATCCAAAGAGTGTACAAATCTTTTACATTTAATATAAGAGTTCATATATAATTGTAGTAAGATAAGTTGGTTAGGTTTAGAAAACAAAACCTAAAGTAGGCTAAGAGAGCTGCAGTAAGTGCAATGAGTTAAAAAGCTTTTGTATCAATCTTAAGCAAGAGCTTCAGGCTTAATCACCAGCTGCTTATAAATCACCTTGTAAATTTTTCCATTTTATAGTAGAGTACTAGATAGTAAACATATGCACTTTTCTGACAAAAAAGGGAAAACATGAACTAAACACATGAATGTGTGAATTCCCTCCCTTTGCAAACTGAGGTATGAACTTTTGAGACTAAATATCAAGGATGCATAAGCTTAATTACCACAAATATGTGATTTAGTATTCCCTTAAAGCCCACACCTATTGGTGTCAATGGATAGGTATATATATAAAATGGAAAAATATCCACAATAGCATATAGAGTATAAACTCTAGACACATATGAGCAGTTAAAATACCCTTTCTCTATATTTACTCTTTGAAAACTTTTAATTTAAATCCCTACAATGGATGACCCCATCTGCAATTTATGTAGTCTTGTTACACATTGATTACTACAGGCCAGAGTTGTTCTAAAGATGAACACAAGAATGCAATGAAAGTTTCTAAGCTTGATAGCGATAGCAAAACAAGGATATAAGTATTTTATAAGAAAAAAGGGATAACAAAACATGGATATAAGAAAAGAAAACAGGGATAGAAAAATAGGGATATAAGAAAATTTCACCGTTTGCTTGAGCATCATCCAATTGGTCCTGGCCATCACTTTTTACTATCCACTGAAGGCCATCTCTTACTTAGTGCAAATTTCCACAAGGATTCACCCTGAAATAAATTAGCACAACGCTTCTGGACACATGATGCAGCAACCCAATTGGAGGTAGGAAGCCTCACAAACACTTCAATAAGAAAATGATCAGGAAGCCTATCAAAACAACTCTCTTCAACTTCAGTACTCATGAATTCCTCTAAAATTTCTGAATTTCTCAAGGAACTGGCCTCAGGTGTTTTAACGTTAAATATATTTTCATCACAACAGTCTGTGGGGATCTTATTCCTAGTTGAAAATGTTTCATTCTTGTAACTTTCCTTTTCAAGACTTAAAAATGTTAATTTATTTGTGTGAGAACTACAATAATCTCTTATATACTACAGTTTCTCACTAATTCACCACTGGGGCCTTTGTTCAGAAGTGAGGTCAACGGAATATTATGTCATCCATCATGTTTCCATTCCCTCTATAGTTTTCCTTGTTTGCCTCACCTGAATGTGATGGCAAAAAAGGGATGAGATGGGTGCAAGTCTTTGGGTGATTTTTCCAAATAGATAGCCTTTAGTATTACCATTGGATCTAGGTGATTTTGCGAAATAGATACCCTTTATTCCAACCATTGGATCTGGATCTGAAGAATGTCTTCATTGCATGTATTTCAAAGCAAATTCCAAAATAATTTTTTTGCTCTTATTTCTCTTATGAGATCAACTCCTGACTGATGTTCCATTTACTAATACAAGTGATCCCTGATATTGACCTTGTGGATGACACAAATATCAACGTTTTAGTTTGATATGGTAAGTTGATTTTAGATGATGCATATACCTGGTTTGGTAAAATTAATGGAATTGGTTGACAAGCTATAGCCTATATATCGTATGCTAGTTTCAACTCCTAGAAGTGTATACATTCATTAAGGCTTTTTGGTTGCATCTATTGGAAATTGTGCTTTAATTTTCTAGTTTGATCCATTGAGGCAGTCATCAAGAAAAAAAATATTTCATATCTTTTTTTTTTTTTATCTTGGTTCAAAATCACTATTCAGTGGAACCAAAGGGTCAAATTATTCACAGAATCAATGAACAGTATGAGAAATGGCCCCACATCTCTCTCTCTATATATATATATAATAATATCCCATCTATATCAGGTGTTTTCCATTGCCCATGCCAAAAAGATTTGGAAAATACTAACTCAGTAACAATAAGTTGTTACTGTTAGTGATTATAGATAACAAGCCTTTCTTATCCATTCCACAAAATAGAAAAATGGAAGTCCTATGGATGAAATTTTAATGTGCAGCTGCTTATTTTCACTATACTACTCAACAAAACCTGAGGTTGTGCAAGACGAATTAACTCATTATAAGATATTTGGCATCCATATAGCAATAGGCATATAGTATTCGTATGGTTTTGTCAACTGTTGCACTTACTCGCATCCTGTTATGGCATATTCTTGTTAGTGACTTAGTGCATACCATCTTTTTTTTTATACTCATTTTTAATATATTTTAGATTTTTATGTTAAAATGAAAAACTGATTTTAGTGTATTTGAAAGTGCATAATACCCGATTAAAGATGAGCTGGTAATCATTACTGGAACTGCGAAAGATATTGACAAACAGAACGCACTATCTGATGCTATTGTTGAAGTCCTTCAAAATGAGTTGGGCCTTCCAGTTATCTATGGTAATCAAAATGACCTTGTACCTAGAAGACACATAATTTTCAAAGATGGACTACCTAACCATACCAATGATCATCAAACATCTAATGATAGGATTTCAACTCATGAAGAGGATAGAAAATTTGGCAGTAGATTTGAAATCTCTGCAATTTCTCTACAAAAGCCTCCAACCATTGAGAGGCTGCGGATATCAAAGAAATCTCTAAATCAGTGGCTGAGGAAAAGAATAGATTTAAGAAGGCAAGGCAATGCTGAGGTGCATGACTGACCATCTGTGTCTTGTAATGGTTGAACTTACAAGTAAAAGGATGCAGAGAAATTAATAAAAATAAGATCGTATATTAACAAAATTGATTGTTGAGTTCTTACCTGTTCCGTAATAATTTACCTTGCCTTCGCAATAATGAAAGTTGATGCACATCAAAGGCCATAGTATTGGGAAACAACAGTTGTCTACATAGTCAGGACAGTTTCAGTCACGGGAAAAGTCACTCACACTGGGTTTGAACCGTTGAAGTGCATTAAGGTGTGTGGTATAGTGCCCATCTAATTATATATGAGCGTTAATTGAACTATTTCCCTTTTTGTGTAGAGACCCATCAATGTTTTATAAATAATGACGGGTTGACTAAGTCTTCACGGTTAGTCCTTTTTCTAGCTCAACTAGGCATTGTTAATTCTGCCATGCCATATAGTCTTCAATATTTTTTTCTCCATCTAGTGGAGTAAAAAATTTGTACTGGTAACCAGAATTTACACATACTCAATATCTATCTTGTCATTTTGTTGTTGTACGATGTTGTATTTACTCTGTTGATTTTTTATTTCCCTACGGAGAAATTAAATACAGGGAAACAAAATCGATCAGTGAATTGTACAAAACTCAAAATATGTAATATAGAAATTAACTGTAAGTTGGCAGAGGAGAAGAAACTAAAATGATTGGGTGTAGAATGAAAGGAAATGAAACTGAATTGGAAAGTTCCACCTGCTTCAGATAGTAGCACAATCATCAACACAAACAATTTTGTATTATATTTTGGTACAAAGAAGCATCCATGAAATGTATGCAGGATTTTCAAATTTAAATCCAACTCATATGTTTGACCTTTATAATCATTCCTTCTATCCAAATATGAAGAACTGAATGTGATCCAAGAATCTGATTGTTTTGTAGAGGAAGCAAAAGAGAACTATAACCATAGAAATGGGTGGGTTTCCAGTTAAATTATTTTGCTAGCGTATGAAGAATAAGCCTTTTTGTTGTCACAAGCAACTAACTTGGAGAGAATTCAGTTAAAAGTATCACTTTTTGGCAAATATTTTTATTATATATCCCTTTTCCCATTAACATGAATCTGCAGCATGACTTATTGTTATGCCTAACTACTGATATCATGCATTTGTAATTTATTGAGATAATCTTTCAACCAGACATACTGCACACGGTGTGGTATTATTGTTGGGGAGTAAAGTGAGATGACTTGTTATGTTTCTTGATTACAAGACAAATACAATGTTATCCTCCGATTTGTTGGCCTGCTCTTTTGATGTGGTTTGAAAAAATTATGATAAAAGTAATAGATGGCATCTCACATTTTTTATTTGGGATGGGCAATGGTTGGAGTAGAAATGCAATATACAGGTTGATGCTTCTTTTGTGGTTATGATTTTGAAACATTTACAGATCACTGAGCTTCCTTTATTCCTTCCATTTCAGTACTTGAATGATTAGGTATTATGCTTTGTCAAACTTGTGCACTTAGCTTATGGCAAGTGTAAGGCATTCCTACATTTCCTTTTAATAAAATGCTGAGCTCAAAACTCAGAAACCTATCATTTTTCATTTACAATTGGCGATATATTTGATAGATGCAGAAAACTGTTGTTAGGTCTCTGTAACAAGCAAGATTGGCAAAGTCCGATCACAGAGTTAACATCATTTCAACCAACTTTGGGATTCTAGGATCTAGCCCTCCTGAATCCGGAGAGGGATCTCTCCAATATGTACAAAGATGGATATTGTCTTTGAAGTTTAGGGTGATGATATTGGGCTAGTTATGAAGGCCAAGGGTTTTGTTTGGTTTTCTCAGATGGTGGAACATAGTTGCTGTCTGAGACGGAAAGATCTATATGCAAATAGGTTCAAAGGTGAGAAGTTGCAAGTGAACAAAATAAGCTTTGATTCTAAAGAAAGACGATGGCAAGTTTTCAATCCATTGGGCTATGGAGTCATAAGAGAATTTAATTGAAACAACCAGGTTCAAGAGTAATCTATGGGGCAAGTCATCTAGGCCTAAGGATCTCTTTGAAGTTTGATTTATGGAATGGGGTGATACAAAAAGAAGGGGAATTAACAGATGCAGAACAAAGAGCAGCCCAGGATCTGGTAAGTACTTTGAAACTAGCCAGCCTTTGACCAGGCACTTAAGAAAAACATAGAAGCAAACTAGGATCTGGTAAGTAATTTGAAACTATCCAGCCTTTGATACACTTCTAATAGAACACAGATTAAAAACAAAGGGAAACTTGAAGGCAACCTTTGGAGCAGAAACTAGCGGGCAGGGCTCACCTTTCTCCTCATCTTAGTTCTTCTTTACTTAGTTGCTTCCAAGACAATCACCAAGATAACACAGAATGGCCCAAGATCTGATAAGTACTTTGAAACTAGTCAGCTTTTGACACATCCTAAGAGAAACAGACAAATAGTTGAGCAAACAAGAAAGGGACTCAGGGCTAACCTTTGATTTCCTCAATTCATTCCTCACACAACATATATGAAAGTAACATTTAAAAATAACATTCAGCAGTGACGAAAAGATGAGGGAACGCCAGCATCTCTGTGCTTAGACTGAATTAAATCATTTCTAAATAACACAATAAGAAGAAAACATTGGGATAAAGATTTTTCAGCCAGAGAAAGTCACTGATGTACAGCAAAATCTAACACTGTTTAAACTGTTCTTTATAGTGGAGAATGAAACAAATTGAAAACAGAAATAAAATGACAAGTTACAGTGAGAATAACATCACCATCAGCGTAGACCAGGATCCCATAAATCAGCTTGTATTGATTGCTTCAAACCGGTTACAATCTTCAAATCCAATGTTTTAATTCACCTCTCTTCACAACCTAGTCTATCTATTACAAGCAGAGCTCCAAGGGCCCATGAAACCACTATTTACAGTCAAGAGTTTTCCACTCAGAAACAGCTACAGCGCTTCAGCAATTACATGGACAACCAACTAATCCAACCCCTCACTCATCTTCTTCTGGAGTATTTATAGAAGGATGAGGAGGTGAGATCTGATAAAAAGATCTCAAACACAATCAATGCAGAATTAATGTCTTCCTGACCCCGTGAGGTTCGATGAAGAAATTCTACAGGTGTTATATTACATTAATGTGTTTATACTGATGAAGTAAGCTCGAAGGGAGCTTATGTTGACCTTTGAGGCTCTGCGTACTGTTAGGGTTACTCTACAAACTTTCTGTCATTGAAATCCGGTGCAGTAATAACTTCTTTGGTTGTTCCGAGGCATAATATTTGATCTCGTTCAATAAATTCATCCTCTGATTGAGCATTCTGAGGCAATAGGTGGCACTGTAGTGGTTGAGGAATCAATTCGCCTCAAAGTATGGCGGTGGAGGCGATCTATCTGATGAACACTTTTAGGTTTTGCTTTAATCCGTGTTCTGAGCCGGGGATTAGGCTTTTGATAACCGTCTTAGCCGTAATCCCCACCAATTTATTCATAAAACCGCTGCTCTGGTTCATTTTACCTTCAAAACCTGATACTCTTTCTCTGCTCTGACATTGATGGCATTCTTCGAGCTTTACAGGGATGTGCGGCAACCAAAGCTCATGAAACTTTGTTGATATCATTGTTCTTCTCCGTATGATCGATTCCCTGGATTAATCGGAAGGACTGGAGTCGTCACTCTCATCCTTTAGATCTTCATAGAACACGAAGAAAAAACCTTAAAAACCTGCAAAAAACAAGAAAAATGAGGAAATCCTGCGTTATATGGATAGACTGCATCGGAGGGCGTGCGGGAAAAAGGAGCGATCAGAGCCGTTGATCGTATGGCAATCAACGGTTGGGAGCAAACTGAACAGTCAATGGGGAAAAAGGTGGACTGTACAATGGAATCGGGAGAGTGAATGTAGACCTTCGATCTACAGAGATCGACGGCGGGGATTGGCCTTTAAACGCGCCGGGGAAGATTTAATCGGGCGGGCGAATTTGTTAAAGGGTGAGCGGGAAAGGCGATCAGGGACCGTCGGATGGGAGGGCCCAGATCCGACGGCGGGGATGAATCCCGCTGCATGGCCATAGGACGAGGTTTAACGCGTGGGCAATAGACATGGCACGGCGGTTTTGGGATGAAGTGGCGAACACGTGTCGGCCAGCGTGTGGGATCGCTGGCCGACGGTATAAAACCGCTCCCGGACGAAAGGTGGTGCGGGCACAAAACCGGTGGAAATGGAAAACAGCGCGGCGAAGGGGGGGTCCACCAGATGAGGGGTACACTCCGCACCGTTGATCCGTGGGACAGATCGACGGCTGAGTTTTAATATGATTTTCTTTGGTGGAAAAATAAAATAAACCCGACTTTGCGTTTTACAAAGGTTTTCAATGTTTTCGGGTAATAAATTATTTCTGAGGGTTAAGCGCCTGGCGGTCTTAGCACACGGTTCTGGCGTCGGGGCATATGGAGGAAGAAACAGAAAGGGGCTTAGCCTGAGGGGCTAACGCCTAACGCATAGAAACGTATGTTTTTCTATGGTTTTTGAATGATTTTTGCAAAAGGAGAAAGGCTCCGATAGGTCAAAAAGTGGGTTTTTAACCTTAGGAAATGAGATTAATGGAGGAATAAGGAATATAAAAGGGTTTGATGGGGTTTTTATGGATGAAAGGAGACTTGAAGAAATGAGGGAAAGATGGAAGAAGGGGAGAGGAAAAAGGAGGAGGATGCAGCAATATTTGATTAGGATTTTCATGGAACATCAGAGGCAGAGAGGATGAAGAGTATGTAGAACCAATCAGTAGTTTGTGATCTTACCAACAGTCTTCAAGCACCAACAAGTTTCAGGATTGAATTTGTTTCTTGAAGGCTGCAAAGAATATTTAGCCACCAACTGATATAATTGAAAAATATAGGTGGCTAACAGTGGCTCCACTTGGGGATGGTGCCTTCCTAAAGGCATCAAGAATTCAGACTTGATTTCTCTGGGCTGCTGACTGGTGTCTGACCCATCACTTATTCATGCTTGTCTTCTGGACAAAATAATGTCAGTCATGAAAGAGAGGTGAATTTCATCAATACAGCTTCTACCTACCCCAATCCTACTGATCTAACATTTTTTCTTCATCAGAGTGCACTTGGATTGGCAAACTCTTTACACAACATTTTATTCTTTTGAAAACAGGAAATATAATCTACTTCTACTCCTTATTTCTCCCTGAACTCAGATTAAACAGTTGAGTTCAGATATTCCTCTACCTATTCTACTGTTTGTTGGGATTAAACAGTCCAACAAACTTTTATTCTCTAAATTCTACAACAGAAATTTAAAAATAGCCAAGTCAAGATTGAGCTATTTGACTTGCTATGATCTATGGCATAAAGGCAAGCTACACATAGATTATTATTTGCAGAAAATTTTAAAACAAAACAGAAGGCTTAAGATCTGAGAATTTTCTCATTATGGCCTTCTCTCATATTCACAGCTCTGTTTTTTCTTCTCAGTGAGCTATCTTCATGTTTCCTCTGGTTCAGGTTTTGAGCGAATTAGAACCGGGTCTTTTCCTTTGACTCAGAAATTGGAGTAGTTTTGAGTCAGTTCTTTGGACACTTTGGTTCAGATTTTGAGTTTGTTTGAACCTTGATTTCTACCCTACTCTATCTACTGATAAGCCAAGATTAAACAGTTTGGCAAATCAAATTTTCTACCCTATCAGCAGAAAATTGAAAGCTAATTAGTCAAGATTAAACAGTTTGACCAATTAGAAGTGTGTTTCAAAGAGTGGCATTTAAGCTTGCACACTTTCAGATTCATTTCTCTTTTTTCTTTTTTTTTGGCATGGGGCCTTGCCTTTCTTGTTTTCATTCCTGCCCTCTTTTCATTTTTTCTTTGTTTTTGTATTTTCTAATTTTTCATAACTTTGAATACAAATGGTGGATGGAATATTTACAATGGAAAAGGTAAAAAGGCTTCAAACATGAAATAATTTAAGAAAGATAATGCTTAAGCATCCTGCCATTGACAGGACCCCCAAACAATTCTGCTCCATTCAGCTCTTGTAAGAAAAATGCATTGTTTCCAGCAACTGAATGAATGGAGTAAGGGCCAAGCCACAGATTGTCAAATTTACCATGCTTTCCCTTGTCCTCCCTCTTTGAGTCCCACTTCAATACTTTGTCCCCAATCTTGAAATTGCTGGCCTTTGTTCTTCTGTCAAATATCTTCTTGATATTGTCTTGTTTCTGTAATGCTTTGTTGTACACTTCCTCTCTGGTTTGCTGAAGATGGATGGTCTGATTTATTCTTCTGATTATGTCATTCTCTTCAGTATGCAACTCTTGAATTAACTTCATAACTGGTACACCAAGGCTATTAGGAAAAATTGCATCTGTACCATATACAAGCTGGAAGGGTGACATACCAATGGATTTCTTCAATGTTAATCTGTCAGCCCATAGTGCATGGACCAGCTTTATGTGCCAAGACTTCTTGTTGTCCTCCAACAGTTTCTTTATTATGTTCACTAAGCTTTTGTTGGAAGATTCTGCAAGTCCATTACCTTGAGGGTAATAGGCTGTGGAGTGTCCCAATGTTATCTGGTATTTGTGACAGAACTCTACCATTCTCTTTGATCCAAATGCTGCTGCATTATCTGTGATGATTTTTGTAGGACAGCCAAATCTGGAGAGGATGTTGGTTTCTATGAATTTGATGATAACTGAATCATTGGCCTATCTACATGGAATGGCTTCTATCCACTTAGTGAAGTAGTCTGTGGTGGTAAGGATCCACCTATGTTGGGCAGAGGATGGTGGGTGGATTTCTCCTATGAAGTCAAGTCCCCACTGTTGAAAAGGGGCTTCAACAGTAATTGGATGCAGAGGAAGGGGTAGTAATTTTCTCTTGCCCTCGAACAATTGGCATTTATGGCAAGTGGTTGTCAGTTTGTGTACATCAAGAAAAAGAGTAGGCCAATAGAAACCAGCCCTCAAAATTTTGTTGGCTGTTGACTTCCAGTACAAATGGCCTCCGCACTCTCCTTCATGGAATTCCTGCTTAATCTTTTCTGCATCAAACTCAGGCAAACATTTAAGCAATATACCACTAGCATTTTTCCAATAAAGACATTTTTCAATAATGCAATAGTTTACAGCTTTTAACTTTAGGAATCTTGCCTTTGTTTTGGATAAACCACGAGGTGTGTTTAAATTAAGCAAAACATAAACAATATCAATATACCAAGGAGAATTCGCAAAATAATCTTCAACAATGGGAGTTGAGAATTCTTCTTGGTCATCCAAAGCATTAATCATATTAATATCAAGAAATTCACAATTTGATTAAGCCATTAACCTAGCTAGACCCTGGCCTTTGATGAGCTTAGTGGGTTTTATCTCTAAATCATATTCAAGAATAACAGCAATCCACTTACCTCTTTTACCATCTGGATCCTGGGTTAGAATGTCTTTTACAACCGAATTTGGGACAAAGGCAATGATGTGTGAGTGAAGGATGTATACCCTGAAGTCTTTTAAAGCTTTTACCAAAGCAAAAGCCTGTTTTTCCATAATGTTATACCTCAAAGGGGCGTCCCTCAATGCCTTGCTAAAGAATGCAATGGGCTGCTCTTGTCCTTGTGGATTTTTCTGTAAAAGGACAGCAGCTATAGTATGTTCTGATGCAAATGAGAAGATATAAAAATCTTTTGAAAAATCAGGACTTATGAGAACCGGTGTTTTGGTTAACGCTTGTTTCACCAGCTCAAAGGATGTCTTTGCTTCTGAGGTCCATTTTACCCCTTGCTCCTTCTTCAACATGTTTGTGATATTTCTAAGGAGCTCAGCCAAGTTGGGGATGAACCTTCTCAAAAAGTTAATCTTCCCTATGAAAGACTGCAACTCTTTGATATTTCGAGGATGGGAGATTTGCAATATGGCTTCAATCCTCATGGGATCTATCTTTATACCCTCTTCCGAAATGATATGTCCAAGAAGCTTCCCTTCTTGGAGACCAAATAAAGTTTTCTTAGGGTTCAAAGATATCCCAAACCTTCTGCACTTCTCGAAAACTTTCCTCAAGTGTTCTAAGTGTTCTTCATCTGTTTTTGAAAACACAGTTACATCATCAAGATAGATAATGATGAAGAAGCCTAATTCTTCTGAGAATGCTATGTCCATGGCTCTCTGAAAGGTTGCTCCAGCATTCATTAAACCAAAAGGCATTTTCACATACATGAAAGTGCCCCATGGTGTAGTAAAATTTGTCTTTAATTGATCATCAGGGTGGACTAGGACTTGATTATACCCTGAATAGCCATCCAACAAAGAAATTCTTTTAGACCCCACCACCCTTTGCAAAATATGATCCATCTTGGGTAAAGGGTAGTTGTCTTTCAATGAAGCTTTGTTTAAATTCCTGAAGTCTATACAAAGCCTGATTTCTCCAGTCTTTTTCCTAACAGACACCAGATTAGATACCCACTCAGAATATCTAATAGGGACAATAATACCATCATCATGCATCTTCATAATTTCCTTCTTAACCAATGGCAACTGGACAGGGTTGATTCTGCGCAGTTTTTGTTTGAATGGTTTTTGGTTTTCTTTAAGAGGGATTTTGTGCTGTATTATTTCAGTGTCATAGGATTTAAGGTCTTCGTAACTCCATGCAAAAACATCAGAAAATTCTTTAAACAACTCTAAGTATTTGAGTTTAATGTGAGCTGGTAGAGTTTTAGACAGTTTGATTAATCTTGGTTTTTCCTCACTGCCTATATTACATTCCTCCACTTCGGTTTCCACAAGTTCCAGTTTTGGTTTGTTGGCCACATCATCAAAATCAAATAGTTCTTCTAGAGGGGCCAAACCCTTGGGCAGACTATCAGTACTAGAATGCAGAGTTTCCATTTCTTCTGTTTTAGATTTTGCACTTAATTCTGTTTGGTGTGAAGATGTGATAGTCTGAAGGTTTATATCTACCAGCTGTGGAGATGGTTCTTCTTCGCCAAGAAAATTTTCTTCATTGCAGTCTGTATCATAGTCTGAATCTGAACTATGGGGTTCAAACTCATTTCTGAATTGCATGAAGTCTTCTATTTGTTTATCTCCATCAAATACCTACCAATATTTCTTGTTATCTGGGATAGATGGTCTGAATTTTATTTGAGAGGTGTCATCATACAGCATTGGGCAGGTTCTAGCAGCAAAGGCTAAATTGTGGGCTGCAATGTTTCTTTTTCTTGGGACAAAAGATAAGGTGTACTCCTTAAATGTTTTCAAAAGATCAATGACATCATCCCTGTAGGCCCTAAGTCTGGGGTGATTTGCATTATACTCCCCATTGACTTGCCTAATGATTAATTCAGAATCCCCATAAACATCGATTCTCTTGGCACCTAGCTTTTTCAAGAAATGCAAGCCTAAGAGAAGGGATTCATATTCTGCTATGTTGTTGGAACACTGAAAGTTTAATTTACATGAGATACATTCTGTATGATTATTTTCAGTGTTAGTGATCCAGACACCTGCACCAGCATTTGTTTTGGTGCATGACCCATCAAAATACATAGTCCAGAGAGGCAGATTTTCAGTTTGATGAATGGACTTTGTATCATTTGATTCCTCAAGTTCTTCATTGGGTTGAGGACTATCTTTCTGACTGTCAAGTTTTAAGTTCAACGGGTTGATGACTTGCAGTTCAAGATCTGTGTTTAGCTTGCTAGGATCTTCAGGCAGAATAGACCGTTTTGGCACTTCAGCGCTGTTTTCCTCCTCTTTTACTCCAGCCATGGATTCTATTGAAATAATTTGTTCTGTGAGTGTTTCGTTATTAAACATGATAAAAGAATCAAGGCTCGTGTTTATAGCATAAAGAGGGGAGTTTTGAGGCCTATCCTGACTTGTCACTGTGTACTGCATGTGGGATTCCCTATAAAGCTTCCTAGTTTGGTTAAAAACAGGGATAGTTGCATAGGTCATGTCCATTTGCATGGTCCCCTGTAACTTAGCCCCCCAAGATCGTGACAAAAGCATTCCATACTTTAGGGGAACATCAGCCACAACAACATCCATGACTAAACATTTAGCTGGAATTTGGGCTAGATTAACACAGAGATCTTTAATCAATCCAAGACACTTAACCCTGCTTGAGTCAAAGGAGTACAGGTCTTTGTAAGGTCTGGTAATTTCAAGACCCAGGCTTTCCATTACAGCTTTTGGCATTAAATTATGAGAAGCACCTGAATCATGCATAGCATTATGGAGAATTTTGTCATGAATGTTTAAGCTTACATAAAAGGGAGGGACAGGACCTTCTTGGAACTTCCCTTCAATCTTTGGACCAAAAATAAGCTCTGGTTGGTCATCACTAAGATTGAGAGTGTCTTCGTTATCTTCTAAGTTTAAAGCCTTCAAAATTTTGGACCTATACACATGTTGGGCAGCTAACTCATTCAAAGGAACAGAGACTTTGATCTTTGAGATTTCCTGTTCTAGGCTAAAAAGGTTTTGATTCTTTATAGCATTGACTTCAGCCCTGTTTACTGCCACTTTATCAGCAATAACAGCTTGCTGATTTGGTTTATCTACAATTGGAACAGTTGTTCTACCAGGAGTACTAACTGAGGTGCTAGTACTACTAATGTTTGCACTCTGTTTTTCGATGTTTTGAGTGTCTTTCTTTTTATCATTACCAGAATCAATAGCCACCGTTTTGTCCTTTTGCTTGATTGTTTTAGACTTGGTTGCAGTGCTGTTTTGAGAAGGTTTGTCAGAGGTTTCATTGTTGGGGGTTTGTTGATTAGATCTACTTCTGAGTTCATATTCCCTTAGAGGCTTTATGACAGTGTTTTCCATATTTTGATAGCTATTCTGATTACCATCTCTTCTGTCATCATAAGGCGTATACAGACCTTGTTTTTCATCATAATGAACCTCAAAGTCATCATCATCTACCCCAAATAATTTTATATCATCTTCCTCTGTTATTTGATCTGTTTGTTCAACCTCACTTAAAAAGTTCTGATGAAAGGGAGGAATGACCTGCTGATCATCTTCCCTGGGTCTGTTCGGAGGCTGATTTCTTCTAAGATTCTGATTCTGGTTTTGGTTTCTGTTTTGAGGAGCGTTTTGATTTAGACTTGCTTGTGCTCTCTCTAGAATGCTCATTTTCTTCATCATTTCTTCCATCATTCTTTCCATCTTTGAGCTCGAAGTATAAGGGGTGGATTCCTCTCTAAAAGATACTCTCTTTTCAGCTTTCATCCTTGCTCTTTTCTCCATGAGGTTCACCTCCACAGAAAGAGCACCTCTTTGCATATCTTCAAGGGTTGCAAAGACTCTTTCTCTGAGCGAATATGTCATGTCTGGATCAAACCCTTCCGGAAATTTGTTTAAGGTTGATCCCTGAGGAGGTTTCAGTTCAGGGGAAAGTGCATTATACACACTGTTGAATATGGTACAATAAGCTTGTACACTTTCCCCAGGGTTCCTATGGAGATTTTTATAATCGGCAAGGACTTGGAGAGGGTTTTTCCTTACTTCCCATTTGTTTAAGAATGTTTGATGGAAGGTTTGGAGATCGTTAATACTGTGGGGGGTTAAACCTTTAAACCATTTTCTCACTTCTCCCCCCAAACTTTGAGCAAACAATCTGATTTTGACAGATTCATTATCAAGTTCATTTCTGTCAAAGTAGTCATTCATCTTATCCACATGTTGAGATGCTGTTATGGTATTATTAGCATCATATAATGGAATTTTGGACTGATAGTCCTGTGGAAGATTGACTAATGGTACAGGAAGGACTAAGAGATGATACCATGCTGCCATGATATGTGGTAGGGGTGGGTTTACACGAGGAGGTGTGGGTTGAAGTGGAGTGGTTTGAACAGTGGGTGAAAGATGAACAGAAGTGGATGGAACAACATTAGATCTCTGAGCTGATCTCGGATGAGAGACACCTAGATTATGTAAGAAATGTAAATCAGGAGGTGTTGATTCTCTATTCCCAAGAGTCTTACTGGTTTCGGGAGACGAAAGGGTAGGCTCAGAATCTAACTGATCTAAATCACCAAATGACCTAGTTCTGAATGGGTTTAATAAGTCAATTTGTGATTCATGAAGAGCTGAAAGTTTTTTAGGGACCGAATTGGCTCTTAGGGGTGGTCTGAAGATAGTTGAGGGTTGTATCCTAGGAGACTTCCTAAGAATTCTTTCTGGGTTATCAACTATTTCAGGAGGATCTGGGTCAGGATGGGCTCTAGTGTGAATCTTTTTAGGAGCCACAATGTTTATGTGATTAGACCCAATCTAAACAAGAAAAGTTCAACCAGATATGACAGTCTTTAGATGGTTAACCAACCTGTTTTCTCAATTCCAATCCTGCAATCTTCTAACTGAGTTTGAATGATTTTATAATGATAAGGGTCCTTCCCAGTGGAGTCTTAAGGTCTGTTCAAGTTTGGTGGAGTCGCCAGGTGGATGATTCAGAATGTTTTCAAAGGAGTACACTGTCCACCACAGTGTTTGTGAAACATCCCTTCTCAAGGATATCTCAAAACAAAACAAACTCTAACCAGAGGTTGACTGGGAGGGAATTCACCAGATATGTCACCCCCCAAAGAGGATGAGATACAGAGGCTACCTGGCCCTTTCCAGACTCTGTCTAAGAGTATAAGGTAAAACACATCAAAGACGTAGACAAGATATCAAAACTAGTGTTTTACTACCAATCTGAAATGTTTTTGGTATTTTCTGAGTTGTCTATATTTGTGGTTTAAAAGAATGTCCTAACTTTGCCTCAAAACTTAGCTACGGTTATGAAACAAAGACAGTCTATCCTTATGGCTAAGCTAGCTGATTTTCCAAGGTTAGATAAAAACTTAAAAGAATCCTAGGATTGACCTAGTTTGTCACTGATTCAATTGATCTTCATCCTAATTACCATTTTCTTGGTAGTGCTTGAAAAGGCTGCTTTTTACTCTCAAGATGTTATATGAGGATTCTGGGTAAGGGTCCCCAGCGGAGTCGCCAGAAATGTTAGGTTCTGGTGGCTCAAGCTGGCTAGTAAAGCGAGTGCTCTATGAACCCCAACGCAAGCTTCTTTATGAATAGATTTGAAATAGATTTGAATGTCAAAGACTCTAGGTTTTTCCCCAGCGGAGTCGCCAGAAATGTTAGGTCTCTGTAATTTATTAGCAAGATTGGGAGAGTCCAATCACAGAGTTAACATCATTTCAACCAACTTTGGGATTCTAGGATCTAGCCCTCCTGAATCCGGAGAGGGATCTCTCCAATATGTACAAAGATGGATATTGTCTTTGAAGTTTAGGGTGATGATATTGGGCTAGTTATGAAGGCCAAGGGTTTTGTTTGGTTTTCTCAGATGGTGGAACATAGTTGCTGTCTGAGACGGAAAGATCTATATGCAAATAGGTTCAAAGGTGAGAAGTTGCAAGTGAACAAAATAAGCTTTGATTCTAAAGAAAGACGATGGCAAGTTTTCAATCCATTGGGCTATGGAGTCATAAGAGAATTTAATTGAAACAACCAGGTTCAAGAGTAATCTATGGGGCAAGTCATCTAGGCCTAAGGATCTCTTTGAAGTTTGATTTATGGAATGGGGTGATACAAAAAGAAAGGGAATTTAACAGATGCAGAACACAGAGCAGCCCAGGATCTGGTAAGTACTTTGAAACTAGCCAGCCTTTGACCAGGCACTTAAGAAAAACATAGAAGCAAACTAGGATCTGGTAAGTACTTTGAAACTAGCCAGCCTTTGATACACTTCTGATAGAACACAGATTAAAAACAAAGGGAAACTTGAAGGCAACCTTTGTAGCAGAGACTAGCGGGCAGGGCTCACCTTTCTCCTCATCTTAGTTCTTCTTTACTTAGTTGCTTCCAAGACAATCACCAAGATAACACATAATGGCCCAAGATCTGATAAGTACTTCGAAACTAGTCAGCTTTTGACACATCCTAAGGGAAACAGACAAATAGTTGAGCAAACAAGAAAGGGACTCAGGGCTAACCTTTGATTTCCTCAATTCATTCCTCGCACAACATATATGAAAGTAACATTTAAAAATAACATTCAGCAGTGACGAAAAGATGAGGGAACGTTAGCATCTCTGTGCTTAGACTGAATTAAATCATTTCTAAATAACACAATAAGAATAAAACATTGGGATAAATATTTTTCAGCCAGAGAAAGTCACTGATGTACAACAAACTCTAACACTGTTTAAACTGTTCTTTATAGTGGAGAATGAAACAAATTGAAAACAGAAATAAAATGACAAGTTACAGTGAGAATAACATCACCATCAGCGTAGACCAGGATCCCATAAATCAGCTTGTATTGATTGCTTCAAACCGGTTACAATCTTCAAATCCAATGTTTTAATTCACCTCTCTTCACAACCTAGTCTATCTATTACAAGCAGAGCTCCAAGGGCCCATGAAACCACTATTTACAGTCAAGAGTTTTCCACTCAGAAACAGCTACAGCGCTTCAGCAATTACATGGACAACCAACTAATCCAACCCCTCACTCATCTTCTTCTGGAGTATTTATAGAAGGATGAGGAGGTGAGATCTGATAAAAAGATCTCAAACACAATCAATGCAGAATTAATGTCTTCCTGACCCCGTGAGGTTCGATGAAGAAATTCTACAGGTGTTATATTACATTAATGTGTTTATACTGATGAAGTAAGCTCGAAGGGAGCTTATGTTGACCTTTGAGGCTCTGCGTACTGTTAGGGTTACTCTGCAAACTTTCTGTCATTGAAATACGGTGCAGTAATAACTTCTTTGGTTGTTCCGAGGCATAATATTTGATCTCGTTCAATAAATTCATCCTCTGATTGAGCATTCTGAGGCAATAGGTGGCACTGTAGTGGTTGAGGAATCAATTCGCCTCAAAGTATGGCGGTGGAGGCGATCTGTCTGATGAACACTTTTAGGTTTTGCTTTAATCCGTGTTCTGAGCCGGGGATTAGGCTTTTGATAACCGTCTTAGCCGTAATCCCCGCCAATTTATTCATAAAACTGCTGCTCTGGTTCATTCTATCTTCAAAATCTGATACTCTTTCTCTGCTCTGACATCGATGGCATTCTTCGAGCTTTACAGGGATGTGCGGCAACCAAAGCTCATGAAACTTTGTTGATATCATTGTTCTTCTCCGTATGATCGATTCCCTGGATTAATCGGAAGGAATGGAGTCGTCACTCTCATCCTTTAGATCTTCATAGAACACGAAGAAAAAACCTTAAAAACCTGCAAAAAACAAGAAAAATGAGGAAATCCTGCATTATATGGATAGACTGCATCGGAGGGCGTGCGAGAAAAAAGGAGCGATCAGAGCCGTTGATCATATGGCAATCAATGGTTGGGAGCAAACTGAACAGTCAACGGGGAAAAAGGTGGACTGTACAATGGAATCGGGAGAGTGAATGTAGACCGTCGATCTACAGAGATCGACGGCGGGGATTTGCCTTTAAACACGCCGGGGAAGATTTAATCGGGCGTGCGAATTCGTTAAAGGGTGAGCGGGAAAGGCGATCAGGAACCGTCGAATGGGAGGGCCCAGATCCGACGGCGGGGATGAATCCCGCTGCATGGCCATAGGACGAGGTTTAACGCGTGGGAAATAGACATGGCATGGCGGTTTTGGGATGAAGTGGCGAACACGTGTCGGCCAGCGTGTGGGATCGCTGGCCGATGGTAAAAAACCGCTCCCGGACGAAAGGTGGTGCGGGCACAAAACCGGTGGAAATGGAAAACAGCGCGGCGAAGGGGGGTCCACCAGATGAGGGGTACACTCCGCACCGTTGATCCGTGGGACAGATCGACGGCTGAGTTTTAATATGATTTTCTTTGGTGGAAAAATAAAATAAACCCGACTTTGCGTTTTACAAAGGTTTTCAATGTTTTCGGGTGATAAATTATTTCTGAGGGTTAAGCGCCTGGCGGTCTTAGCACATGGTTCTGGCGTGGGGGCATATGGAGGAAGAAACGGAAAGGGGCTTAGCCTGAGGGGCTAACGCCTAACGCATAGAAACGTATGTTTTTCTATGGTTTTTTGAATGATTTTTGCAAACGGAGAAAGGCTCCGATAGGTCAAAAAGTGGGTTTTTAACCTTAGGAAATGAGATTAATGGAGGAATAAGGAATATAAAAGGGATTGATGGGGTTTTTACGGATGAAATGAGACTTGAAGAAATGAGGGAAAGATGGAAGAAGGGGAGAGAAAAAAGGAGGAGGATGCAGCAATATTTGATTAAGATTTTCATGGAACATCAGAGGCAGAGAGGATGAAGAGTATGTAGAACCAATCAGTAGTTTGTGATCTTACCAACAGTCTTCAAGCACCAACAAGTTTCAGGATTGAATTTGTTTCTTGAAGGCTGCAAAGAATATTTAGCCACCAACTAATATAATTGAAAAATATAGGTGGCTAACAACTGTTAATTGCCTCAGAAGTTCATTTTTAAGTGGTATAATCGATCTACACATCAGCCCTAATATTTTAGGCCCTAGACAAAGTCGAACTTATTTCATGGAAGGTGTTATCAACCTTTTTTTTCTTGTCCATATGCAAAATATTACAATCCAAAGATAAACCATGATAAGATATGGATGTGTATTCATTTAAGTAGGAGTAACTTTGTCACTTTAACAGTCACTTGCATATCAACTCTTCATTTATGTGTTTCTTGGTTTTTCCTTTTTAATTTCCAATTTTATATGCCTAACTATTGTTTGCTAACATGTTTATCTTTAGTTCTACCAGTTTAGGGTGCCTTGGTTACCCAATCTTGATGTTAGGTTGTCATTTTGAAGTATTTCCAATTTTCTGTGCTCTGTGCATGCTGCTCCAAGAGTCATAAGTTCTCCTAGCAGAATTTTATATTTTTATTATGATCACTATTCTATTATACCCATATTGAAATTGCCTAATTGGGTGCATAACAACTGCAGAAATTGACAATCTCTATTGAGTTTTCTAGACCTATTTTTTTTCTGCATATGTGTGCCTGGCCATGGAATAAATAGGGAAATCTTATGTGGGTGTAAAGATGTTGGAGCTCTTATTGACGGCAGATTCTTTGCCTCCTGGTCCTATACTTGTCATGACTTATAACTCCTCGCATAATTCTTTAAAGGGTGCTAGCTCATTGGAAGAGCACCTGCCATGCAGGAGGTTGGTGGTTCGATTCCACTGTACCCTAACATGAATTATTCAATGATATTGTTGATTTTTTTAATTAAATTTTTTATATTGATTTATTTTAATGGTGAGATATTTTTCTGGATTCATTGTTTTGTATTGTCTCTACAGAGACAATAGATACGATTAAAGACATTGTCTCCATAAAGACAATATGTCTTTAATTCCAACTATTGTCTTTGGAGAGACAAAAATGAAATTGTCTCAAGTTAAGACAATTTACCTAGAAATTGTCTTAAAACCCCCCTTTGTGTTGTAGTGCAACTATTGTCTCTGGAGAGACAAAAATGATTGTGTTATATATTGTCTTTATAGAGACAATATTTTAAGACGATTTAATTTGATACACCCGCTTAAAGACAATATTTAAGACAATACACAAGTTTTCTTTTGTCTCAAATTAAGACAATTTACCCAAAAATTGTCTTAAATATTGTCTTAAAACCCCCCTTTATGTTGTAAAGTTTTATTGGAAGAATGCTGCATATATAAACCTTGTGAGACTTTCGAGGATCTATAAATAATGGATTAGTGTGCCTACATTAAGGGAGAAATGAAAGGGTTTTAAGATCGACTATTGTTATGAGACAGTTACATACACTTCTCTATAATTCCAACACATGTTTGAAAGTCAAATTTTGAGTAGCACATCGATATGGGCGAGTATTGATGTGGTTGGAAATATGACTACTAAAATAGATTTGTTGTAATGTTTCCAAAGGTTCTTACCCATAAATTAAAGCCTAACAACATTGATTAAAGGGATATATAATGGTTGTTCTAGAACTAAGTAATATGGAATATGGAATCCAATATTCATGATAAATTTATTTATATGCAGATATTTAAGATTAATAAATGCATTCACTATTATCTTTCATATCTTGTTCATATTCCATATGTGTTTAACATAGTATTAGAGCATTAGGTCCGTCTGAGTTTCCTGTGCTCTTGATTTCTCAAGGTAGGTGTTTCTCTATGTTGTTGTTGGCTGGAGTGTATAATTGATGCGCTAATTGACCTAATTACTTACGAGTTTGCGTTACCAGAATCCCTTACCTTTATGCACTTGTGTAACTAATCTGTATTTGCATTAAACATCTATAAGACAATAACATTGTATATCAATGGTGTTTGACAATCCTTTCCATAATTCCTATGTGCCTACGCCTCACTAATAAAGTTTCCATTCAGGTTTGACCATAATAGCTTATCCCAGATTTGAATTTCAAAGGAAATAAAAAAAAATATGGAGTTGTATTGAATTCCACAACGATGAATAAAGAAGTGACTTTCTCCTTCTGTTATGTGCTTTACATATGCGTTGAAGCTCATTCTTTTATGTGCGCTGGTTCATATGCTGAATATATATATGCGTTGTATTCATTGCGCCGAGAGGCGCATTCTACAGCCCAGTATGACCCCGATGTGTAAGTATGTCGGAAGCCAAAAAAAATGTCGGCTTGAACAATAACTTACATAAACATATAAATGAACAATTAAAAATTTATTAAAAATAAATTTAAACAATATAAACTTAAAATATGAAGAGTTTACTAACACTCAAAAAAGAGATATGGTAAATAAATAATATATGTAAATACGTAAAAATATAAATAAACCATAGGTATGGTAAATAAATAAAACTTATTTTATATTACTTAGGAGGTATGGTAAATAAATAAAAACGATTTTTATATTTACTCAATAAACCACTTTATATTTACAAAAACTCAAAAACAGGTTTTATTTAGGTGAAGCCTATGGGACAAATTATTATTAATACCATGGGCCAAATACCATGGGTAAAATTATTAACAATACCATGGGCAAATACCATGGGCCAAATAATATATTTATAAAATAGGTATGGTAAATAAGTAAATATAAAAGAGGTATAAAGAGGTAAGGTAAATAAATAAAAATATATCAAATACGATTAGAAATCAAGATCTAATTATATATGAAGTATAAGGGTCAAATACCATGGACCAAATTATTATTAATACCATGCCAAAAAAAACATTATTAACCCTAACATTAATATTAAAATATTAATATTATTAAATTTAATAAATTTAGATTAATACAATATTAAATTTATTATATTGTAATATATATTAATATATCATGATATATGATAGAGGTGGAGAAATAGGGGGAGTGACAAGGGAGATATGGAGATAAATTTAAGTAGAAGGGAGAAGAGGAATGAAGAGAGAGTGAGAAGAGTGAGAGAGTTAGAGAAGGGTAAGAGAGGGAGAGGGAGACATAAAGATGGAGGTGGGAGAGAGATAAGGAGAAAGGGAGGGAGAAGGAGAGAGGATTGGAGGGTAAAGAGTGAGAGTGAGAGAAATAAGGGGGAAGGGAGAGGGAGGTAGGAGAGAAAGGGAGAGAGAGAAAGGATGTGAGGAGGAGGAGAGAAGGAGGGATAGAGAGATGGAGCTGGAGGTAGAGCGAGGAAAGGAAGAAGAAATAAATAGAGAGGGAGTGACAAGGGAGAGATGGAGAGAGAGTGTGTATGCTTATGGGTGGGATAATGATACATAGGAGTGATGGAGACAAGGGGGGAGAGAAGGAGAAAGGAGGCGTGATGGAGACAGGGAGCGGGGGGGGGTTGGGGGGAGAAGGATAAAGGTATAGAAATAGTAATATAGTTGGAGAGTGAGATAGAGTGATGAGGGAAGAGAGAGGATTGGATGACAAAGAGAGAGAGAAAGAAAGAGAGTTGGGGGGTCAAATAGAAGGAGGCGAGAGAGGAATGATGAGAGAGAGGAAGAGAGTGATGGGGGAAGAGAGGATTGTAGGAGAGAGAGAGAGAGAGAGAGATGGGGGAAGATAAAGGGAGAGAGAGGAAGGAAAAGAGAGGGGACTTGAAAGAGAGGAGGAGAGAGGGGAGGAGAGAGGGAGGAATAGAAATATGGATTTGGAGGGGGAGAGAGGGAGGGATTGAGAGATGGAGAGAGAGAGAGAGATGGGGGAAGAGAAATGGAGGTAGGAGAGAAAGGGAGAGAGAGGAAGGAAAGGAGAGGGGACTTGAAAGAGAGGAGGAGAGAGGGAGGGATAGAAATATGGATTTGGAGGGGGAAAAAGAGGGAGGGATTGAGATATGGAGCTGGATGAGGAGAGACGGAGGGAAGAATAAATACATAGAGAGTGAGTAGTGGAGAGAGAGGGGTAGTGACAAGGGAGAGATGAAGAGGGAGTGTGTATGTTTTGGGGTGAGATAAAGAGACAGATAAGGAGATATGGAGAGAAGGGGGGGGAGAAGGAGAGAGAGAGGCATATGGTAACAAAGTTGGAAGGTGAAGATAGAGAGAGAGGGGGGGGACGGGAAGGAAGAGAGAGAGTGAAGAGAGGTAGGGAAAGAGATATGAAGATGGAGAGGGAGAGAAAGAATAAGTACATAGAGGGTGAAAGGTGGAGAGAGAGAGAGAGAGAGGGAGTGATAAAAAAGATGGAGAGAGAGGGAGAAAGGGTAGCAGGAAGGAAGAGAGATAGAAGCGAGAGAGAGAGAGAGGAGGAGGAGGAGGAGGGAGTGATAGATAGATAGATAGATTGGAGAAAGAGAGTTTATGTTTTGGAGTTGATATAGAGAGATAGAGTGAGATATGGATATAGATGTAAGGTGAAGAGAAAAAAAGATAGATGGAGAGAAGGAGGGAGGGACAAGGAAATTGATAGATATGGAGTGAGAGAGAGTGTGTGTATGGTGGGGTGAGATAAAGAGAAAAAGGAGGAGATATGGATGGATATATAGATATGTATGGGGGAGATAGGGAAGAAGGTTTCTTGCAGTAGATGCATTGATTTCAATGTAGATGGTGATTTCTAATCCTATTTGATTTCTTGCACTAGATGAATCAATTTTGGTGTAGATGTTGATTTCTAATGATATTTGATTACTTACACTAGATGGATTGATTTTAATGTAGATGATTTCTAATCTTGTTTGATTGCTTGCACTAAATGCATTAATTTCAGTGTAGATGATGATTTCTAATCCTATTTGATTGATTTCATTAGATGCATTAATTTTAATGTAGATTTTGATTTTTAGTTATATTTGATTTCTTTCACTAGATGAATTGATTTCAATGTAGATTATTTTTAATCCTATTTGATTACTTGCACTAAATGGATTGATTTCAATGTAGATGGTGATTTCTAATCCTATTTGATTGCTTTCACTAAATGCCTTGATTTCAGTGTAGATTGTGATTTCTAATCTTATTTGATTGCTTGCACTAGATGCATTAATTTCAATGTAGATGTTGATTTATAATTATGTTTGATTGCTTGCACTGAATGCATTGATTTAAATGTAGATGATTTAACTAAATGCATTGATTTAAATGTAGATTATTTATAATCCTATTTGATTCCTTGCACTAAATGCATTTATTTAAGTGTAGATGGTGATTTCTAATCCTATTTGATTGCATGCACTAGATGCATTGATTTCAGTGTAGATGTTGGCTTTAAATCCTATTTTCCTACTTGCACTAGAATCATTTATTTGAGTGTAGATGTTGATTTCTAATCATATTTCATTACTTGCATTATATGCATTGATTTTAGTGTAGATGTTGTTTTCTATTATTATTTGATTTCTTGCATTAGTTGCATTGATTTCAGTGTATATGTTGATTTCTAATTTGATGTATGATGGTACATTAATTTTAAAGTCATTGGATTAATAGTGTGTGTGCAATGATTTCAGTATAAGCGCAAAAAATTATTGACAATGTACGTTGATTTTTGTGTTATAGTAATTCAACCTATTAATATTGGAGAGAAAGAGAGACAAGGTATGATTTTTACTACAACAGCTCGAGCTAAATATTTAAATGGTGTAGGATTCCAACTGTCCTTTTCAAATAATCAATATGAAAATATGACAAAACTAACATGGGTGAAAATAAGAATAGTAGAAGAAAATAGTTTGAAATTGATCACAATGAAGACTTCGTAATTGACTACATTCTTATTATTCACAGTTTCTATCATTCAATATTATTACATTGTCACTTTGCGTTCAAAATTTTATTTCATCTTTAAAGTTCTTTTACAATATTTATCATCTCAACAAATTGAGGTAACTAATCAAATTTAAAATTAAAATGACTCAATGAATCAAATGGTTATGTTAATATTATATGTCCACTATGCTTGAGGTAACTAATGATTGAGGTAACTAATGTTAATGGTTATATTAATATTATATAATATGTCTACTATGAGTTAGATGGATTTAAAATGGTTATGTTAATATTATATGTATTTACATATTATTGATAAAATTAAGCATATGTTCCTCATATTATGGATAGATTTTCCTTGGTCGCACACGACTGAAACCAGTCTAGATCCATCTTAACTCCGGATCTATCAAGCGCCGAGAGGGATCAAATCTCTCGAGGTGAAAACCTTTCCTCAAGTTTTGCACTCAAAAAAGAGGTTTTCACCTTGAGAGATTTGATCCCTCTCGGCGCTTGATAGATCCGGAGTTAAGATGGATCTAGGCTGGTATCTACGCATTGCATTAGTGCTTTGAAAGCCACGCTCTCTTCTCTATGACGTCCCTTGGATGATTCCCATGTCACACTTACATTGAATATGTGTTGAAGTTTATTCTGATGCCTGCGCGAGGAGTTTATATGAGTCACAGAGTTTTTAAAATTATAAGACAAATTTGGGTCGTTGCGTGGTAAATTTATCTGTTTCCTATAATATCAGATTACAATGGGAGCATGAGCCCCGAATTCATGATCCAAATGAATGCAATGTCGAAAGAATTACACTTGGATCCGCATTTTCATGTGGAGTGTTGGTAACCTTCGTCGGTGCATATACATAGCTGAGGAAATTGAATAATTTTTGTGATAGTTGTATTATCATGTACACGTGAAACAATTATAGCCTCTTGCCAACGGAGTATCGTGTTTAACAAAGGCCATGAAAGAATTAAATGAGAAATTATGACATTGAATGGAGATTCACAATTCCCAATGCCAATGAAATTGTTTATCACATTATTTGTCGTGCTAACAAAGTAGAGAGCCTTTGTGTCTTCTCGTCGACTTGCACTTGAATTTGGATTCATCCATTCCTAATTTTTTCATTTTGATTAGCACTGGAATATTTATTTGGGATATAGTTAGCTTTTAACATGTTTCCTATGATCGTTAGAATATGACGAGATTCTATTGGTGCAATTTAAAGTGGTAATTGTGAAGAACATGTAGTTTTGGGAAGTTTTTATTCTATCCTTCCATGATTTATTCAAATATCTTGTTTATTTTTGTGAGAAAGATGTGGATTATTATACACAAATGATGCTAGCTTGTGTGGAGAGGGCGTGGCCATAGTAGAACCGAACCGATGTGGCTACATTTGTGGCGCTATATTTAAGACTCATTATGGTTCTCATTTTCATAGTTATTGTTTCGTTTGTTAAACTGCTTATAGAACATTAAAGTATACATAAGTTATCACCTTATTTCAATGTTGCATGTTTTCTAAATTAAGCCAAAACTTCGTGCATATCAAAATTGAAGGAACTTCTAATATCGTTGAAAATAAGTTAAATAAGTGAATTTTTAATTGACACTGACACTCTTATTCGCAGAGTTTAATTTGTTGACCAAATGGTAATAATTTATGGAGTATTAGAGTTACTTAATACTCTAGTACATTACAGTGTCAAAAATACAATCATGATTTTCAAAGTCATTTTAAGAGGCATTCAAATCCAAAATGTACAAGACAAAATTGACTTTTTGCAGCTTGAATCTCAACTATAGTAATAGGAGCTACAATAACATAGTCATAATTTTGAACTTGTTTTTATTGAGAACAATCCCCTTTTTGAGTTGGAAGTTGACTCCCATCAACATGTAGAAATTAATCAAGACAATAAAGATGAAGTTGATTCAAGAGTATATTTTCATGCAGATGTTGAAATTTGGTCTACACTTCTCGAGCCCATCATCAGACATTGGGAAGAACTTGTCAGCAAAAGGCACAAAACACATCTTGGATATGATATGGAGGCATCCTTTCATAATGCAAATTACTCAAAGCCCATCAAATTTCAAAGTGTTGTATTTCTTCATGATGGTTCACATACACTTGTTTCATATGTTTCTTCTCTTCCACAACAACCAAAAGTTGTCAAATGCCAAAATTGTGACCGAGTTGGCCATGTGAAACATCATTTTTTTTATTGTCACACAGGCAAGAAATGTGGTCAACACACTTATTCTTCAAATGAATGCTTCAAAAAAAATCTTCTTGCAAGAACAAAGATTCACCTTAAATGGATTGCTTTTTGGTAATGGGCTTCAAAAACCAAGAATATATTTTAGTCATATGTAAAAATTTCTTCTAAAGTATTAAAAAGTCTTGCAGTTTAATTGTATCCATCTTCTCACCTTGTATCTAATAGGGGGGAAATATGGTCATATACAAGTTTCATATCCACATCAAGCGAGCCTGAGCCACAACCCGAACCTGCTACCTGAGCCTACATCTAGGAAAAAACATACCCAGATTCATACCTATATCGAGAGACACAAAATACCCTAAGAATGTATTTGGTTGGTGGCCTTCCTTAAACCATCACAAGTTGTAGACCTCCCTTTTTCTAGGTTAAAGGTTTCCCTCTTAAAATCATTAAGGATCACTTCCTCTAGCAGAATACTTGAGTGTCTTGCTAGATTTGGAAGAGTTCCTAGAATTGCATTAAGCATTCCTTTGTTTGGTGGCCTTCATTAAACCACCGCGGATTGTAGACATCCTTTTTTCTAGGTTGAAGGTCTCCTTCTTCAAAGAATTAAGGAGCACTTCCACTAGTAAAATACTTCATCTTCTTACCAGATTTTAAAGAGTTTCAAGAATTGGAATATGTGTTCGTGGCCATCCTTAGACCATATTCAGTTGATACCTCGAGATATACCACATTATTTGATTATATCAGAGAGAATTTTCATCTAATTATTATCATGCATTAGTGTATTAAATCTCTCTTCTTGGACTCATATATACCCCTTCGGATTAAGAGGGGGAATGTTGGACACCTAATGTGTTAAGGGTTGATGTGGAATGTGAACAGTCAAAGGAAATCCAAGAGATATTGGAATATGGAATCCAACAGTGTATTTATATATTTGATATCAATAAATTCATTCACGAGTATCCTTCATATCTTGTTCATATTCCATATGTGTTTAACAATATTAAATCATTAAAGTTTTGATTTGTCATAAAAAAAAAACATTTTCATTTGAGAGATAGTTCCTCAAGGTTATTTCTTATTCTTATATACTCATTCCCTTTACCATAGATGATTTTGAATCACTTGGAGGTCCATGAAATCTATAACAACCCTCGGTTAAGTTTCCTTACAAATAAAATAAAAACAAGGTCACGAGACATGCATCCCAAGTTTAATGGAGGGGAAAATAACTACGTTGGGAATCACATATGATTTATTATTGGATTTGGAAATTGGAATTAGCATTGGAAAAGGAAAAAGGAAATAAATGGTAATTTAATAAAACAAATAAAGTAAAATAAGAGAAAATGAAGATGAAAAGGTAGGAATATGCATGTAAGGGGAAATGAAGGAAAAGGAAAGGAAAAGGAAAATGAAAGGAAGGATAACATTCACACACACCTTTGGACAAACTCTTGGACATTCTAGCATTCACTTAGAGAAGGGAAGAGTGATGGAGGCAGAAAAAGAACTTGGAAATAAGGAGGACTCAAGAAAGAAACAAAGGAATAAGCAAGGGAGCACAAAAGGAACTTTGGAAAACAACAAGTAAGGAACAAGCAAGGGAGCGTAAGAGGAATTTTGGATAGTAGCAAGAAAGGGGAAAAAATAGGTGTGGATTTAAAGGTAATAGTGTGCATGTGTGATTTAGCATGCTGGGATTTGATGCATAATTGATGCATTATCCTATTGGTAATTTTTGTTGTCACTGGAATGAGATTTTCTTGGATTGACACTAGTATACAACCTTTCCTTTTCCATTTCATAGATAGCCATGATGTAGTGGGCTCCGTATTTTAGTTAAGCTTTGGATTTCCAACAGATTTTGGATCTTGGTTGAGGTGGTATCAAGAAAATTCCCAAGGGTTGAGGGTGGAGATGGTTTTCCCATGGAACTCTTGAAAGGTGGGTGGAGATAGAAAAATTCCTTTGGGTATGGTGAAGAGTGTCTGAGGAATATAAACTTGTTTGGTTTTGGTGATTTATGGAAAGGTTTAGGTGAAAGCACCGTGGTTGAGAGGGTGTAGCCTATGGATTCCCTGGTTGGTTCTATTTTGGTTTATCTCATGTGATCCCACATTCATGCTTGAAATCTGGCATGAGGGTGATTGGTTGAAAGAGAAACTTGGTTCAACCTAATCTATGGTTGGGTGATAAGTGGAAGTCCATGACTTGGTTGCCGTTATGAATATCTTATTATATCTAATTTCTTATGGAGATCAATAAGAACATGTATTTATTTGGCATGGATTCATTTTGGTTAAATGTTGGCTATAGGAAGGGTTAAATGACAGTCTCTTGTTATTGGTCTTGTTCATGATTCAATAAGATATTGAATTGGTTATATGAATGCATGAATTATCAAGTGTTGTTGCAACTAGTTTGAGAGTGTAGTAAGCCTTCTTGATGATTCTCTGATGAAACTAACGAAACAATGAACATATGCACATTCATGCCATATAGTTACTATGGTTTCCATGTGTTGTCCTAAATTTTTATCATGTGTTTGGAAAATTCGGGCAAGATCTGAACGTAAGTGTAGATTACGTAGACTTGTGATTATCATTGACACAATCCTGGAAATATCTAGGTAGTGGCCTTTATGATAACCCTCAAAATTTAGTCATTGAATCTCTTACTATAGGCATTGAACTTAGGATTTTCGGTTTTATTTTTCATTACCTTTATTTCGAAAACCAACCATATAATTATTTTCATGAAAATCTATAACTTGTGTTTAATCTTCCTAATATATCACACAGAAGATGGATTTTTCATGTGGATAGAGCCCTTTGGAAGCATGGACTAGACTTTATATGTGCGGTTGGGATGTAAAGTGTGGTAAAATGTTAGTTCCATCTCATGGAAATATATTCAGTGGATGTTGATTGACATTTTGGTGATCAGGTGCCCCTGGAAGGTTGTAGTAAGTTTCAGTATGGTAGACCCCACTTCCCTAACATGAACTTAGATGTTGGATCATGCATAGTTACTCTTGTCTCATATTTACCCTGGTGAGCTTGTAAAAGCGAGTAAATATGGGGCGGAGTGTTACAAAATATCCTTGAAGAAGAGAAGAACATTCCAAATACTGCAATTAGTGAATTAGAATTTCCTCATGGTTGTGATTTAGATGCAAGTGAATAAGAACCTATCGATCTGTTGTAGTTAATTTGGATGACTAGAGAATCCTGCGAAGGGAATATTACAGTTGTAGTGTTAACAAGAAGATTAATGTTTTAGTTTTTTAGGACAAATAATGATTCTCTACCATATGGGGAAGGATAGGTCAACAATGAAACTAATGGCTAGTGAACAATTGTCAAAAGTATGGAAAATGGGTGGCATGATGTATATAAGAAAATTGTAAAATAAATTACATAGATTGATGGCACAAGAAAGGCCTGTAAATACTATCTTTTCATCATAACTAAAATTATTTTTTTCTACCTTGTAATATTTTTTTTTCTCTACTTAACAATAGCAACAAAATAGAATTCTTAATTGAGTTCATGAAAATTTTCAAGAACACTAGAATCAAATGAAATGCTACTTATTGTTCCTAAGTGCACATATTTTTTTAGTAGTCCAATCATTTGAAATTTATCCATTTTATTGTTACTATTCGTAAGCTTGTTAGGGAAGCAATCACAAATACAATTAGGAGACTATGTACCAAAAACAACACTACCCAATTTTTTAGGGTAAGCTACCATCACTATAAAATCAATTTTAAGACATGCAAGAGGGACATCAATTTCATATAATTTCTATATACCTCATTTCAAAATGTGTTTCATAGATTCATAGGTAGTTACTAATAGACTGTATGGTTTTAAGCCATTAACAATACTAAAGCTAGAGATAATTTTGTTACATATTAAAGAGTTTACAAGGAAAGTATTGTTTGACTCAAAGGTATCTACTTGAATTACACAACATTTTTTCAACAAGGGCTTCTCACTCATATGTTCACGGTTTTTAGAAATACTATATATGGTCAAATAACTTACACAAAAATTTCCAACATGATAAAATCATTTATTCATAATATTGTTTTTATATAGAAATTTCTTCATAAAGAGAAAACTATATGTGTGCTCGATCTTCTAGATAAAGAGAAAGCACCTTACCCAACTTGCTAGGGAACCTATGGATATGTTGTTTCTATACCACGCCCTTACTTTCTTTCGTAGGTGGATGGCCACTTTTCTTATAAACTTGAAAATTAATATTCTTTCTAAAAAACTATTTAGATCGTGTATCCTAAATCCACATATTTGCTATGATATGAAGTTTACAGTAAATTTTATGGAAAGTTCTTAATACTATTTCAAATTATGTGAAAAGAGCCATGCTCAATTTGGATAATTTAATATATTTTCACTTGAAACGCATATCGTTGCAATGAACGTTGAGAAAGAATAAAACATCCAATGAAGGAAATGATGATATATGATATATGGGGTTGCTTCTTCTTTCTTGTAATTATTACAAAAGTAAATCGTTGTCACTAAAAAAACATTACAATAAATATACTTTCTTCCAAAGAGTAAATAATCCAACAAAATCAAGTAATAACAAAGGGTCCCAAATAACTTGAGTATCTAGGAACAAAACAAAGTGGAAAGGTAAGATCAATACCTTGTTGGAAATCTTGTATCCACGACAAGCTAGATTTTCTATAATTCAAGGGTTTCCTCTAAACATAATGTATTGAAAAGAAAACCTGAAAGAGTAATTTTTATACTGAGTTAATAATGTACGGAAGTAGTTTTAATCAGTCCTTAAGGAATGAGTTTTAATTAGTCCTATATGTAACCTGAAAATTTGTTCACAAATATGAAACCCCTTCTCCTCTAAAGCAAACAACCCAAAAAAAAATAAGAACCACTTATACATGTAATCTATAGAGAATAGAAATTTTTTACTATACCATATAAAACATTGTTTTTTTTTCTATGGAAAGATTTTATGATCAGTCGCAAGATTTGATTTGATTTTTTTGTGATGTGGTATCTTGATTTTGCATTTTAAGGCAAAATACACAAATTTTTTAAGATGAAATTAAATGTTTTATAAAAATAAAAATAAAAAAATGAACTTTCTCATCATCATAATCAATAATCAACTTTCTCAACTCTCCATCTTGAACCTACCATAACTACATTCCATTCCATGACATGGTCTCTTGATTTTACATGTTAAAGCGAAATACACAAATGCTTAAGATGAAATTCAATGTTTTATAAAAACAAAAAAAATAAAAAAATATTTTCTCTTAATAAAACTTTAAAAGAACCCTATCCTAAAAGATCGCTCAGTATAGTAGTGTAAACATTTATGATCAACACAGATCCATTTAAAGCATAGATCTAACATGAGCCAAGAGGAATCCACTTTCTTTTGTTGTAAACTTATTTTAGAGTGCAAAAAACAATGTGTAATTTTTTACTATTTAAATTGAATTTTTAATGTTATAGAGATTACATAACATGTGTATCGAGCTATTTTATATTACTTCATATAAAATATTTTATTCATAACTCACATTGGATATTTTATTCTATACGACATTAAAATATTTTCTTTTAACATTTTGTTTTCTATATATAGATTGGAGCTTTAGATGGATCTACATTGGATATTTAAATTGCATTTTTTAATGTTATAGAGATTACATAACATGTGTATTTAGACCATCACTGCTAAGATTAATACCAACGAGGGGTTTTCTAAAGAAATTAAATTCAATATTGGAGTTAAACAAGGGTGTCCCCTATCCCCTACCCTTTTTGGCATATACATTGATAAGCTAGAGGAGTGTCTGGAATCTGCGGGGTGTAAGGGCAATGAGCTTGTTGTTGTTCTCATTACTCTTCTCTTCTATGTAGATGATATCGTTCTTCTTACAAAAAGCCATGATGACCTTGACAAGCAGATCCATATTCTTCATGACTACTGCTTCAAGATGGGTATGGCAGTTAATATCGACAAGACTAAAGTCATGATCATTAAATCCAAAAAGATCACCCATGGTAGTTTCGTGTATAATAACCAGTGCTTAGAGTAGGTTTATTCTTATAAGTATTTGGGAATTGACTTCCCTCATCCTCTCAATTGGAATTATAGCATTGAGAAAAGGATTATTGGGGGTTGTAAAGTCTATTATGAGTTTGAAAAAAAATTTAAGTCGGTCGATCTTTACATTTGGAGTAAAAAGAGGTTCCTCTTTAAGAACCTTGTCACCCCTGTTGTCTTATATGGATGTGAAGGTTGGGGTTGCAGTATATCGAAAGAGTCATGGAGGAAGATTGAGATGATTCAAAAGAAATTCATCACCTACAACCTTAAGATCAAGGGAAATAGTCCTTATCCTATCCTCTTGATCGAATCTGGTTTGTCCCCATTGAGAGTAAGGCTATGTTTAGATATATGATGTATAAGAAGAGGCTTAACAACAAGGAATCTAAAAGGATCCCTAAAATTGCTTCTAACTGTAGTCAAAACCCTCATCTTCACCTCAAGTGCGGGTGGCATAAGGATGCCCAGTCCTGGCTCAACCATTTGGGAATTAAGGAGGAGCTCAGTATGGGAAGTAAAGATAATATAAAAAAATACTATTACCTCCAAGTTTAAGGATAAGTTATGGGAGGATCATGAGTTGGAAGGTAAAAGGAAGCTAAGATACTATAAGGAAGTCATGATCAACCCCACCCTTGATAATTAGAATTATCTCTCTGTGTTGTCCAACAATAAGAAGAAGATGAACATTGCGAAGATAAGAAGTAATTCCCATGTTCTGCTGAGTGAGACTGGGCAATGGTCTATCCCCAAGACCCTTTGGAATGATAGAATCTATCATATTTGTGATTATAAGAAGGTGGAAGATGAAAAACACTTCCTCTTATACTGCCCCGCTCTTACTCATACTCTCTCAATTCCCTACCATCTGCCACACTTCCAATCTTCTTGACCTATTAAGCCATCCCACCTATAACGATCTTGGAGCACTTATTTCCCTTCTCCTCGACCATAGAAATAATATTTTGAAGAATCAAACTTAGTTTCTTTCTCCTGTCATAAGGTCCCTACTATCTGCCACACTTCCAATCTTCTTGACCTATTAAGCCAGCCCACCTATAACGATCTTGGAGCACTTATTTCCCTTCTCTTCGACCATAGAAACAAGATTTTAAAGAATCAAACTTAGTTTCTTTCTCTTGTCCTAATGTCCGATAGACCGCATTGGTCTTAGGGGACAGTAATCATCATCATCATCATCATCATCATCATATTAATTCATTTTAAAATATTTTATTCTATACGACATTAAAATATTTTCTTTTTACATTTTTTTCTATATATAAATATAAATAAAGTTCATATCACGTATTAAAACATATACAACTAATATATATATATATATATATATATATATATATATATATATATATATATATATATATATATTATTTTACATGATATTAAGTCATATACAACTAATTAAAAATGCATAGCATATATTAATTTCTTTTTTATTATAACCTACATTGCTTTTCTATTTAGAGAATATTTTATTTATATTTTAAGAGAGACGAACATACTTACACATTGCCTTTACACGGGGATGGATGTAGAATGGGTAACCATGGATCTGCCAAGAGTAGTGGGATCAAATATCAAACTTGAAAAAAGATTTACACGTAAATTAATCCATTTTAGTGTTTAGTAAATATGTGATTAATATAGATCTATAGTGATAAATTTTCATTGTTTAAATTGTATATTTTGATATTTTATTATTATTATTATTTTATATTAAAAATTGAATGAGTTACACTTTTTCTATTATTAAGAAGTAAGTACTTACTTTACTTTTAATTAATTTTTCTTTTAGAGCTAAGGTTAACATACACACACAAACATATCTCTCTCTCTCTCTCTCTCTCTCTCTATATATATATATATATATATATATATATATATATACACACAGTGATGGATCTTAAAACAATTTATTTAAGTTCTATATTGAAATATTTATAAGATAAATAGTTTTTTTTTAAATTGTTGTCTTAAGAGATTTTTAATTGCTATTTAATTTTTGTTTTTTGTTTCGCTGACATGAGTGAAAATTAATTTTATTATTTTTTTGAGGACATGAGATACTTACACATGTCCCTCATACTGGATTGTAGAATGAACCTCTCAACTCAATAATGAAAACATATAATTTGAGTTCTAGTTTCATTGTTATGGGCGGAGAAGGTTCAATCAACATACTAATTTCTTAGCACTGTGGGCAGTACTTTTCTGTGCGAGATGGTTGGCTATAGAGGATTTGGAAGTTGCACTATGGGGAGTGTTGCTTTGTGCCATTTGAAAGTTGCACTATGGGGAGTGTTTCTCTGTGCCACATGGTTGGTTATAGAGGATTTGGAAGTTGCACTGTGAGGAGTGTTTCTCTTTGCTACATGGTTAGCAATAGAGGAGTTCGACGTGGTAGGGGATTCTAAAACAATTATAAAGTAGGTTTAGGGTTTTACACTTTTGAATGGTCTACTTTAATCTATTGGATGCAGCACATTAGACTTATGGCATCGTGTTTGCTGGAATATTAATTCCAACTTCCCGCAGAGAGCAGAAGGACAGGATAATTTAAGTCTAAAAGAATAGAAAGACGATGACTTAATGTTGATGGGATCGAAGGACAATAAAGGCGGTGGAAATCTTCAAATCTGAAATTCACGTAACCTTGCATTCTTATCTACAACATCTACCACATTAACTCCTCCACCAACCACTTTGAATGCACAGCCAGCAAGCTCCATTCTGGGGGTAGCAAGCATGGGTAGCAAAGAGGAGCGATGACCCGCCGGAGGAGGTGACATCACCCTCTCCGCTTGTCCAATGAGAGTAGTTTTAGGGGATATGGAAAAGAGCTTTGGAAAGGTTTTATAACCTACACGGAATGTTTGTGCAATGTTTTGATTTAAGTTTTATTTCCCGCATAATGTTTTAATTTTTAACGTTGGGTTAATTTTTATATACCACGGTACATTTCGTTTTAACTTTGGTTAAATATATTTTGATATATATATATATATATATATATATATATATATATATATATATATATATATATATATATATATATATGTCGTATCAGAGAGTAGCATTGTATTGTGTAATTTGCCCGAAGGCTGAAAAAAGATAGAAAGGACGGTGTGAGTAGCAGTAAATAGAAACATAGAGACATAGAAGAAAAATTGAAGCGTTGTGTGTGTGTGAAGCAAACAGAAGTTTCATTGTAATCCAGAACTTCATTCTAATGAATCTCATTTTGTAATAGATTTCTATGTTTAATGAAATAGAAAGTTTTAAAGCATATCTGTCTAGATTTTATTTTAAATCTATGTGTTGTGGAAGAGGAATTTTATTTTCCTCTGTGTGTTCGAAATTGTTCAGAAATTCCAGCATGGTATCAGAGCTAGTCTAGGCACTCAGTGAACGAAGCAGAGATCACTCTTCACTGCAAAAGATGTAAGAAGTTTTTTGAAGTGGATTTCTCCAACAGAGAAAGCTTTTGTTTGTTTACAGAGTCAAAAGAGTTTTATTGTTTCGTTTTTTTTACATAGTCAACAAAACTTTCTGGTTTGCACAGTTACGATGGCAGCAGCAGGCACCAATCTGACGAATCCCCAACTTCCACAATTTAATGGGAAGAACCATGAATATTGGGCAATCACGATGAGAGCCCTATTTGCTTCACGGGACATATGGGATCTAGTTGAGAATGGTTACCTAGAACCAGTAGACGCAGCAGCATTGGTTGCTTTGACAGCAGCAAAAAGAGATTTGTTAAAAGATAATAGGAAGAAGGACTCCAAAGCCCTCTTCTATCTCTTTCAATCAGCGCACGAAAGTATTTTCCTAAGGATTGCAACAGCAAAAAATTCTAAGGAGGCGTGGGATATTCTCAAAACAACCTATCAAGGCATAGAGAAGGTGAAGACAACAAAGCTGCAAATGCTGAGGAGATATTTTGAAACTCTCTGTATAAAAGAGTATAACACCATAGACTCATTCTTCACTCATGTTATTGGGTTGGTTACCCAGATAAGGTCTCATGGAGAGACGCTTGAAGAAAGAAGAATATTGGAGAAAATCTTGGGAATTCTACCCTCAAGATTTGATGCCATAGTAGTGGAAATAGAAGAGACAAATGATCTCTCACTATTTACAGTGGATGACCTTAATACATCCCTCATGTCTCATGAACACATACTAAATAGAGGAACATATTTCTCATTGGAACAAGCTTTCAAGACTCAAATGTCTTTTGGCCGAGGCAGAGGTCAAGGCAGAGAAAACAACATAGGAAGAGGCAGAAGCCAAAAAAAAAGCACGAGTGGAAGGGGCAGTAATCAGAACTAGAATGAAGGCTCAAGCCAACATCAAGCTCATGGACAAAGGTATGATAAATCCCAAGTCCAATGTCATTATTGCAAGAAATATGGTCACTATGACAATGAATGTAGGAAAAAGCATAATGACATGAATAATAGGGAGAATGTTAATTTTACAAAAGATGAAAAGAACCAGAAGAATGTGATGTTAACATGTAATATAGCACAAGATATAAAAGATGATGTATGGTTCTTAGACTCAGGTTGTAGTAACCACATGACTGGAAACATAGCAATGTTTGCTAATCTAGATGAAAATTTTAAATCTGAAGTAACAACAACAATTGATAGTAAGATCTCTATCAACGAAAAAGACAGAGTAAGTATCCTGACAAGAAAATGAGAACAGAATATTGTGCCAAATGTATATTATGTACCAGGCTTCAAATATAACCTGCTAAGCATTGGACAGCTCATAAACAAGGGCTACAATGTATTCTTTAAAGATGATGTGTGCACAATCATGGACATACCTCCAAGCAAGAAAGTCATTGCAAAGGTGCAGATGACAAGCAATAGGATGTTTCCTCTCGAACTCAGAATAGAATTGAAGGAAAGAAGAAATGTAGCAGCTGTAACACAAGAGGTCTTTCAAGAAGAAGTGAAATATGAGCACTGGTTATGGCACTTGAGATTTGGACATCTCAATTTCGGAGGCCTGAACTTGTTGCACAGAAAGGAAATGGTAAAGGGATTACCATTGGTTGAGAAACTAGACAGCCTTTGTGAAGGTTGCATCTTGGGAAAACAACACAAAGAAATCTTTCCATCAGGGGAGAGTATAAGGGCAAAGGCACCCTTAGAAATTGTCCACTCATATTTGTGTGGAACAATGAAAACGCCATCTTTAGCTGGCAACAAATATGTTTTGACATTCATAGATGATTACACTAGAAATACATGGGTGTATTTCTTGAATTAGAAGAGTGAAGTGTTTGAACAGTTCTGCCACTACAAAGATCTTGTTGAGAAGCAGAGTGGGCACTACATCAAAGTGCTAAGAATTGACAGAGGTGGAGAATACATCTCCAAAGAGTTCCTACATTTCTGTAGGGAGAATGGCATACATAAGCAGTTTACCACAAGGTACACACCTCAGCAAAATGGTGATGCAGAAAGGAAGAATAGGACCATCATGGACATGGTCAGAAGTATGTTGAAGGAAAAGCATTTTCCAAATGAGTATTGGGTTGAAGCTGTAAATTGTGCACCGTATATCTTGAATAGATGCCCAACCAAAGCTATCATGAACAGAGTTTCAGAATAAGCGTGGAGCGACATAAAGCAACATGTCACCCACATGAAAGTTTTTGGATGTGTGGCTTATGCACATGTCCCAGATCAATTAAGAAAGAAGCTTGACAGTAAGGGGGAGAAGTGTATCTTTGTTGGATACAGTGATGAGTCCAAGGCATACAAACTCTATAATCCATCCACCAAGAAATTAATAATAAGCAGAGATGTGCAGTTTATTGAAGAAGAAGCTTGGGATGGAAGCTTAGAGAAAACAGTGAACGTGAAGACATGTGTGTCTCACGAAGAGGAAGAGGAAGGGATGGTAGCAAATAATCCCTCCTTGGTGACTCCTCCTCCACCACTGCAAGCACAAAAAACCACATCACAAGCTGGAAATAGAATAGCCTTGAGAAATCAAGGAAGTGCTTCTCCAAGCACACCACAGGGAACTGAAACTCCCTCGAGTTTAAGTGGAACTCCAAGTACACCAAAAGACCGAGATTCAGAAATCTGAGTGAGATTTATGAACAAGGAGAGGTAAATGATAATGCTGGTCTAAACTCTTTATTTGCTTTGTATTGTTATGTTGATGACCCAATTCATTTTGAAGATGATGTAAAGGAAGAAAAATGGATTGAAGCAATGAACGAAGAGATTGGTGCAATAGAAAAGAGTAATACATGGGAGTTAGTGGACCTCCCTAAAGGTAAAGAAGTCATTGGAGTAAAATGGGTCTATAAGACCAAGAGCAATGCTGAAGGCAAGATTGAAAGACACAAAGCAAGACTTTTTGTCAAAGGCTACAAGCAACAACAAGGAAGAGATTATGAAGAAAATTTTGCACCGGTTGCAAGGATTGAAACTGTGAGAACAGTGCTATCCATAGCAGCAAAACACAAATGGAAGGTTTATCAAATGGATGTGAAATCTGCATTCCTGAATGAAGTGTTGAAATGAGAGGTATATGTTGAACAACCTCCAGGCTATGAGATTGAAGGTCAAGAGCACAAAGTATGCAAGTTGAAGAAAGCTCTATATGGTCTAAATAAAGCACCGAGAGCATGGTACAACAGGATAGATGCTTACTTGACTGAAAATGGATTTGAGAAATGTGATGGAGAACCCACACTCTACATAAAAGAAAATGATGGTAAGATTCTTATTGTTTTTTTATATGTAGATGATCTAATATTTATTGGCAATGAAGTTTCTCTCATTACTGATTTTAAAGCAGTCATGAGGAGTGAATTTGAAATGACTGATTTGGGTTTTCTGACATATTTTTTTGGAATAGAAGTAGAGCAAAATGAAAATGAGTTTTTTATTTCCCAAGAAAAATATGTTGAAGAAGTGTTGAAAAGATTCAACATGCAGAACAACAAGGCAGCTGTAAGTCCAACTGTCATGGGGTTAAAATTAAGCAAAGAAGACAGAAGTAAGGATTTTGATCCAAGTTTGTATAAGATTATAGTTGGCAGCCTCATGTATTTGACTGCAACTAGGTCAGATATTATGCACGTTGTAAGTTTAATTTCTAGATTCATGGAAACACCAAAAGAGACTTATTGGCAGACATCCAAGAGAATTCTAAGGTATGTGAATGGAACGAAAGGGTATGGTATTTTATACTCCCCATCTAAAAATTTTAAATTGACTGGTTACACTGACAGTGATTGGGTTGGAAGTGTAGATGACAGGAAGAGCACATCTGGATATGTGTTTCATTTGGGATCGGGAGCCATTTCATGGGCTTCCAAGAAGCAACCAGTAGTTGCTTTATCAACATCAAAGCCAGAATATGTGGCAGCAACAATAGCAGCATGCCAAGAAATATGGATGAGAAGAATGCTTAGAGATTTATGTCATGAACAGGACAAAGGAACAACAATTTATTGTGATAACAGCTCAGCGATAGCTTTATCAAATAATTTTGTCTTCCACAAGAGAACAAAGCATATTGATGCAAAATTTCATTTTATACGAGAACTGGTTAATAAAAGTGAGATTGTTTTGCAACACCGCAGGATAGAGGAACAATTTGCTGATATCCTCACAAAGCCATTAACGCATAAATTTTTTAACTATTTCAGAAAATGTTTGGGTATGCAAGAAAATCTAGCAGTTGAAATTAAAGGGGAGTGTTGGAATATTAATTCCAACTGCCCGTAGAGAGCAGAAGGACGAGATAATTTAAATCTGAAAGAACAACAAGACGACGACTCAATGTTGATGGGATCGAAGGACAGTAAAGGCGGTGACAATTTTTAGATCTGATCTTCACGCAACCTTGCATTCTTATCTGCATCATCTACCACATTAAATCCTCTGCCAACCACATTGAATGCACAACCAACAAGCTCCATTTTAGGGGGTAGCAAGCGTGGGCAGTGAAGAGGAGCGATAACCCACCGGAGGAGGTGACATCACACTCTCCGCTTGACCAATGAGAGTAGTCCTGAGGATATGGAAAAGACCTTTGGAAAGGTTTTATAAAGCGACGGAATGTTTGTGGAATGTTTTGATTTAAGTTTTATTTGCCCCATAATGTTTTAATTTTTAATGTTGGGTTAATTTTTATTTACCGCGGTACATTTCATTTTAACTTTGGTTAAATATATTTTGATATATATATATATATATATATATATATGTAATATTTGTAATATATATATATGTGTGTGTGTGTGTAATGTTTTATATATATATATATATATATATATATATATATATATGTCGTGCACATTGTAAAGAGTAGCATTGTATTGTGTAATTTGCTCAAAGGCTGAAAAAAGACAGAGAGCACTGTGTGAGTAGTAGTGAATAGAAACAAAGAAACAAAGAACAAAAATTGAAGCACTGTGTGTATGAAGCAGCCATAAGTTTTACTGTAATCCAAAGCTTTGATGAATCTCATTTTGTAGTAGATTTCTATGTTTAATGAAATAGAAAGTTTTAAAGCATCTCTCTCCAGATTTTATTTTAAGTATGTGTGTTGTGGAATAATAATTTTATTTTCCTCATTGTTCAAAAAACTTTCCAAAAATTCAAAATCTTTAAAAAAAGAGCAAAATCAAGTGGTTGATTTTTTTAATTTACTATTTTTAAATTATATATTTTTATTGAATAATAGTCCTATTTTTATAGGCATGAATTTTCAAACTAAAATAACGAGAAAATATTAAATTCTTAAAAAATACCCTAATTAATTCTTTGTCTCTTTAAGAATTTCAAAATCTAAAGGTTTTTCACTTAATCGTCAAGGCAACTTTTGATGTGCACGGAAATCTCTTTCCTTGACGTACAAGGAGAAGTCTTATATTGGTCAAGTAGCTTTCTAAATTTGATGTTGGACAGCAGATTAGCATACAATCAAGATCAAATTAAGCTTTTTTCACTTAACCGTCAAGGCAATTTTTGATGTACATGGAAATCACTTTACTTAACGTACAAGGAAAATCTTATATTTAGTCAAGTAGCGTTCTAAATTTGTTGTTGGACAACAGATTAGCATACAATCAAGATCAAAAGCTTAAAATGTGTGAAACATTATCTGACTAATATAAAAATGTTCCCTTTTTGTCGTCCTCGTGAAAAGAGGATAACTCTTTGCTTAAGGTTTTGTTTTTTTTGTTTAAGATAGCTATACGTAGTAGAGATAGCCACTATATGATCGCAATCAGATTCGAGAAAGTTTAGGAGCGGTTGTTATCATTTTTTTTTTGTTTTATGCGAAATAGAGTTATTCTAAAAAGTATAAAATATCCAGAAGATCATATTTGGGACAATAAATATAGATGTATTATGATGTACTCAGAACTTCTGGCAGACTCAAAAACACAGAAATAGTCGGGTTTTTCAAGTTGAAAAAAGTGAAGACGGATTTGAAGAAGATCCGTGAGACGATGGTTCTTTAGGAAATTTGGAAAAAGAATGGCAGAGTTGAGACGTCAAACATCTATGTTTTGGCTCACTTGGCGGGCGGTTGATTCAATTCATCTATTGAGTGAGATCTCAACTTCTTGAGACGTGAAGCACCCGAGTTCTCGCTCGCTTGGCGGGCGGTTCACTCAATTCATCTATTGAGTGAGATCTCAACTTCTTGAGACGTGAAAGGCCTAAGTTTTCGCTCACTTGGCGCGCAGTTGATTCAATTCATCTTCACAATGCTTGCGGGGCCGGTATGACGTGTTACAGATGCATGGTCGCTCCGCAAGGGCTTAGAAATAGCTTCATAAACAGACCAGAATTTAATCACATATTCCAAACAAGTCAAGGAATTGAGCCTGAGCCTGAGCCTGAGCCTGAGCCTGGCATGATGATAATGGCTATGAATATTCCTGGATGCAGGTTTCTGCTTCTGCTGATGCTAATGACGATGAGTAGCAATCAGCTATTAAACTCTTCTCTGGCAGCCCCAACATCCCCCGGTAAGAGAATGGGTTGAATATGGTATTCAAGTGACGTGTTTATGTAAATGATGATATGTCTTTTTTTTAAATGTTTTTTATTATATTAATCTAGTACTTGCAAATAACATCAACCTCTTCTCAGGCAGCGGAACACCCTCTGGTAAGAGCATGGGATGAATATGATATTCAAGTCACGTATCTTTAGGTAGTTGATGATATGCTTATTTTGTAAATGTGGTTTATCATATTAATCGAGTATTAGCTGTGTCTACAAACAATATATACTTACTATATTTTCAGAGGAAACAGAGTAAATAATCATATTATATAGTTAAACATATCATTGGAAGAAGACAACCGAGCGTCCCAGCACACGACCTATACTGATATAGCGTGATTGAATTAATGTATTTTTGGGTTTCTGGTTTCGGAATCTCCATTGACACAAAAATGTTCACTGTGGAGATTCCGAAACCAGAAACCCATAACTCTCACCACAGAAATCTGAAATCAACTCATGTATTTTTGTTTTATGTCGGGCTGCTATGATGATTTGCAGGCGCCCCGTATCCGTTTGTCACTGTGGATGGGCAGAGAACAGCTTCAAAAACATACGACTACATTATAGTTGGCGGAGGAACGGCCGGCTCTGCGCTCTCAACAACGCTCTCGGCTAAGCATTCTGTTTTAGTAATAGAGAGGGGAGGATCTCCTTATGGAAATCCGGACATCGAGGATTTATCTAATTTTGGAAAGATATTGGGTGAGACTGACAATTACACTTCTCCAGCGCAGACGTTTATTTCAGAGGATGGAGTGACTTTAGCGAGAGCCAGAGTTCTGGGAGGCGCAACTGCTCTCAACGCCGGCTTCTACAGCAGGGCAAACCCTGAAATTGTTCGTAGGGCGCAGTGGGACGAGAGACTTGTAAACGAGTCGTATGAATGGGTGGAGAGGCAGATTACTTTTAAACCATCTCCCCTATCGCGTTGGTCATCGACTTTCAGAAATGGGCTCGTGGAAGCAGGAGTTCTTCCGGATAATGGATTTACGGTGGATCATGTGGAGGGAACGAAGACCAGCGCCTCCATCTTTGACAACGATGGCAAGAGACACACAGCAGCAGATCTTTTCAAGTCTGCCAACCCAAACAATATCGTAGTCCTTCTCAATGCTACCGTCAGCAGGATTGTCTTCAACAACTCTACATCTGGAGGTAATTAATTCATCATAATATACTTGCTTTCAAATTACGACTTTACAGTTTACAGTAGAAGGGCTCAAAATATAAAATAGGGAAAATGCTTTACAGTATATATCTTTACACCCTTTACCCATATAAATATCTTTTCGCTATTATGTTTATTTAATTACCCAGTCATTTAACTAGAAAACCAGATTTATATATAGATTGACTATTTTGATTATGAAAACATGCAGGAAGGCCGAAAGCCCGTGGAGTAGAATTCAGGGACGGAAAGGGTCAGTCTTATCAGGTTTTTCTCAACGAATCATCACGTCGTAGTGAGGTAATCCTGTCGGCAGGAGCCCTAGGCAGCCCCCAGCTGCTCCTCTTGAGCGGAGTCGGCCCATGTAAACATCTCAAAGAGTTCAATATTCCTTTAGTTCTACATTTACCTGCAGTAGGCCAAGGTATTCAAGACAGCCCCCGTGCAACGGTGACCGTGCAATCCCCTATACCCATGAACCTCTCCAGCATACAGGCAGTAGGTATTCTTAACGGCTCTCAAAATTACATCTTTTCCAGCAGTTTCGTCCTGTGGGCTAATGGCAGCATGCAGTATACTGGCAACATTTTTGGGAAGCTGGCGTTTCCATTGTCGAGAGGAGAGGTTCGGCTACGCAGCAAGGATCCTCGAGACAATCCGTCTGTTCGATTCAACTATTATTCGCACCCACAGGACGTCCAGAGATCCGTGGATGGCGTGAGGGTGATAGCCAAAATCCTCAACACACCGTCTCTGCACAACTTTACATATCCAGCAGCTCATGGTTCGACCACCTCGCCTCACTTCCGCTTCATTGGGCCGCCGTTGCCAAACAACATCGATGACGATGCAGCCGTGGCACAGTTCGTGAATCAGACGTTGAACACAATGTGGCATTTCCATGGCGGATCTCATGTTGGATCTGTGGTTAACCGGAAATATCAGGTGTATGGAGTTGAAAGTCTCAGGGTTGTGGATGGCTCAACATTCAAAGATGGTCCTGGAACAAACCCACAAGCCACCACTCTCATGCTTGGAAGGTAATTATTATAATGAATTTAGCCACCACTTTATTGCTCGGAAGGTAATTATAATCATTTTAAAATTTCATTTGGTTCTCTATTTATTCGTATATTAAAATGGCAACCATTATTATATTGTGGTGCATGCAGGTATGTGGGATTGCAGATTCTTCGACAGCGGGTCAAATCAAGAATATCCATTGTCAATGGTATTGGCAGAACGAGCGTAACTTCATAAATTTGAGTGAAGATGTCGGCATCATCAATAAATCAGAGACAAATTTAATGTGTGCAACGTTATGTTAGGATTCACATGAACATGTTCGAAAATGTAATACCATTATATTTCATCCGCTCAATCTTTCAGTTTAAAGAGAAATAAAGTATTGGATTGTGCGTAAAAATGTTTCCGTATTAGAAACATATGTGCAAGAGATTTCCATGATAAAAGCTAGGCGTTGATATTGAATGTGGTTAGTATGTTTCATCGTTTAATTGTTTATATGTTTTCATACTGTGTTTCGAATTATTATTTTAACTTGATCTTTATAATAACATACATATATATATTTAAAAATTAATATAATTGAACAAAATATGTGGAAAAAAAGTACGGAGAGAGGAGTGTATAGTAAGGTTAAAAATCCTTGTGTAAGACATATTTGAAAATTGATATGCGCTTAATTATGAAAATTAGAGATTAACTCATCATAAACATTAAAGTATTTTTTACATATATTTCATATTGTCTAAATTAAAAGAAAAAAATAAATTTATAATTTTATTTTAAATTATTATTATTTATAATTATAAAAAATAATTAATATATGAGTTTAAAAACATTTTTAATTATAGAAATTTATTCTTATTTATCATTGAAGTTTCTCATTTATAAATAGCTTTTGTTACAATATCGTGATCAAAATCATGGTTTCTTAATACCACACACTAATATGACATTAATTAATTAATTAACTAATACTTAGAAACTCACATATGGGAAAAAAATTGTACTAATAGCGCAACTCAGAAACCATCAGACTAATCGAATAATTCATGGAGCTAAACACATAGAAGGTCGTCAAAGGACTGAGAATAACCAGGGTTTTGCTTGAAACAACAACCATGATGAAGACTCGCCTTTTGAACCGAAAGGGTAAGATTTTTGAGATACAAAGATCTAGATCTGCAAAACAATGAACAAGCTTGCAAGAGAAGGAAGGAAGCGAGCAAGAATTGAGAAAAGAATGAAATTGATTCTCCAATATTAGTTTTTGGAATAAATACATAAAAGCAACTAAGTTAAGCTTAGTTGTACATGCAATAACTATAGATAGTTAAAGCTAACTGAAGCTAAGTGTGCTTTATCTTATGTTAACGTGTACATGTGCCACATGCAAGTAGTGAGTTAACTTAACTAAGCAAGTGCACATCACATGCAAGCAATAAGTTAACCAACACAGCTAGTCTAAGTGCATGTACACCAACACCCCCCCTTAAGCATAACTTAGGTGAGTGTGATGAAAAATGAATGAGTCCCAGCAACACGGCCATTTTAGGTACCCATATACAATGCATAAAAAAGAGGAAAGAGGGAAAACCTAGTGGGAAGAAAACCCCCCCTCAAAATATAATGCAAAAGTAGAGAAAAGACAATTGTTAGGCAGTCGTGTCCTTCACCCCGAGACGATCTTGCAGGAATCAAAACTTCTGCTCAATGAAAGTCTTGGTGAAGATATCAGCAGTCTGCTCGGAACTAGGACAATACTGAAGATCGATGATCCCATCATGAATGAGTTCTCTAATGAAGTGCATGTGGATCTCGATGTGTTTGGTCCACTGCCGCTACACTAGATCTCTGCAAAACTTTAGCGTACTTTGATTATCGCACCAGATGACAGTTGGATGATGGACACTGATCCCAAGCTCAAATAGGAAATGGTGTAGCCAAATTGCCTGAATAGTGGCATCGACTGCTCCTCTGTACTCGGCCTCTGCTAATGATAAGGCAATGACAACTTGCTTCTTGCTTGACCAACAAATTGGGCCGGATCCCAAACTAAGTACATAACCGGAGGTGGACTTGCGATCATTGGTGTTGCCAACCCAGTCTGAATCTGTGAACCCAATGAGATTCAAAGAAAAATTGGCTGCATAATGAATCCCATAGGTGATTGTCCCCTGGACATATTGAAGGATGCGCTTTGCAGCGTTCCAGTGTAACTCATGTGGCTCCTGCATGTATCTGGAAACTACTCCGATAGCATAGGAGAGATCAGGACGGGAGTGAGTGAGATAAAGAACACTTCCCACAAGCTGGCGGTACAATGTGAAATCAACCAATGGTGTGTCTTTGCCATTCTCAAGCTTTATCCCTGATAAGAAAGGTGTGGCTGCTGGCTTGCAGTCACTCATGTGAAATCATGCCAAAAGATCTCTAGCATATTTTGGTTGAGAAATGGTAATCCTAGAATCACGCTAATGGATCTCTAGTCCAAGGAATAAATTTAGCAAGCCCATGTGTGTCATAGAAAACCGCTTATGCAATGCAGTTTTAATGTTAGTAATGACAGAAGCTGAACTAACTGTTATCAAAAGATCATCTACGTAGAGTACTATGATCAACAAGGAGTCAATTTTCTTCAAAAAATAAACATTGGAATCAGATTTGCAGCGTACAAAATTTTGAGATAACAAATAAGAATCCATCTTTGCATACCATGCTCTAGGTGCCTACTTGAGGCCATAGAGAGAATTCTTTAGTTTGCATACCAGAGATGAATTGTGCATGTATCCCGGTGGCTGCTCCATGTAGATTTCCTCCTCAAGATCACCATGAAGAAAGGCATTCTTCACATCCATATGATGCACCTCCCATCCTCTTGCTGCTACAATGGAGAGAGCTAGCCGAATGGAATCCATTTTTGCCACTGGAGCAAAAGTATCATCATAGTCAACACCATGTACTTGCTGAAAACCTTTTGCTACCAATCGTGCCTTATATTGAATAACTTGGCCATTTGATGCTTTCTTGGTCCAGTAAACCCACTTGCACCTCACAAGTTTGCGATTGGAAGGTAGCGGAACCAAATCCCAAGTCTGGTTCTCGATGAGAGAGTTATATTCCTCATCCATTGCGGCTTCCCATTTAGGGTGCCCATCTGCTTCTGCATAACTTTGTATCTCAGATCCATGCATCATATAAGCATGCATGGGCATGGATGGCTCCATAGCTAAGAGTGCTTGCGGATCTTCCTCAAATAGAGGGACAAAGGCAGGATCATCAAGGATATCACTCATGTTGCGCCATTTTTGTGTTGAAGGTGGTCGAGAGTCTTCCGAACTACATGTGGAAGTATGATCTCGATGTTCAACAATTGGTTGTCCAACAGGGGTCACAGGAAAAGACTCATCTTCATCAGAATTCTGATCTGAAATTTCATTTGCATACTCATTAATGAGTGGTGATGGAAACTTGGTAACAAGTTTATCTGCTAGTGCATGCAAAATATCTTCGTCAAACTTTACACTCCTTTCAATAAAGAGCTCTTCAGTGTGGATATCAAGCATTCTGTACCCTTTGACTTCATCAGAATATCCAACAAACATGCATGCTTTGCTTTGAGGCTCCAAAGCCTTTCTCTTCTCTGTAGGAATGCGGGCCCATGCTTGAGATCCAAAAATGCGGAAATGACTAACTTCAGGTTGCATGCCAGTCCAAGCCTCAAAAGGTGTTTTTCCAGTAACAGATTTATGAGGAGATCTGTTCTGGATGTATGAGGCACAATTGATAGCTTCAGCCCAAAATTTCGACGGAAGAGATCTTGCATACAACATGCAATTAGCCATCTCTTTCAAAGATCGATTTTTCCTTTCAGCCACGCCATTTTGTTGTGGAGTGTAAGGAACCATATGCTACAATTGTATGCCTGCTTCATTACAAAGATTCTTGATATCTTTATTGACATATTCCATTCCATTATCTGTACGGAGTATCTTGATGCATTTTCCATATTGATTTTCCGCATGCGCTTTGAAAATATTTAGATGTTGAAAAACTTCAGACTTGAGTTTCAAGAAGTAAACCCAAGTGAATCTCGTGTAATCATCTATAAATGACAACACATATCTTGCTTTTCTCATTGAAAGCACCGGAAATGGACCCATGAGATCACTGTGTACAAGTTCCAAAGGTGAAGAGGCTCTCCATGCATGCCCCTTCTCTAATTTATCTTGTGGATGCTTTCCAAGAGCACATCCATTACAAACACCATCTGAAAATTCAATGGTCGGCAATCCTTTGACCATCCCTTGCTTACTAAGCTGTTGCATATATCTGAAATTCAAGTGCCCAAATCTCTCGTGCCAAATCCTACTTTCTTCATTTGCATGCGTAAGTAGCAAAATAGAATCTGATTGAGGAACAAAATCAGAAAATGTATACAGACGAGATTGATCATTTACCTTGCCAGATGCAATATTCAAGTTGGTTTGCATGTCATAAATGCTCACAGAATCTGGGGTAAATTCCACTTTCCTTCCACTGCCTATGTGTGTCATCTGATACATTGAGAGAAGTTTCACAGAAATCCTTGGAATATGCAAGACATTTTCAAAACTTCCATCTTCGAATTGCACTCTTCCTTCTCCAGTTACTGCAACTGCAGAATTATCCCCCATGAGAATGGGAGGACCTGAGTATGCATGTAGAGAAGCAAAAGGATTCCTTTGAAGAAGCCATATGATGTGAAGCTCCTGAATTGATGATCCATTCTTCTGGTGCAGAATGAAGAGCAATCAAAGCATGCCCATTACCTCTTGGATCTGGTGCTTTTTCTCCAGACTTCTTCTTGGCATTCTCAGGAATGTGGTCTTCAAGATTGTGCTGCTGGAGTGTCTGCGCCATAAGATCTATAGTCTTCTTCATGCATGCAGATTCAGGATGAAAACCACGGTGGCAATAATTGCACATTGATTGCCCTTTTATTCCTTTCCTTTCCTTTGAGCCAGATGATCCATCAGGGGGTTTGGGATTACCTCGCTTTCTTGGATCAAGATCCTTCTTCCCTTTTCCTTTCTGATGGTCTTTGGAATTTTCCTTTCCTTTTGCATGCACAGTAAGTGCATGCGCTTCAGAATTTTTAAGTGTGCCCATTTTGATGAGCTTATCTTGCTCATGCATCAAAGACTGAATAAAAGAATCCAGTGACGGTATCTTCCAACCTGCACCAGTTGCAGATCTGACTGTGTGGAATGTAGAGACGAATACTGCATACTCTGGACCAAGTTTTGATAAAATGGAAAGAATCAATTGATTTTCTTGCTTGGATTTGTCGATCCTGCATCTTTTCAGCTGAACCAACAAGGCTTTATACCTTGTAAAAAAATCTTGAATGTTCTCAAAATTTCTCGGATCTAATGAGTTTAACTCATTTTCGAGAATGTGACCTTGCATTTCATCCTGTTTTCCAAACAATCCTTCCAAAATTTTCCATACTTCATTTGGAGTTGAACATGATTCAACATGAAATAGCAATTCTGGAGAGATAGATAAACATAGGATGCCGAAGGCCTCGTCCATGCGATTGAAATATCTTGTTTTCTCCATTACCGATGTTGGTTCAACTTCCATTTCCGTGGTTATTCGAAATAAGCCTCTACTTCTGAGATGAAGTAGAATCTTTGGCTTCCATTCGAAATAATTATATGGAGTAAGAATTGCCGATTCTGGAAACTCCAATTTAGACTCCATTCTTTGTTGTTGCTTCAATATTCTGAACCTGCAAATAAAATTGCTTGTGCACTGATTACAAATCCATGTGCTCTGATACCATGTAAGATTTTTGAGATACAAAGATCTAGATCTGAGAAAAAATGAACAAGCTTGCAAGAGAAGGAAGGAAGCGAGCAAGAATTGAGAAAAGAATGAAATTGATTCTCCAATATTAGTTTTTGGAATAAATACATAAAAGCAACTAAGTTAATCTTAGTTTTACATGCAATAACTATATATAGTTAAAGCTAACTGAAGCTAAGTGTGCTTTATATTATGTTAATGTGTACATGTGCCACATGCAAGTAGTGAGTTAACTTAACTAAGAAAGTGCACATCACATGCAAGCAATAAGTTAACTAAAGCTAATCTAGGTGCATGTACACAAACATAGCTAGTCTAAGTGAATGTACACCAATAGAAAGGAAGCATGCAAATAATGACTGGGGCTGGAACAGAGACATCACAAGAAATCCTGAATTAAAAACAAGACCAGTAAACCATTACATAACTTGAGAGGACAGTTTAATTTTGAAGAGCTCAAGCTCACCTGTACAACGGTGTAATGTTCCAAATATAACCATGCTGGAACACGAGACCAACTCATGATGAACATGGACAAGATTTGCATCATAGAACGAAAAAGAGAAACCAAAATGACCACAAAAATGCAGATTGCATGAACAGGGGCAGACCCCTTAAGAACATAGTTTACATAGAGTTAAATTAGCATAAAACAACAAATAGAACACCGCCATTCCATAACCATAAACAATGGTAAGCTACCTATGTATTTGGAAGGAGGAAGGAGCTCATCCGATGTTAGAATTTCTTGTATAATGAGAGTTCAAACTTGATGTTTAATATATTTCAATATTGATAACTATGTGGTTTAATTTGGGTTCATTTTATGTTATTATGTAATGAGGGTTCAAAAGGGATGTTTAATATATTTGAAAAATGATACTTGTGTGGTTGTGTAAATGAAATGATTAATAAATGTTGATCTACATATGTATGATAATTATCAATATATTTATTTTAATATATATTATACATGGTCAAAAAAAATATTTATAAAATTAAATTAAATTATAATTTTATTTTAAATTATTATGATTATTAGTTATAAGAACTCTTTCATGTTTTTCTCAATGTATAAAGGAGGGTTGTTGGTGTTGCAAGTCTTATCTATGTATTTTTATAAAGGGTTTCTCTCGAACTCCCAATTGTACTCTTCTTGGTGCCTTGTGAGGGACTTGAGTCGTTCCTCAAAGCTAGACAAATTTGTGGTTAATTCGGCACATACCCCTATGAGTTCTTGAAATTTTCTGTTCTTGTGTAAGATAGTTTCTCGGACTGCCGAGACTCTTTGCTTCAACAACATTAGATATTTCTTGAAATGCATGATCTGGAAATTCAGTGCCCTGCTAAATATCTCTGTACCTATCTACACCGGATGCCCAACGACCACAACTTCAACTTGAGCCTTTGACCAACTCTCTAGGAATGGTTCATTTTGCACATTATGATTTTCATATTTCTCATCATGATCATACTCATCATACTAGTTCACTATGGCTTGCTCCTCACTCAAATATCCCTGGTCTCCTCCATTTATGGAGACAATATGTTCATCCCTTTCAACTGTAGAACATAGATGCACTTGTGGATTGTTATCTGTACTTGATTGTTCATATTCTTTATGGACATTCCCCTGGGGATCTACAGACTTAGTTGTATAGGATTCTACCTCATCAATACCATTAGGTATAATTTCCTCATGTACTTCCAAATGCTTGTCATCCTACAAGCCTCCCTGAATAATGTCGCATTGTTGCTCACCATATTGAAGATCAATAGACCCATCTGCAAAAGACTCCCTATGATCTGAAGGAATCTCCTCTTGTTATGTATTTGTTGCCTCCTTCTTTTCACCCGGACAAGACTGGTTAAGGACCCAAGGTCCCTTCCATATAAAGCAAAATCCTCTCGTCCTTAGTTCATTCTTGCTGCAAATTTTGTTTTTTCTTTCTCCATCAATCCTTCTCAACTGCTTCCTAGTCAACACATTTCTGAGAAATTTTATGTTTTGCCTGACCAATTTCTCGACTAGATCATAGGTAGCTAGTGATACCTTTTGGTTCCTTCCTCCAAATGGTCAGCAATTTGGATCTTATTATCTTGCATATGTTAGAATATCCTTTTAAGAACAAAGACACAATCTTTTGCATGCATGATTTGACATTGTCTGAGTGAGCTGATGTAATATTGGTATCAAATTTTTGGAGAAATTAAAAGATCAACTCGTCGCATTCCATATTCAACATGAATGTGCCAAAGCTAAACATGATAAGTAGAAAGCATGATGTTGTTCAACCCCTGAAGATATTCTACTATCAGTTACAATATATATGTCATGAGATCATTATTGTAGGGCAGTAATGGTGATGTCAGAGCTATGACCCTGATGAGACAAGAAGAAATTCTGAGCATGACCTCTTCATCAAGATGTTCCCAAAGTCTGGGTTGTATTAATGCAAGCATGGATGGTTTGAGATCCCAACTGAGTTTCTTCCATTCTGGTTGTCCCACCTTGGACAAAAATATGTCTAATTCCTCCAACTTATGAAGTTCTATGACTAATTTAGTTTGTTGCAATTCAGAGCTAACTGCGAAGAGCTTAGATCCTCTTCCTTGTCCTTCCTTCACCTCACATGGTTGCTTCTACTGCATAATTACATGGACCCTTTTTGAGAATGGTCTCGTGATTTGACTATAACTTTGGTCTATGGAGGCATGACTTATTAAAGGACCATATATCCTCAATAGTTCATCAACGATTTTCTTGTTCTATTCAAAAATTTCTTCAAGATGGTCCATCTTCTCCCATACTTAAGAAGAAATATATTAATTATTTATAGGAATATTTTGTCAATCATCCCTTGAAATATGCTCAAAAATTTAACCCACAGAATTATAAATGATTTTCCCTTCACTTATGTCTCCAAATAAAATCCCCTTTCCCCCTCCTCCCCTTTTTTTCTATTCAACCCTTTCACAATTAACCCTTATATCTCCCAATACAAAATCAAACCCCTTATATCTCTCAAATACAAAATCTCATAACTATTAAACCTATACTCCAAACTATAATTAATACATGAAGGATACATTGGTCAACCCATAGGTGTCAAGATGTTGGAGATGAGCTTTAGATATTTTTGGCCCTCAGATTGTTATAAAATCTAGATCTTGGCTAAGAAGCACTACCAAAATTGACGCCTTCAAATCAAATAGCTTGGCCTTCTAAAAAATAATCACTCGACCTTAAAGAAATTTGGTCCTCTGTCTTACAGTGAACTCAACAATTCAGCCTCTGCAATGATTCCAACTGCACTGCTACAAATGGCAGACCCTGAGAAATAAGCGACACCATTCTAGAAGTATCTAGAATGTCGAGGCTTGTAGGTAGAGGGAATTTTGGAGTTTCCTTTGCAAAAACAAAACTATCAAAACTACCACACATCAAAACCCTGAAATTTTTCCCCGATCGCCTCATAGAATATAATTTGTAAAACTTTTGGATACTGATGGCCTAATTTTTGGCAATAGCGTCAATTTCACCCTTCACTTCTCTAGGCCTTTCTTTCTGCCCTTGTGTTGTTTCTCTAGCATTCACTTGATTTTGAGGAATGTTTGGATGTTTTCCTTTCATTTCTTCTAACTAACCATTCATTGAAAACACTTTCATACCATATCTAAATTATGTTTTTGGACCATATTTGGGATCTACTCCAAAGCAGAATCACAAACTCAATCATGTTGTCTTATTCTGTCACTTATTTTCTTCAACGAAGGGCACTTCTACAAATATTTGATCGGATTTCTGCTTGGCTTCTGTGGAATTTCTTACTTCATTGAGTCATATATTACGAAATCACCACCAAAACTGGGTTGTGGACAGCGGGCCTATCTTAGTACAAGTCACATTTTTGTGCACTTATTAGGGCATCTTGAAAATAGCTACAGGAAATAATATTTTCCCTTCCCCCTATACCTTCATTCTACAAGAGTTTTCATACTCGCTCTCTTCAATTTCTAAGAAGATCGATTTTTGTCACTTCGAAATCCAATCCTCAAGGATACAATCATTTCCAGCTAATAGCGGTCCTTCACGCACCTAGGTGGTTGATGAATTTCACCCTTCGACACTCCAACTGAGCCTCACAACCTTAAAAATAAAATCTTTACAATGTTCCGATGTCAAATCCCTACCAGGGTTTTGATGAAGCTCCTTTGAACTGAAACTATGCCATTGGTGTTCTGATAGATCTTTTACTCCCAGAATTTCCCAATGGAATAATTTCCTTGTATGTTGTGGCGAACCCAGCTCTTTCAATGTAGTATTTATGGTTGAAATTATATGGCTTCCAAGATCTTGATGCTTATGTATGGTCACAGTGAGAAACTATCGATTTCCTCCTCATGCAAAAAACTGTCTTGTAACTGCTGAAGTGTACATCCCACGCAACCTTATGAATCCTGTTAATTTGCTACTAATCCTTCTATTGTGCTAAAAAAATGAAGTCCCTTGACTCGACCTGCATGACCTTTCATACTCCGACGGTGCTTCTAGGATGCAAATGTGGCCTTGCAACACCATAATTTTTTTGAATTTGGGCAGTTTCGGCATCAGGATACTTTTCGTATTATAATACTTCAGTGTTGGAATATTGAGAATTCCAAATGGAGAGAGTAAGCTCCTCTCCTCTAAAACACAGAGAAATTTAAAATTTTGACAGGAGACAAAGTTTCAGACTGTAAAACAAACTTCTATAACTTTCAAAAACTGTTACAGATCTTCCTCAGCACAGAGGGATAACATAAGAATGGTGACTACTTCAAATGCAGTGCACAGTAACTACTCTCTGTTCAGTCAAACAACACTCTGTCTCATTTTTTAAAACCAACACTGCTTTGTTCTTCTATTTCCGCGCTGCTGTGCAGAATAAAACAAAATGATACAATTCACAATACAGACTCGCAGGGCTTTCCTTTTTATATGCCGCGCATATATATATTAAAACATTAATAAATTTATATAAAACTTAATACAAAGAAATAAACTAAATTTCAAAGGAAAAAACTTTGCGGAACTTAAAAATATGAAATGCACGACGTACGAGTGGGGACCACATCGCAGTCGGCAATCAGCAATCGGCAAATTGGTGGTGATAAACAAAACTTGCGACTTGGTGAAGTTCGATGTTGCGATTGTGATTAGATCGCATCGCAAACATCCGATGAAACATTGCGATTGCGATTATACAACGGACGCGTTGGCTCGATATTAAATCCGCCATATAAATGGCGTCGGGTCCGCGCTTTAAACAGACGCGCGACCAAACAACAAACCTCCGGCCTTCCGATTGCGATTGGAATCCGGACACGATGCAATATATAAGCTCCGTCACATAATGCCGTCAGGTCTGCCCTTTGGTAATGTGATCGGGGCACATAACAAAACTCCACCGATTGAACCATTGCGATTTGAAACCTGTGATTCCAATAAGTCATCGCCACATGGTCAAGTGGACCCACGGGCCTCGGCTGTTGTGGGCGCGATTTATAACATAAAGTTTTGGTTGTATTGTGTACAACTGTTCCACTTGTGGAACTCTCCATATTAACAAGACACTTGGTTTATGATTCATATACATTGCGATTTGCGATTGCGATTGGATCGCATCGCATCGCAGAACTCCTCATCAACAAGACACTTCAAAAAAAACTTTGCGATTCCGATTGGCATATAAATGGTGGGGACCACTTGTCCGCCAATTTAGAAATAAAAGGACTTCCACCTGTTTGAACAATTTTAGTTGTTGAGAGCTTTAAAGCCCGAAATGACTGGTTTTTATTAAGTCTGCTCCTCCGTAGACAAAAACGGCTCTGCCCATCACGAATTAAATTTCTCCTCTGCTATTGTGGCTGCGGCCCATCACAATTAAATTCATCTTTACAGATTTCTCCATTCCTCTTCAATACAGAGTGTTGCGCACTCAATCTCTGCTACTGCTACCTTGGTATTTGTTTCTTCCTGCCCAAGGCTGGCAGGTGACTTTAATATTTCAACATTCAGAATCGACACAAACCCTTAGCCTTTGATATATATATATATATATATATATATATATATGTGTTCCTCATTTACGATATGCAATTGTGGGCGTGTGGGCGTGGTATTGAGAACAATTTTTTTGGCCTCACGTATTAGAGATACTCTCGCTCAACCCTCTCCCAAGCAAAAGTGCAATGACTTCAGCCTTTACAACCCTAGAACTTTTTACCCAATTGAAATATTTTCGTATTAACACATCAACAATCCCAGATACAATCTAAAACCTATTCAACCCATTTGAATCACTTCTAAAACCTATTCAACTCAATTGAATCACTTCCATAAATAATTAACTGAAAAATAGAAATTGAACAAGGGTGATAAATATCACCTAAGTGGGAAATGTTGACTAGGGTGAAAATAAACCCCATTGAAGTTCCCTGCATAAAACTTTCAGGCTCGCAAGATGCAAACCTATGATACCACAGTAATATCCCAATCTATAAAAATTACCACAGATCTGGCAAATCTAAGTGTTTTAACCAAAAATAATTGCAATAAAAACAATGAACACAACAAGATCTGGAATTGCAACACTTTATTTCAATTAGTATTCAGAAAATGAGACATGCCCAAAACACAAACAGATAATGGAGCCCTTGCCTCAACATACACGACTGCTCAAAGAACAAGACAATGAAAAATACCGAAGCACAAATGTGAATCCTGAATGGATCCACCAAAAAATATCACCACGGGGTTTTCCTCCTGGGATCAAGCTAGAATTGGCCATGCCAAGTCCACAACAAAACACAAATAGATAGACAATTTTAGGATGATCCCTCTGTCTCAACCTTATCCCATTTTATACGTTAGATGAAACTTATTTTATTGTCTTCCTTCGAAAAACTAAGGTAGATACCATGGGTTGATACCATGGGTGAATACCACAGTAAATACCATGGGCTGATTCCATATATTTGACCTTATAAAAAAGGAATATTACATTGTTGCAATGCTTCCACCAATAGGTAAATAGAAATAAAATTTGAACTTAATCCAAAAAGGTCTACATTGAAAGAATTCTATAATCACCAGAGTCTTCAACACAAAATCCTTGTGATAAAGATTGCAGTTTACAAACACCTAATCAATAAAGTGAAATGTCAATATTAATGTTAAAAACAAAATTAGAGTACGTAGATTTTCACAGTTCAACATAGTTAAAGTAGGATTTCGGGATTTAAAATGTGTCAAAGTTTATATACATATTAGATATTGCTTGGTATATGATTTTCAATATGAACCTCTAATCTAATTATTTTATGATAAACAATTTTATGTAAAAGTTATCCTATCCATATTACTAATTACTCTGACGATTAGTGCAGTCTATTAATGGGTTAGCAACTTATTACAATGAAATGTTGTATTTTGTACATGAATACTAAAAACATTAAGTATGGTAAAATTAATTTCAAGATATGACAGTTGGTTGAACAAAATTCAGTTCAAACAGTTGCCCAACCTCTGAGGATAAAGGGTAATCCCAGTGAGGTTTGGGGGTTCTGTTTGGTAACTGAGGAAGGAAAATTATGGATAAAAATTCCTGGATTGGTGTTAACCAGTGGAATACTCCAAATTTCTGTTACTACTGGAATTGGATACTGAACCGGATTGTCCCGAGGTCTCTTCCAGAGTTCTGTCAATGATAAGGCTCAAACTTGGAGCACGGGGAAGAGTTGGAGGACGTAATAGCCTCACTCGTGGAAGGTGTTGTAGCTCCTAGAGACAACCTTGAGTTGTATAAAGACTAGTGCTTAGGACATCTTAAATGCAGGAGCATATGACTCAACTGACTGCAGTTGGAAATGTTTGGCTCTCATGCAACAATCACTCAGATGAATGGTTTTAATAAGGGTGGAACCAAGACCCCAAACTTAAACACAACAACTAGGAAAATTGAAGAAACTGAGTACAGACTGCAATAAGTAAATGCATTAGATAGCTCTAAAACATAATGTTGTAAAAGGGGGCCGACTTCTTAAATGAATACAAAGCTATCAACTTATATGTGAGCGATGACTATGGCAGAAGATGGAGTAAGATATCAACTATAACCGGGATTATTCAAGGATAAGAATCCATATATACTGGGCTTATTCAAAGATAAGAATCCATATATCTGGGCTCATTCAAAGATAAGAGTCCATTGTAGTTAGTTTCGGAAGAACGATGGAAGAGACAGAAAATGAACAATGTATCAGGCCTGGGCCATATTTAAAATGCTATGGATGTATAAAACATGAGTATCTGTTGTGATAAGTTCATGTCCAAACATGGGAGCACTCGCATTCCAAAACCTGTAGATACGAGAAGTATGGAGAAATATAAAATGAACACTTATATTAAAAGACAGAGAGAGAGAGAGAGTTACAAACTGTGAATCATCCCAAGCGGAATCCCCAATTCCAGCAAAACTTCTTATTACTGAATCCCTACAGGATATTCAAACATCCATTATCAAAGTTCATACAAAATACATATAGAATACTCGAGCTAGTGAGTCCTTTAGAAAATCTGGAACCTTTTGTTAGTGTTTTCTTCCTATTTTTATAACCTCTGATTCCTATGCGCGAGAAGATATTTTGGGAAAACATCTTCCCTGCGTGCTTGTATGTTGTTTCAGGTCTAAATCAAAAATAGAAATTATGATAAGGTAAAAATGCCTCTCATCATCTTACAAGGTAGGCCTAAAGCCATTTCTAACTGAAATGTAAACAATTTACTAATCTGAAAGTAAAAAATGAAGGAGTGAAATAAGGATTTCACTCAAAATGAAAAAGTGAAAAGAACATAAGGTAGACTACTTCAAAAGTCTCGGGTGAAGGCAGAGGAGCAGTGCGGAGGCCAGGAATGCAGCAGAGGCGTTTCCATGGCAAAAACATGGTTTAAATCCAATCTGGCGTGAAACTATGCGAAAGGCAGCTTTGCGAAAAACCACGGTGGTTTTCACGTGGGAGCTGAGCGGTAAGAGGTATCGGGATAGGGGCATGCAATACATGTTAGGGAGTGATGCGTGTCCTAAGAAAAATGCCATTTCGCGTCGGAGTTGTGCGTTGGGGAGCTGCTGTGAAATGGATGCGCAAATGAGCGGGAGCCATCTGATCTAGGAAATCTAGATCAATGGCTGCAGATGAACGCGACGACCGTACTTGTGTGGTCGGGTCGGACCGAAGATGATGTCAGCAAAGATGTCGCGTAGCAGGGTGATCAAGTTAGGATTTATAAGGTGAAGAGGAGTGATCATCGTTGGATGGAGAGGATTAACGGTTCAGATCAGAGCGGGGAATGCAATAGTGGATGAGTGGTTGGGAAATTGGCAAAGGAGCGATGGAGCTAGGACCATTGGATCATGAGGACATCAACGGTGGAGATAAACTGCGGGGGCACTTGGGGTACAGATCAAATTCTTGGCCTGTGCCTCCGCAGAAAATTTCAGCCATTGATCTGAGATCTTTCACAGTCAACCAAGTCAACTATGGAGGCACTCACAGTGTTAACTCGTGTGCTGAGAGTGCTCGCGGGTAGAGCAAAAGACTGGCGGTGACCGAGGGATCGGGCTCAATCAACGACGGAGATAAATTTGAAAAAGTGAGCGGGGTGAAATGAAAAGTTGTGCTGGTCGTTGGATCAGGATGATAAATGGTTGAAATCTCATCGGGGAATGGTAGGCAGAAGGGTTTTGAATAGGAGGATGGAGACAGTGCGAAGGCGCGATGAACGATGACCGTTGGATCTGCGGATATCAACAGTCAGGATTGCGTCGGGGTTTCGCACATCAGCGGAAAATGAGTTCAATGAATAAGGAATGTTAGGGTGGCAATGATCGATGTGTGATAGCTGACAGGCGGAAACGGAACGCGTGATGGCCGTTGGATCTGCGAAGATCAACAGACAGTATCTCTTTGGCAAAGATGAACCTCGATGGTGAAAAAAAAGAGAAAATGAGTGGAGTTGGGAACCAGCGAAGTCTGATGGCCGAAGAGGGCTTAAGGATTTTTAGCCGTTGGTAATAGAGCAGGGTCATATGAGAAATGGGGGCTAAGGGCTTAAGCCGAAAGGTGCTTAGAGGCCTGATATGTTAAAATGAGCACTTTTAAAGCAAAAAGGTGGATTTTTAGCCTTTTCAAGGGTTCCGATAGGTGAAAAAGGGGCTTTGACAGTCCATGCAGTCCTTGTTGTATTTTCTTTGCAGAATAAAGCTCCTTATCATTAGACATCCTAGCTCAGTGAGTGATGTCATAACAACATTGGCTCCACTTGGGGACGACCCGTTTGTCCTCGAACGCATCAAGAACTCCGCAGACCATCTATTAGCCTTCTTCTTGCAAACATAGTCCCTTGATGCATTCTCTTCTTTCTTCATGAAAAATCAAAACAAAAAACATCATAATAAAAGCAACTGAATAATGTACAATATCATACAATAGACCTCTCGGCCTGAATCAATACTGGAAAAAGGGTTTTGAGAATTTCCCATTCACAGGGGTTTCGAGCAGATCACCCTACAAGTTTTCCATTTTGAAAGTATTATTTCCTTCGACTTCTGCAATTTTGAAAGGTCCAAACCATAGAGGGTCGAACTTTCCATGCTTTCCTTTCTCAGCCCTTCTTATGTCCCATCTTAGAACTAGATCTCTGACCTGCATGTCTTTATCTTTAGCATGTTGATCAAACAGGTCTTTCATTTTCTCTTGGTACTCAGTCAACCTCTGATTTACTTGACTTCGAGTCTCTTCCAACTCTACTAACTGATTCATTCTTCTAGTAAGATCGTTTGGTTCCTCTTGACAATCTTGCATGAATCTAGCCACATGTAAGGCCAATTGTATCGAGAAAACTACTGCTCTACCATAGACCAATTCATATGGAGATTTGCCTGTTGCCCTTTTACTAGTGATTCTATTTTCCCATAGCGTGAACTTGAGTTGCGAATCCCGGTTCTTCTGGTTTTCATTTATGGCCTTTTTCAATGCCCTTACCAAAGTTTTGTTTGAGGATTCTGCCAATCCGTTTCCCTGTGGATAGTATGCATTAGAGTATCCTAACACAATATTACACTGTTGGCAAAAACTGATAAATTTGACCGACTTAAATGCCTGAGCATTATCTGTGACAATCTTAGCAAGGCAGCCAAACCTTGAGATAATGTTATCTTCCAAAAACTTAATCACCACTGTGTCCATAGCATTCCTTGCTGGCACGACCTCTACCCATTTCATGAAGTAATCAGTGGCTGTTAGTATCCACTTGTGTTTCCTACTTGAGGCAGGATGAATTTCACCAATGAAATCAATTCCCCATTGTTGGAAAGGTTCTTCTATGTGTACCGGGATCATAGGAAAAGGTGCGAACTTCTGCCTTTCAGCAAATTTCTAACACTTGTCATAGGTCCTTACCTAAGCATGAACATCTCCGAAAATTTTGGGTTAGGAAAAACCTGCTTTTAGAATTTTGTGTGCCATAGCCCTCTAGCTGTAATGGCCACCAAAGATGCCCTCATGGAATTCTGCCATCACTTCTTCTACTTCATTTTCCGTGAGACATAAAAGTAGTATGCCTGATGGGTCTCTCTAGTACAAACGACCATTTTCTACAATGAACTTCTAAGATTTTAGCCTCAACGTTCTATACCTTGTCTTGTCGCAGCTTGGAGGACATATAAGAGTTAAGAGTTGTTCTACAATTTCTTTGTACCATGCACTGAGAAGGTACTTCATATGGGTCTTTTGTGTAGCGGTTCTATCCCGCGTTGCTCATCTGTTCTTTCAGGCTCTTCATCGGCCACCATAGACAAATTTATGCTCAAAGCCTGACAGTTTGATTCAGAAAGGATCTTGGCTAATCCCATTCCCTTTATTAGCTTAGTGGGGCGTATTTCCAACTCATACTCCTGTATCTTGGCTATCCATTTGCCTCTCTTTCCTTCACTATCTCCCTGAATCAAGATGTCTTTTACAGTCACTGTGGGTACAAATGCAGTTATAGCTGACTGCAATATATAAATCCGAAAAGCCTTCAAGGATTTGACCAAGGCGTAGGCCTGTTTCTCCAAGATATTATATTTTAGCTCCACGTTGCAGAGCACTTAACTGAAGAAGGCGATAGGTTGATCATGAACTTACTCATTTTTCTGCAATAATACAGCTGCGATGGTGTGGGGAGATGAAAATGAAAATATCATGAAGGGTTTTGCATAATCAGGTCCTGCTAATACTAGGGCTTATGCGAAAAGATTTTTTATTCTGTTAAAAGCTTCTTATGACTGAGTAGTCCATTTTACTTCATTATCCTTCTTCAGCATCTCAGTTATGTACCAGACTATCTCTTCATAGTTTGGTATGAATCTTCTCAAGAAGTTGATACGTCCAAGAAAAACCTGGACCTCTTTCTTATTTCTGGGCAAGGATATGCCATTTATGAATTCTACCCTTTTCGGGTCAATTTTTACCCCTGCCTTTGGTACAATATGCCCCAACAGTTTACCCTCTTCTAAAGAAAACATAGATTTTTATGGGTTTAAAGACAGTCCATACCTATGACACTTGTCAAAGGTTCTGTGTAAATGGACCATATGTTCAACATCATCCTTTGAGAAGAATGTTATATCATCTGGGTACACCACCACGAATTTGTCTTGTTCCCCCACAAAAGCAATGTCCATGGCCCTTTGAAATGTAGCCCCTGCATTGATCAATCCAAAACGGCATTCAAGCATACATAAATGTTCTCCAAGGAGTAGTGAATGCGGTTTTCTTTTGGTCCTCTGGAAGCACTCCTACTTGATTATACCCAGAAAAGCCATCCATCATAAACATTCGTGAAGATCCTACCACCTTCTGCAATATATGGTCCATCTTTGGTAGCGGATAATTGTCTTTCAGAGATGCTCTGTTCAAGTTCCGAAAGTCAACACACAATCTTATCTCTCTGTTCTTCTTTCGGACTGGGACCAAGTTGGCCACCCATTTAGAATATCTTAATGGCACAATAATCTTAGCCTTCAACAGTTTCTTGATTTCCTTTTCTATGGAGGGAAGAAGTAAAGGATTAATCCGTCTTAATTTCTGTTTGTGTGGCCTAGAATATCCTTTTAATGGAATCTTGTGCTGGATAATGCTAATATAAAAGGTCTTCAAATCTTGATAGGACTAGGCAAATACATCTTTATATGTCTGAAATATCTTCTGATATTGCTCTTTGTATTCTTCGGGTACCTTATTAGACAATTTCACAATCTTGGGATCGGCCTCCGTGCCGAGGTTCAGGTCATATACTTGATTTTCTTCAACAACCTTACTTGGCTAGATTGGGATATCATTATTATCAAATAGTCTCTCCAGAGGGACCATTCCTCTGGGTTTTACGTTCTCTTTGAGCTGCAACACCTTATGCCTAGCCATGGTATGTTGCCATTTATTCTGAGGAAGGTCCTCAGTCTCCTCCTCGACAACATCTATGACCAAATTGGAAAATTACCCAACGGTCTCCATGAATCTCTTCACTTTCTCTTTATCTTCAAACACTTGCCAGTGTTTGACATTGTCAGGGATGGAAGGACGATAACGAACCTCTATCTCGTACCTCAGGGGGGGTTCTGAGGCGACCGAAAAGTGCTTGCAGCTATTGCAAGAGAGTCTGCCATTTTGTTTTGGTCTCTTGGCATGAATTGAATATTGAATGCTAAGAAGAAATTCTCTACTAAGTCCCATACCTCATTTCTATAAGCCCTCAGTCATGGGTGCTTAGCTTGACATTGATTTCTTACTTGTCTCACCACTAGTTCTGAATCTCCCAAAACCTTCAAGCTCTGAATATTCATATTCTTTGTTGTTTGTAGACCTAGAAGCAAGGCTTCGTATTTGGCCACATTGTTTGTGGCTTCATATTCCAATTTGAAATATAATGGGACCAATTGTCCAGGGAGATAAGGAGAATCCCAACTCCATTCCCTTCCTTTGAGTTGGCTCCGTCAAAGTGCAAGGTCCAAATCCCACCTTCTTCATTACTTGAAGACTGCTTGACCTTTACTTGACAGAAATATGGCTCCTGCAAGTAATATTGGTCTTCTTTAAGCACTAGACAAGGAAACTCACCCTCTTTTTTGTACACCGGTGAATTTACTGAATTATCAGCTTTAGTGACCATCTTCACAAACCTTGTTTCCCAGTATAATCTTCTTTCTTGGCCTCCAAACATAGGGATGGTCGCATAGGTTAGGTCTAGCTTTATAGATCCTCCGATTTTTGTACCCCATGATCTAGATAACATCATCCCAAATCGAGCTGGGATGTCAACCACTACTATGTCCATTACCACGATCTTAGCTGGGATTTGGGCTAGATTTACCACTAAATCCTTGATCATCCCCAAAAATTTGACTCTTTTAGAATCAAAAGAGTAGAGATATTTATATGGGCGAGTGATCTGCAGCCCCAATTGCTCCATCACCGACAGAGGTAACAGGTTATGGGATGTCCCGGAATCCAGCATACAATTGTGCAACAACAAATCATGAATTACTAAAGAGACATAGAAAGGAGGAGTCAAAGCATCTAACTCCTCAACATGAGAACCGAAAATTACCATAGACCTTTCTTCCTCGAGGTTTAAACTATCTGGGATTGGGGATACGCCTTGAGGAAGCATGAAAGAAGACACCTGAGACTGGTAGACTGGCTGTTTCAGGAGTTCAGTTAGGGGGACTGGGATTTTAACCTTTTCTAGTTCTTTTTGAAGACTAAAAGCAAAGGGAAACTTCTCTATGGTATTTTCCTTTGGTTCATTTATCATGGCTGGAGGTTTTTCTTCCCTCGGGATAGGTTTAACCTTTTCATTTCGATTAGAGGCCAACTTAGAAGAGGAAAGAATGGAGTCATTAGAATGTAAAGGTTCAGTTATAGGTTTCTTACCTTTATCTCTGAATTTCTGAACAACTGTCTCCTTCTAAGGCATCTCTTCTTCTTGTTCTTGTGTGCGCGTCCTCTTCCTAGAGTACCTGAGATAATATTTTCTATGAAACTATGCTTGCATGAAGTCTACAAATTGTTTACAGTAATCATCGATCTCTGGATCTTTAGCAACACTTGTTTTTTCTTCTTCTTCTTGTAAGGAAAGCTCCACTCCTTCACCTTCTTGAAAAGAAGACTCAACTTAATCGTCATCTGAGTAAGCCAGATATTGATCATCTTTCCCATCGGGAATGTCTTCGGCAGGGCCATCCATTTGCCCTTTCAGATACAACAGGGGCTGTATGCGGTCTTGCTGCTCCTTCCGCTCTCTCTGCAATATTTGAAGAGGAGGCTTTATATATTGTGAGTTAAATCCTCTATTTGGAGAAGTTTGGAATGGCTTTGAGGGTGAGTTATTTGCCTCGATTTCAAGCTTCACCAGCTTGCTCGAAAGGTTCTTGATGATTTTGCTGATCTCCTCTATTTTGTAATCTGCTACCTCTCTATTTTGACTTGAGGTAGATTCTTCTTCTTTCCCTCTACGTCTAGCATCATGATCTGACCTTCCCTTTGATTTACCCATAGAAGAAAAGTTGGCTTCCACTTCCAATGCGTCAGTCTGGGCTTCATACAGAGTAGTAGACTTCCTTTCTCTTAGAGAGAATCCGAATTCTGACTCGAAGGCTGCTACAAACACCACTTTAGCAGTGATCTGGTGAGGCTTCATTTTGGATGGGAGACATGTATATAATTTATTAAACCTCTTGATGAATTGAGACACATCTTCATTATGTCTCTTTCTAAGTGCGTTGAATTCTGTAAGACAATATCCGTGGTCCTTCTTCTCTCCCCTTTTCTTGGTGAAGGAATTTTCCATTTCCTCCGAGTTATTAATGGAGCGGTCCCCCAAGGTATTGAACCATTTTCTGGCCTCTCCATCTAGAGACTGGACAAGAAATCTCAACACCACATCGAGATGTTCAACATTGAAATTTTCTAAGAAGGCGCAGAAAACTTCCAGGTGTTTCTGAGCTTAAGTATCATTTTCTCCATTGAAACAAGGTAGGATCTTTAAGTAATCCTGAGGCATGTCATTTAGGATATGAGGCAATGCCAAGGGGAATATTTTTTCAGTAGGAAGTTAGGAACAACCATTGGAGGTTGTGGAGGTGGCAGGAGAGTCTGATGTGTAATAGGAGGTGGTGGAAGAGAAGTATGTATGACAATGGGGATGTAGTGAACAACGACTTGAGGGGTTGATTGAACTGCTAAAATATGAGAAGTGGAAACCTCTGTGACTTCTTTAACTTATTCGGCTTCGGGAGTGGGATGCAAAAAGAAACTCGTGGTATCTGCATATTAAACCTCATCTTTTACTTCAATATTTTCCAGGGAGGGGCTATCTGAAGTATAGTCAAGGGTTCTTGCGGTAGAATCAGGACCTTGATCTTGAGCTAATTGAGAGGAGGATGGAGAGTCTTCCAGGGAGAATCTGGGAATATATATATATATATAAGCTGATTGTCTTTCTCTCCAACCTCTCTTGTAAAAAATATTCTCTAGATCAGACAATGAAGGTGTTCTCAACTGGGATGTGTTTGACCTCAGGTGTGGCTTTCGGGAAGCCAAGGATGCAAATAGATTTATCCTTTGAATGATAATAGAGTCACCAAGGTGATGGATCTACAACTCCAAACCCTTCCTACTCACCTATTCTGGAGGGTGGAGGCCAAGGGATTTATTTCTTTAAATTCGTTCCCCAGAAACGGTGCTGGAAAGATGTTGTAGCTCCTAGAGACAGCCTTCAGTTGTATAAAGACTAGTGCCTAGGACATATTAAATGCAAGGAGCATATGACTCAACTGACTGCAGTTGGAAATGGTTGGCTCTCATGCAACTATCACTCAGATGAATGGTTTTAATAAGGGTGGAACCAAGACCCCAAAGTTAAACACAACAACTAGGAAAACTACAGAAACTGAGTACGAAATGCAATAAGTAAATGCATTGGATAGCTCTAAAACAGAATGCTGTAAAATGGGGCGGACTTCTAAAATGAATACACAACTATGAAGTTGTATTTGAGCGATGACTATGGCAGAATATGGAGTAAGATATCAACTATAACCGGGCTTATTCAAGGATAAGAATCCATATATACTAGGCTTATTCAAAGATAATGTTGAGGTTCCCATGTTTTGGCCAGATTGGCAAGACCAAAAGATGAGACAACATCATAACCACTTTGGGGCCCTAGGATCTAGCCCTCCTGGACCCGGAGAGGGATCTATCCAATAAAACAAAGAATGGTATATCTTTGAAGCTTAAATTGAGATATTAGGCTAGATATGAAGCATAAAGGGGGTTTAAAATGATTTGGTTGGTTGGTTGCTGGGTTGGTCATGAGATCACAGACTGAGAAAGTAATGGGAGAAAAGGAACAAAACAACAGGATGTTTCAGTAAAGAGGATAGGTTAAGGAAGTGCCATCCATTAGGCTATGGAGTCATGAAAGGTAATTACATGCAACAACTAGCCAAGGCTTTCATAGGGCAAGTCATCTACACTAAAGGATCTTTTTAGATAGATGGTGGGATGGAACATTAAGGATTGAAAGTGAAAGAAGGAAAGCAACCCAACTTTTGTCTATAGATAAGGTCAGAGGTCATTCAACTCCAGACCTACTTGGACATACTCATAGGAAACTCTCAAAGGAGGGACAAAGGGGCAGCTTATAGATCGGACCAGAGGTCGTTTAACTCCAAGTCAGCTTTAGCATGCTCCAAGGGAAAAACAGAGATAAGTTTAACAGAGCTAGGGTCTATAGATCAAATAAGGACTTTGAACCTTCAATTCTTTGACACCAGCAAGAGATCTTAGAAAGGCCAGCTGGTCGCACAAGGATCCTAGTGGAAAGGGCTAACTCTAATCCCCAGTGTTCCCAGATCTTCCAACTTAAACCCAACAAAAACAACTAAAGATAGATTTCACTAATTCATACATCAGCTAGCAGGAAATGACATCCACTACACTGGTTAAATTAACTGAAATCGACCCTTAGATAACACATTTAGCAGAAAACATTGAAGGCAAGGAGAGCAAAGACATAGGGTACCTAAAAAGGGTAAATCCTATGCCATATTTCTAATGCGAGCCCAGAAGACCAATGAACAACATGAAAATGTAATAAAACAATAAGATAAGAAAACATCACCCGTAGTAATAGACCAGCATCCAAAGAAATGTGCTTGATTACTTGATGCAAAACCAGTCACATACACTGAGATCAATGGCTGTTACAGTCCATACTTTCTCCTCCCAGCCTACTACATTACAAACTACTCTACTACTCCCTCCCAAGACTGTTCTATCAGTCAAAATGAATCCCTCTAATAGAAATCGACAACAACCGAACAACAACCTTTACAATACGTTCTTCAGGATTCTTATAGATCGAGAGGAGTAGAGAAGGTAGATGGAAAACTAAATGTAGCATTAGAACTCAGAAACAGAAAGGAGGGCCGAGGCTCCATTCAGTTTAAATTTTGGGCATTTATCTCTGGTACTCATTGGATGATGGAGTGGTCTTCGTCAGGTTTCCATTTACTCCAGGCATGTCTTTGGTGTACTAAACAAAATGCAGAACGATGATGCTAGGGTCTGCCATACTGTATAACTAATGCACTGGTAGCATAGGACTGTTGTCAGGGCTGAAAAATCTCCCTAGAACATGGTACAGAATGCAGACGGTATGGGCACCTTGTCCTTTTATGGAAGAACATCCTGCTAATATGGAAACCCTGATAGTATGGTTTTCTGTGCATTGGACCTTCTGAGCGATCCTTGGGGTCTTTGATTCTGGTACCTTGCCTTTGAATAATTAGATTAAGGCTTATAATTTGCAATTACAGGCCTTAAACGCTCTATTTTTCCACTGATACTCTTTGCCGCTTTCTCGTTTGCCTTTGACTGCGAAATCTGTGCTTTAATGGCTCTGGGGAAGATTTTGCAGAGTTTAAACCCTGTTACTTTAATGCTAGTCCTGTCATAATGTCTTCTCAGACCTTTCTTCATGATTTCGATCTTTGAACATGGTCTTCCTTGCGTTCCCCGTCACCATGATAGTGACTGTGAACAGAGGAAGCTTTCACCACCTGAAACCCTGCAAAACGTGAAAACACGTTAAGGAAACATGCACAGGGAGGGTGGCGCCAATGACTGTGAAAATGGCAGCGTGGCCTGGATGTGGACGATGAATGCAGTGGATACTATGGAGGAAAACCATGGAACAACAGGAAATGCACGGGAAGACGTCAAGACAGACAGTTTAATGTAAAGCATTAAACTTTGAAATATGAATGGAATATGTACATGGACGGGCGAGAAATACGATGAAACACGTGGAATAGGTGACATGGCAGGAGTGGTCAATGGCGGGACATGCAATCAAATCTAGACCGTCCGATCTTGGGAGGAGATCGACAACTGAAAATGCAGTAGAGGGCGACGGATGGTGGGCCAGGGGTACGGATGCCTTGGGTTATCCCCTGTGCAACTTCGTGGAGCGATCACCGTTGGATGGGCAGCTCTGGATCAGACAGTGCACGTGCATATTGCACCAGGTTTTCTGCCGAACGACAACGCGCGATGGGTGGGAGGTTTTCAAACACTGCCGGTGCCACGTGTTAGGCGGTGAGTGGAATCGCTCTTAAATGGAAAATACCGCATGCCCTCCAAAGGTGGTGCGATGGAAACTGACGGATTTTGAATAATGCGCAGTTGCATGAACCACCGAGCGGGTGGAAGGTTGACCTTGATCTGCGGGTAAATGAACGGTGGATGATGCGATCGGAGGAGTGAACGGGTTGAACGGTGGATGTTGTGGGGACGCGACGACCATCCGATCTATACAGATCGATGGTTTAAAACGTGCCCGATATGGATTCTGCAATAAGCACCTTCTGCCCTGGCGCCTGGTCTTGGCCCTCGGGTCACATGGTGGAACGGTTTTAGGGGGCTGGCTGAAGGGGGCTAGGCCTGCATAATGTTAAAATGTGGGTCTTTCAACCTTTTCAATGCGATTTGAGGCCAGGAAAAGGGTTATGGTAGATGGAAAAAGGGGATTTAAACCAAACAAAGTGTATTTGGAAGGTTCAAAGGGGATTTAGGATGGTTTAGGAGGACTAGGGGGGGAATTTGGGGGTAAAAAGGGGAATTTGGACAAAGGGAAAAAGGGTTGAAATGGGACATTTTGCAGGGATACAAGGGGAAAATTAAAGCCTTTTGGAGCACAATTTTTGTAATCAGTGAGACCTTATAATGGGAATTAGCAGAGGGGATTTATTAAAGGACAAAGGCACAAGGAGACTTCAAGGATGATGTGTTTTCAGAGGAAATGCATTCCTTGAAGGCTCAAAAAAAATTTAGCCCCCTGTTTGCTTGTCAAAAATTTATAGGGGGCTAACAGATAAGAATCCATATATCTAGGCTCATTCAAATATAAGAATCCATTGTAGTTAGTATCAGAAGAACGACGGAAGAGACAACAAATGAACAATGTGTCAGGCCTAGGGCATATTTAAAGTGCTATGGATGGATAAAACATGAGTATTTTCTATGATAATTTCATGTCCAAACATGGGAGCACTCACATTCCAAAACCTGTAGATATGAGAAGTATGGAGAAATACAAAATGAACACTTATATTAAAAGACACAGAGAGAGAGCGAGTTACAAACTGTGAATCATCCTGAGCGGAATCCCCAATTCCAGAAAAAATTCTTATTACTGAATCCCTATGGGATCTTCAAACATCGACTATCAAAGTTCATAAAATATACATACATAATACTCGAGCTAGTGAGTCCTTTGGAAAATCTAGAACCTTTTGTTAGTGTTTTCTTCCTGTTTTTATAACCTTTGATTCCTATGCGCGAGAAGATATTTTGGGAAAATATCTTCCCTGCGTGCTTGTATGTTGTTTCAGGTCTAAATAAAAAACATAAATGATGATGAGGTAAAACTTCCTCTCATCATCTTACAATGCAGGCCTAAAGGCATTTCTAACTGAAATGTAAACAATTTAGTAATCTGAAAGTAAAAACTACAGGAGTGAAATAAGGATTTCACCTGAAATGACAAAGTGAAAAGAACATAAGGTAAAAAGGCCACATAGGCCCAGTCATGAATTATCATTTCTGTTTGATGAGGTGGAGCCACTACTGCTTCTAGCGAAGGCGATACCGTTAGTAGTGGAAGAGCTGGTCTTCTGTGCTGGAGGGTCTTATAGAATGACCAATTGTCATGATCCATTGACTGAGATGTGAAACTGACCCTTATTATCACTTTTATTTGCTTTCTGGGGCGTGGAGGATCGTCATCCTCAGCCTCAAGCCGATGTGATTGGCTATGAGATGGCCTGTATACTTAAAATTCCATGAAAACCTGGACAGGAAAAAAACTAGTTAAATAAATCCTGCGATGAGGGGTAGACTACTTCAGAAGGCTCGGGTGAAGGCAGAGGAGCAGTGCGGAGGTAAGGAATGCATCGGAGGCATTTCCATGGCGAAAACATGGTTTGAATCAAATTTGGCATGAAATTGTGCGAAAGGCAGCTTTGCGGAAAACCAGGGTATTTTTCGCGTGGGAGCTAAGCGGTAAGCGGTATCGGGATGGGGGCACATGATACGTGTTAGGGAGCGATGCGTGTCCTAATAAAACCACCCATTTCACATTGGAGTTGCGCATTGGGGAGCTGCTATGAAATGGATGCGAAAATGAGAGGGAGCCATCCGATCTGGGCAACCCAGATCAATGGCTGCAGATGAACGTGATGGGTATACTTGCGCGGTCGGGTGGGGCCGGAAATGATGTCAGCAAAGATGTCGCGTAGCGGGGTGATCAAGTTCAGGGTTATAAGGTGAAGAGGGGTGATCACCATTGGATGGAGAGGATTAATGGTCTAGATCAGAGTGGGGAATGTAATAGTGGATGAGTGGTCGGGAAATTGGTGAAGGAGCGATGGAGTGAGGACCATTGGATCATGAGGACATCAACGGTGGAGATCAACTATGGGGGCGCTTCAGGGTACAGATCAACTTCTTCGCCTGTGCCTCCGCAGAAAATTTCAGCTGTTGATTTGAGATCTTCCGTAGTCAACCAGGTCAACTGTAGAGGCACTCGCGGTGTTAACTCGTGCGCTGAGAGTGCCTGCGGGTAGAGCGAAAGACTGGCGATGATCGTTGGATTGGGCTCAATCAACGGCGGAGATAAATTTGAGAGAAGTGAGCGGGTTGAAAGGAAAAAGTGCACTGGTTGTTGGATCAGGATGATCAACAGTTGAAATCTCATCAGGGAATGGTAGGCAGAAGGGTTTTAAATGGGAGGATGGAGACAGTGCCAAGGTGCGATGAGCGATGACCATTAGATCTGCAGAGATCAATGGTTTGGATTGCGTCAGGGTTTCGCACATTAGCGGAAAAGGAGTTCAATGAATAAGGAATGTTAGGGTGGCGATGAACGATGTGCGATAGCCGATAGGCTGAAATGGAATGCGAGATGGCAATTGGATCTGCAGAAATCAACGGTCAGGATCTCTTCGGCAAAGATGAACCTTGGTGGTGAAACAAAAGAGAAAATGAGTGGAGTTGGGAACCAGCGAAGTCTAATGGCCGAAGAGGGCTTAAGGATTTTTAGCCATCAGTCATAGAACGGGGTCATATGAGAAATGGGGGCTAAGGGCTTAAGCCGAAAGGCGCTTCGAGGCTTGATATGTTAAAATGAACACTTTTAAAGCAAAAAGGTGGATTTTTAGCCTTTTCAAGGGTTCCGATAGGTGAAAATGGGCTTTGACAGTCCATGCATTCCTTGTTGTATTTGCTTTGCAGAATAAAGCTACTTATCATTAGACATCCCATCTCGGTGAGGGATGTCATAACAACAAAAGGGAGGCATATTACCAGTTAGATAAAAATACAGATAAGTATTTTTATTTTTTTTCTGTTATTTAATTTGAGAAAATGTTAAAAAAAATTACAGGTGTGTTTAGGAAAGTAGGATTCTATATATGTTAATCTTCTGTTGTAGAAAATAGCAAATATGTAAAGATTTAGTACTTCTTGTGACTGGTAATCTGAGGAACGTTAACCCATAACTCTTGACAATAGGTTTCGGGTTGGTTTCCCTCACTGCCTATGATAATACACAGACAGTTGTTGTCTGGTCACAATTTATGTTAGTTACAGACCAAAAAAAAAAAAACAGAGATAGACTGGATATAAATGAGGTGTATTCGTGATAAAATGAAGAAAGAAATATATAGATGTTTTCTTTCAAATTATACCAAGCTAGAGAAAGTACCAGAAGATAAATTACTAGTAAAGCATGAATTGTAACTTTCTACAGAAACAACTACAATTTAGAATGATATTTGTAAGTACATGTGCAGTCACTTAAATAATTCTAAATCTCAGTATCAAGAAAACAATATAGGAGAATATCAATCATTGTGGTAAATGCATAGATTATATCATTCAAATTCCTTTTTAGTACAAAGAAAAAAACCCATAGGAAATAAATCAAAGGTACAGTGCTATTGAAATGGGTATAAAAGTTTGAAATAGAAATCCTCAAGGGCCTCCTTCGTAGGAAGTGAAAACAGTTATGACAGGAAAAGTCGAATGCATATTACATAAATTTTTTTAGAGAAATGATTTTATATATAACTGGAAAAGAGAACTCAAATAACAAGAAAAGAAAATACAATATGCTTATGATTCTCAATGGAAACTGGAAAAACTATTTCATTATAGATAGGCGGCTATAGTTCTTGCTTAGCATGGGACATAAAAATTAATTCAAAGTTGTAGTACACAATGAATAAGAGCCTCAGAATAAAATACTAAGCTCAAAGTTTCTATTTAATATTATACAGGAAATCATTGTCCGAGTTTGCCAAGAATATGACAGTTTAACTAAAATATTATAACCAATATTTCAAAGGAAAACCCAAATAGGGTATTTCCTGTAGAAAGGTTTGTCCTTTTTTTCTTTCGTCTATTATAAAGTAAAACAGGCTTTAACCTTATTGGCTTGAACCCTAACATTTTGGACAACAACCTTGAGATCAGTCAGTTTGGGACTTAAGTACCTGTCGCAGCCGTAATCGGTTAGAGGAAGATTCAAGGTGAAATCTCGCTGAAGATTTTTCAATAAAGCAAAAGAAAAAAATAACAAACCTGCAAAAGCAGAAATAGGAAGATTTATTAGAAAAACCCAAATTAAAAGTTAGAAATTCAAAGCATAGTACTGAGAAAGATAAAACTAATAAACTTGGAAGCTGAATACCTACAGGGGTCAAGCATTGAAAACTTCCGGAACAAACTTGAAAAAAAACTCTTGAAGAATGAGATTAACTAGAAAAAAATTTAGAGTAATTCTAGAGATATTTTTGGTGTAAAAAAAACAAGTTAAGCAATATGAAAAAAAAATTACCTGAGTCTCTATAGTTACGCAGTGGGATTGAAGAATCCATTTGGCAGGGTTGGAAGTCCACTGTGTCGAAAAAAGGGAATGAGGGTTTCCTTAAAGAAATGTGAACTCCAGAATTCAAACTCTGTCAAGAGAAAAAATAGAAATAAGAATGAGGGTAGCAAACCCTTTAAACTATTCAATTAGAGAAAAAAATAATACTTTGTGCTATTCAAAAATTATCCAGTTACATAAATGCAAGATTATCATTTAGTCTACAGAAATATTTCCATTAACTTGTTGTCAGAGTGATTTAGAACCTCACCGAAAGTAATATTGTGAGTGGACTATAATAAGAACTTGTCAATTAGATAACAAAAAAAATGAAGAAAACAAGTTGTAGAGGTATGAGGGCTCTCGCTGAGGAGCAGAGGTAGAATGATCGTGAATCGTTGGGAAACGGTTAAGGGAAAGGTATTCATGTCAAAACCATAAACCTTTGTTGCCGTCGGATCCAGAGTAACAAGATCAAAGGCGGAGATTGCCACATCTGTCCAACAGGGTGGTGCTACATTTGAAGAGAATTAATTAAGCCATAAACCCTTATTATTTCCTGTGCGGAAGATTGGAAAGTATCCACATACAAACAAGGGCACGATACCATATAATAAATGTTATTAAATTGATTTGGGGATATCGGACCGTCAAGTTCTCGATCACATGAAGATTAAAAAATAACTTAGGGTAAAGTTTATTTTAGCATTTGAAATATACATCCCATAATCGTAACGTTGATAAGGTACATTGGAAACTAATATGTACAATGTAATATCATGTGTAAAGTGAATTGTTACTGCATAATGTTGTGTAGGAATAAATAGAAAAAGAAAGTATAGATAGCTGTTATTTGTATTATAGTGTTGGTAAGTTAAATAATTTTTTTTTTATATGTATATGGTGTATGTTACAAGTGGTATCAGAGCAACGTTGGTACACTGGGACCCTATGGGTCAATTAACGTTTTAAGTTGTGTATTACTGATGCACAGTGAGAGAAAGAGGTTAGCAGGAAAATTATGAGGAGAGTGCCAACACAGCAGTCACCTATGAATTCCAGGGAACCACAACCTCGACTGGAAATGAACCCGGAAATGTGGGTACAACTGGGTGTGGAGCAGCATCAGAAAATGAGTAGGCTGTTAGAGGAACAACAACACCAAACCAGCATTATCTTAAACACCGTGCATAATTTACAAGAGGAGATGGAGAGGGTGCGAGACAATAATGCACATCTGATGCATGAGCATGAGAGGATATTAAAAAGCCTCTCCGACAAACATAATCAAGGAAATGAGAAGCCAAGTACTGATAGAGAGTTTCAGGAAAGAAATGAACAGCAAACAAGAGATCATGACACTGACAGAATGGAAAGAAGTCATTCTCAGTGTAGTAATATAAATAAGAACTATAATGAAGCCAAATCAGATAATGTATCAGATTAGAAAGAAGTGAAAAGACGGAAGGTAGAGCTGCAAGGTGAATTTTAGAAAATAAAGCCTGCTACGTTTGATGGAGTAGAGGAGGAAGTGGCTGAGGCATGGATGATAAACATGAATAATTATTTCCAAGTGTGTGAATACATCGGTAATCTTAAAGCCAAATTTGATATCTATCACCTAAGGGAGAAAGCCACCTTATGGTGGGAGGAAGTGAAAAACGTTCGTAGCATAGATGATCAGGATGTAACCTGGGATGCATTCCAATAGTATTTTAAAGATATATACTTAACATAACATTTTTATTATGAAAATTCTAGCGACTTTTATGATTTGAAACTGGGGAAAATGACAATGGATGAGTACATCACTAAGTTTACTTCCTTACTATGTTACGTTCCCTATTTAAAAGATGAAAAGGCTAAAGTGTAGAGGTTTCTGAGCAGTTTTTTGACTCACATGAAAGAACGTATTGATTTTGTGAATCCCAAGACCATGGATGAGGCAATCAAAAAGTCCAAAATGTGCTACCAGCAAGCTAAAGCAAAAGGTGAACAAGGTAAAAGCTGGCAGGCAAAGAAAAAACATAAGGGCATTTCTGGCTTTAAAAGAAACAGAACCAGCAATTTCAAATATGCAACCAAAAGCTCAGTTACTAAACAATTTGGAAAGAATCATCAAAGAATAAGGTGGCCTGTAGAGGATAAACCCACATAAGCCTCTAGAAAACCGGAACAAACCTAGAACCAGAAGCCACATTTACAGTGTTGGGGTTGTGGTGAGGCACACTAATACAAAAACTGTTCACAGCGAGGTAGGAGTGAGGCAGTTACCAATTTAGAAGAGGCCCCAATAGTGGGTGATGTTGCCAGAAACATACCCAGAATTAATGCAGCACTGGAGGACTGGCAAGCAGACTACCAGCCGACAATGATTGAACTAGAAGGTAAATTGCTATCTCAACCTGTTTCTATTTTGGTATACCCAGGTGCAAGTTTAAGCTATGTAAGTCCCAAAGTAGTAGAAATTTTTAAATTACAAAGTCAGAAATTTAGAAACCCATGGCTAGTGTAGTTAGCTACTGGAGCCAAGAGGAAAGTTAGTGCCAAAATACTGAATTGTGCACTAAAAATTAGTGAAAAACAACCAAGTTTGGATTTGAATATACTACCTCTGGGTTCTTATGATGTGCTACTTGGCATGGACTGGTTAGAGAAGTGCTGGACATTGGTAGAATGCAAAGAAAACATTATATACTACAGAATGCAGGATGGCACCCATCAGGAAATTCAAGGAATAAAGAAACCTTTACAGCTGCGTCCAATCACAGCATCCAAAATGGGACAGTGCATGAGGAAAGGATGTCAGTTGTATGCCATATAGGTGGGCTTTACCAATTTTAAAGAGAAGGCTCCTATGTTGGAAAATATACCAATATTACAGGAGTTTATGGATGTATTTCCAGAGGAAATACTAGCCTTACCGCCTAAAAGGGACATAGATTTTACCATTGAGTTGGTACCTGGAGCGTCACCAATTTCAAGGGCACCCTATCCGATGAATGTACGTGAATTAGCTGAGTTAAAAATGTAGTTACAAGAATGATTAGATAAGGGATATAACCGACCAAATGTATCTCCTTGGGGAGCACCTGTACTGTTTGGGAAGAAGAGAGACGGTACCATGCAAATGTACATGGATTACCACCAACTTAATAAAATGACTATGAGAAACAAATATCCTTTACCATGAATCGATGATCTGTTTGATCAACTGAAGGGAGCAAAAATGTTTTTAAAGATAGATCTAAATTTAGGTTACCATCATATCCGGATAAAGGAGGAAGACATACAAAAAACTACGTTTCGTACCCGGTACAGATAGTACGAATTTGTGGTACTACCTTTTGGGTTGACCAATGCACCAGCAACCTTTATGAGGTTAATGCATAGTGTATTTCACACCTATCTGGATAATTTTTTGTTAATTTTTATTCATGATATTTTAGTTTATTCTAAGAATGTGGAAGAATACCAAGAGCACCTACGGAAAGTGATATAATTACTAAGGAAGCATCAGATGTACGTCAAGTTCAACAAGTGTGATTTTTTCAAGGAAGAAATCCAGTACCTTGGTCACGTAATTTATGCTGAAGGTATTTCAGTTGACTTTGAGAAGATCCGAACGATTATGGACTGGAAGGTACCACAAAACATGGCAGACATCAGATCCTTTATGGGATTGGCTGGTTATTAACGACGGTTTATTGAGGGTTTCTCAAAAATTTCTTTTCCAATCACTTCATTACAAAAGAAAGGAAAGTTATTTTGGTGGATAAAGGAATGTCAAGACAGTTTGAGAAACTAAAGTAGTTATTAACTACCCCTCCGGTGTTAAGGGTAGCTGATCCTCATAAAGAGTTTGAGGTCTGCACCGATGCATGCAAAGAAGGAGTTGGGGAAATTTGATCACAAGAGGGTAAAGTGGTTTCCTATCAGTCACGAAAATTAAAGGAACATGAGAAGCGGTACTCAGCTTATGACTTGGAGTTGACAGTAGTAGTGCATGCACTCCGAGTATGGAGGCACTACTTGTTTGGAAAAATATTTGTGCTCAAAACAGATCACAACAGCTTAACCAACTATTTTAAGAAAGCTGATCTCAATTCTCGCTAGGCAAGATGGAATGCTTTTCTAAGTGAATTTGATATTGATATGCAACATGTAAAAGGTAAGGAGAACAGAGTAGATGATGCATTAAGAGGGAAGTTGCATGGTGTTTATGAACTATATTATAATCAAGTTGAGTGCATATTTCTAGAGAAAATAAAAGCAGAAGCAGATAAAGATCTTGAATACAAGTTTATGTGGAAGCAAGAAAAAGCGTTCAAAGACCAAGGAAAATCTATTGAATACGAAGTTGATAAGAATGGTTTGCTAACTTTCAAAAATAGAATTTTTGTTCCAAACAGAATGGAGTTGAAGGAATTGATTCTGAATGAATATCATTGAAGTAATTACGCTAGACATCCTGGTTATCAGAAGATGTTAACAGCAATACAGAAGAATTATTTTTGGTCAGGTATGAGGAGAAACATTACAGAGTATCTGAACAATGCCAGCAAGTAAGAGTGGAACACCAACACCCAGCCAGGCTGATGCAGCCTATACCAGTACCTGAATGGAAGTGGGAGGTGATGTCCTTGGAATTTATCACTGGAATACCAAGGTCAAAGAAGCACAATGACTCTATAATGGTAGTGGTGGATCGATTAAGTAAATCAACACACTTTATACTAGTGCAATCCACTTATTATATAGTGCAGATAGCAGACATATTCATGCGAGAAATATTTAGATTTCATGGAATTCCAAAGACTGTCATATCTAAAAGAGATGTAAAGTTTACGTCAACAATATGGAAAACGTTGTTCAAAGGTTTGGTGACTCAAATTAACTTAATAACTTCTTACCATCTGCAGACGGATGGACAAACAGAGTGAGTAAATCAAATTTTGGAGGACATGTTACGTATGTACGTAATGCAACAACCAACTAGGTGGGAAGAGTATTTACACCTAGTGGAGTTTGCATACAATAATGGCTATCAGGAATCACTGAAGATGAGTCCGTTCGAAGCCTTATATGGGCGACAGTGCAGAAATCCTATTAATTGGAGTAGCCCAAAAACCAGGTTGATGCTTGGACCCAACATGTTAGTTGAAATGGAGACAGAAGTAAAGAATATCTGAAAAAATTTGAAAGTAGCCTAGGATAGGTAGAAAGTGTATGCAGATAAGAAAATGACCTATCGTGAATTTGAATTTGGGGACCATATGTATGGAACGATTAAGCCAAAGAAAAGCACTCTAAGGTGGGCTTCATGTGCCAAGTTGGCTCCCAAATTTTGCGACAGGTTCCAAATATTGGAACGAGTAGGACCCATGGCTTACCGATTGGCCTTGCTCAGTCATATTCGAGTACATAATGTTTTTCATGTATCGTTATTGAAAAGATAAATTCACAACTCAAAACATATAATCCACTCGCAGAATATCCAGGTAGAATATGATTACCAGATTGATTAAATATGTTAATATTTATAAGTAAAACTAATTCAAGATCGTTGTTTGTAGGTCGAACCGGATGTAGAATTTCTGGTCGAACGTCGCAGTATAATCGATCGGAGGGAAATCATGCTTCGGAAACGAGCCATTGCCTAGGTTAAAGTGCAATGGAATCCCTTTGGCCCGGAAGAAGCTACCTGGGAGAATGAAAGTTTTTTCCGGGAAGCCTATCCTGAACTTTTTGTTGGAGCATAATGAGAACACCAGGAATGATGCTCACTTCCAGGGGGGAAGTTGTAACCACTGGTTTAATCATTAAATATTGTTAAGTTATTTGTTAAGAGTTTCTAAACATTTATTGTAATTATGTTAAAAACAAAAATATTATGAATAGAAATTTAATTTTGATTAATGAAAGATCAATTATGGAATTGGTTCCATAAAGTAAAAGACCGATGGTAAAAGTAATTTCAAGATCTGAGAGTTGGTTGAAAAAAATTCATTTCAAACAGTTGCCCAACCTATGAGGACAAAGGGTAATCCTAGTGAGGTTTGGGGGTTCTATTTAGTAATTGAGGATGGAAAATTTTGGATAAAAATTCTTGGACTGGTGTTAACTAGTGGAATACTCCAAATTTCTATTACTACTGGAATTGGAGACTGGACCGGATTGTCCCGAGGTCTCTTCTAGAGTTATGTCAATGATAAGGCACAGACTTGGAGCACGGGGGAGAATTGGAGGACATAATAGCCTCAGTCATGGAAGGGAGACATATTACCAGTCAGATAAAAATACAAATAAGTATTTTTTTTTTTGTTATTTAATTTGAGAAATGTTACAGAAAATTTACAGGTGTGTTTAGGAAAGTAGGATTCTATATATGTTAATATTCTGCTACAGAAAATAGCAAATATGTAAAGATTTAGTACTACTGGTGACTGGTAATCTGAGGATCGTTAACCCAGAACCCTTGAAAAAAGGTTCCAGGTTGGTTTCCCTTGTTGCCTATGATAATACACACACAGTTGTGGTCCGCTCACAATTCTTGCTAGTTACAGAAAGAAAAAAAAATAATAGCATGTAAAAAATAAAAAACAAACAGAGATATACTGGATATAAATGAGGTGTATTCATCATACAATGAAGAATGAAATCTATAGATGTTTTATTTCAAATTATACCATGCTAGAGAAACTACCATAAGTTAAATTACTAGTAAAGAATGAATTCTAACTTTCTACAGAAACAACTCTAATTTGGAATGATACATGTGCAGTCACTTAAACAATGCTAAATCTCAGTATCAAGAAAACAATACAGGAGAATATCAACATTGTGATAAATTCATAAATTATATCATTCAAATGCCTTTTTAGTACAAAGAAGAAACCCCATAGGAAATAAATCAAAAGTACAATGCTATTGAAATGGGTATAAGAGTTAAAAATAGAAATCCTCAAGAGCCTCCTTCATAGGAAGTGAAAACAGTTATGACAGGAAAATTCGAATGCATATTACATAAAAATTATTAGAGAAAGGATTTTATATATAACCAGAAAAGAGAACTCAAATAACAAGAAAATAAAATCCAATATGCTTATGATTCTAAACGAAATATGGAAAAACTATTTAATTATAGATAGGCGGCTACAATACTTGCTTAGCACAAAACACAAACATTGATTCAGAGTTGTAGTACACAACGAATAGTAGCCTCAGAATAAAATACTGAGCTGAGAGTTTCTATTTATTATTATAGAGGAAATCACTTTCCGAGATCGCCAAGAATATGGCTGTTTAATTAAAATATTACAACCAATATTTCAAAGGAAAAACCAAATAGGGTATTTCATGTAGAAAGGTTTGTCCTATTTTTTCTTTCATCTATTATAAAGTAAAACAGGCTTTAACCTTGTAGAAATTCTTTCGGTAGTAATCACATGCAAAAGAACGAGATACAACGCGTTTCGAACCAACCAGTGTGGATGAACCACACTGGTTGGTTCGAAACGCGTCGACCTCGTTCTTTTGCATGTGATTACTACCGAAAGAATTTCTACAAATTTACATTATGGATCACAGAAGCTTAGATTCCCAAAAAAAAAAAAAAGGCTTTAACCTTATTGGCTTGAACCCTAACATTTCGGACGAGAACCTTGAGATCAGTCGGTTCAGGACTTAAGTACCTGTCACAGCCGTAATCGGTTAGAGGAAGATTCAAGGTGAAATCTCGCTGAAGATTTTTCCGTCGAGAAAAAGAAAAAAATAAAAGACTTGCAAAAGCAGAAATAGGTCGGAAATTCAAAGCATAGTATTGAGCAAGAGAAAACTAATAAACTTGGAAGCAGAATACCTACAGGGCTCAAGCATTGAAAACTTCTAAAATAGACTTGAACAAAAACTCTTGAAGAATGAGATTAACTGGAAAAAAAATTAGAGTAATTCCAGAGAGATTTTTGGTGTAAACAAAACAAATTAAGCAATATGAAAAAAAATTACCCGTGTCTCTCCAGTTATGCAATGGGATTCAAGAATCCATTTGCTAAGGTTGGAATTCCACTGTGCCAGAAAAAGGGAATGAGGGTTTCCTTAAAGAAATGCGAACTCCAGAATTCAAACTCCGTCAAGAGTAAAAACATAAATAAGAATGAGGGTAGAAAACCCTTAAAAATTTTCAATTCGAGAAAAAAATAATACTCTGTGCTATTCAGAATTATAGAGTTAAATAAACGCATGATTATCATTTAGTCTATAGAAATATTACCCTTAACTCGCTGCCGGAGTGATTTAGAACCTTGCCGAATGTAATCTTGTGAGTGGACTGTAATAGCTCCACCATCTTAGCTTGTCAAGAAGACAACAAAAAAAACAAAGAAAATGAGTTGCAGAGGCATGAGGGCTCTTGCTGAGAAGCAGAGGCAAAATGACCGTGAATTGTTGGGAAACAGTTAAAAGAAAGGTATTCATGTCAAAACCCTAAACCTTTGTTGCCATCGGATTGAGAGTAACAAGATCAAAGTTGGATATTGCCACATCTGTCCAACAGGGTGGCGCTACATTCGAAGAGAATTAATTAATCCATAAACCTTTATTTATTTCCTGTGTGGAAGATTGGAAAGTATTCACAAACAAACAAGGCCACGGTACCATATAATAAATGTTATTAAATTGATTTGGGGATATCGGACCGTCAAGTTCTCAATCGCATGAAGATTAAAAAATCACTTAGTGTAATGTTGATTTTAGTATTTGAAATATAAATCCCAGAATCGTAACGTTGACAAGGTACATTGGTAGCTCATATGTACAATGGAATATCATGTGTAAAGTGAATTGTTAGTACATAATGTTGTGTAGGAATAAATGGATTTTTTTTTTTTTAGATAAGCGTTATTTGTATTATAGTGTTAGTAAGTTAAATAATTTTTTTTTTTTTAATATGTATATGGTGTATGTTACATTATACTAGTGGGTTAAGCATTTGATCGGAGGAGTTTTTTTTTGGGATTTATAAGTTCCAATGACTGTTGAAAATGGGTTGCATTTTGTGATATAAAAAATATGCCAATTTAAGGGATCTCTAAAGGTTTGCAAGATGTGATTTGGTCACTCTCAAGCATTTCAACATTTTTGGAACCTTCGACAAAACTTGCCATGGAACAAAAATTCGCTGCTACAATAACAAGACTTTGCATATGACGTGTCTCGTTAATGTCAGCCTATATCTTGAAGGTCAACATAAAGGGTAAAACACAAAATTACTTATATTATATAGAATTTAAAACTTGTTTCGAAATTTCTTCCATCACGATTCAATAAAAAAATAAATATTAGTATGTTATCATTAACAAGAAAGAGACAAAAAAATCAAATAGTGATGAGGAAATAACATATATTCTAATTGATCAGGAACTGCACCATTCCCAACAATTTTCCCAAAAATTATAAGTAAATAATTTAAATCAAACATATCATAACACAAGTAATCTCATATCACCTTTAATTCACAATGCAATGGACAATAGTTTTTGTTCAATAAAAAACCTGCCTAATCCTTATGAAACTCATGTCATATTTCATTTGAGAGTGAGAAAAATGTTTGAAGATAGATTAATGGTTTGTAAACCTGGCCAATTAACTACAATGGATGACCTTGCTAAATAAATAAAAATGGCTAAAATTCAAGTTTAAAAATGATATAATTAAAATTACACCCTAAATGGCTAAAATCCATTTTTGAAAGTGATCTAATTAAAATTACATATTACACCTGGCTAAGGTGATTCGCATGTTAAGAAAAATTCGTCTGTTGATGTTGTCCCTATGAGTATTGAAGTCTCTCCAATGACAACGTTGATGCTCATGGATGCACCACAATAGTTGGGAACATGTGAAAACCCTCGGAGCCTTTGGAAATTTAGATAAGCAACATATAATCCCTAAAATAGATAAGCAACACATAATCCCTTATCTAAACGACTATGAATAGGGTTAGGTCAATGTTTTCAATTATAATATTGGGCATATATAATAGTTGAAAAAGAGTTAAATTTCTCATATGATTTTTAAAAAATGCAATAAATAACTAATATTATATGAAATATATGAGATGTTATAAATGAGATGAAGTGTATTGAATTGTAACCAATGATGGATGTTTGTTCATCTCCTAGAAAAGGAAATTCACATACTTAATTTTCATTTGTAATTAATATTTTAAATAAATCAAATTTTCAATTTCTAATGCTTTAATTTTAATTGTTTATTTTCAAAGATAGAATAAATAACTAATATTATATCAAATATAGAGGATGTTATAAATAGGATGGAGTATGCATTGAATTCTAATCAATGATGGATGGTTGATGTTTGAGATGCAAACTCCCACAAAAGAAAATGAGCATGTCTATTCACATTTGTAATTAATTTTTTAAATAAGTCAAGTTTTCACTTTCTAATTCATTTATTCTAATTATATTTTTTAAAATAAAATATTTAAAAAACCACTGAAGAGTTGAGGCTAGTTATTATTTCAATACCTTCAACATTTTCATTTTAATATCAATTTTTTTTATAACAAACATATTTCTTGAAATTCTAGATAAAAATTTAGTTTAATAAACAAATTTCTTATAATATTTTTACTTACTAGTAATCTAATATAAAAGAAGGGAATTTATGTTTCTCCAGATAAGAAGAATAACTTCTTTAGTAATAATATCTATAAAAGGTCTTATCGCTAGAAAGTGGCACTATGTGTTTTACTTCTCATCAACTAATTTTCAGAATAAAAAAATTAACAAATAATTATTTGATTGCATATGAATTTGAATCATAAAATATATACATAATTCTTTTAATATTTTATACAACCCTTTTTTATAAAGAAATTTCCATATAATGATATTAATTATATATATATATTTTTTTTCCATATATTTAGAATCTAATCATGATTTTAACTATATATTAATTTATTCTTCCCATTTTTTCAATTACAAATGGCCAAATGTGAAAAGATTTAGAAAACTCCAATTTTAAATTATAACATTGGGCATATACATGATAGTTATACTTTGAAAAGGAGTTAAGTTTCCCATATGATTTTTCAAATATGGAATAAATAACTAATATTATGTGAAATATAGAATATGCTATAAATGAGATGGATTTTGCATTAAATTGTGACCAATGTTGGATGGGTTGTTGTTTATGCAAAGGACAACAATAAGATCTCCAAGAAAAGGAGATCCACATGTCTAATTCACATTTTTGCATTAAATTGTAATCAATGATGGACAATTATTTTTTATGCAAACGATAATAATAAAATTTATGAGAAATGGAAATGCATATGTCTAATTCATATTTGTAATTAATTTTTTAAATAAATGAAGTTTTCAATTTCTAATTCTTTAATTCTAATAAGTTTTTCTCCATGTGCTTTTTCATGGGTGAAATAAATAAGTAATATTATACCAAAATACAGAAAATTTTATAAACGAGATTGAATTCTAACCAATGATGGATGGTTGTTGTTTGAGATGCAAACTCCTAGAAAATAAAATGCACATATCTAATTCACATTTGTAATTAGTTTTTTTTAAATAAGTCAAGTTTTCAATTTCTAATTCATTAATTTTAATTATATATATTTTTTAAATAAAATATTTAAAAGGCCAACAAATAGTTGAAGCTAACTATTATTTTAGTATCACATTTTCATATCAATTTAGTTTTTATAACAAATATATTTCTTGAAATTATAGATAAAAAAAAAATTAACAAACATATTTCTTATAATAATTTTACTTACTACTAATCCAATAGAGAGTAAGGGTATCCATGATTCTCCAAATAATGAGAATAACTTCTTTAGCAATAATATCCATAAAAATTCTTAAAGCTAGAAAGACCCACTATGTGTTTTATTTTTCATGAATTTGAATCATAAAATATATACACAGTTCTTTTTATATTTTATTCAACCCTTTTTTATAAATAATTTTTCATATAGTGATTTTAATTATATATTATTTTTTTCCAAATATTTAGTATCTAAAATGATTCTAAATATATCTTAACTTAAATCTCCCAATTTTTTAATCACAAATAACCAAATATTAATTTTTTTTGGAAAATTCCAGTTTTAAATTATAACATTGGGCATATAAATAATACTTATACTTTGAAAAAGAGTTAACCTTCTGATATTATTTCAATACCTTCAATATTTTCATTTAACATCAATTTATTTTATAAAAATCATATTTTTAAAATTCCAGATAATAAATTATTTTAATAAAGAAATTTCTTATAATAATTATGTAATAAAGCCTTCTTTCTTTTAGAAAAACTTCCCTCGAGTCAACTTGTCATCACTCAGTACCTTTGGATTCTTGGATTATATGTTAAGCGATCAAAATATGTTTAGCCATTAGATTAGAAAAACTTCTGTTACGCAGTAATTTGTCACCGTCCGTACCATTCCCCGTCCCGCACAATGGAGGACCCATTATGTGACCTGTGAGCAATGTCAAGCCTTGAAAATACCTTCATTGCATCCCTTTCCATGAGGACAACATTTCTCACATTTTATCATTTCCTGGCCGGACCCCTAAAAACACATGTTTTTGCATTGGCGGATTCGCTGGTAGCCGTTATGTACTCGCGCCGTGGAAAATTAACCTTTGAGCCGCGCCAATTGGCGCTACGTCGATCAAGTTTTTAAAAAAAGAGGCGAAGTTTCGATTACAACAACTTCGTGGATGAGTCATCAGGAGTGGTTTCGCCTGAATAACCACGGCCTTCCTCCTTTGGCCTCTTGTTTCCACCATATGGGGAGCCTCCCAAAGGATAAGGCCTCCCTTCCACTTTTGTAGGGATCCCAACCTCCTCCTCTCCTCTATAAATATAGCCTTCATCCATTGATGAAGGGGCTGAAAGGTTGAAAGGCTGATAGTCTTGAAGTGCTGAAGCTTTGCATCTCCCTATTCCCAAGTGTCTTTGTGCTGTAAAGAATCCCTTCTTTCCCTTAAGGCCCATTCAAGCGAGGAGACCATTGTTACGAGACTCTGGAGAGGTTTCCCTTTCCTTGGCGAGCTTTGCGAGACGTGGACGACCGGAGACCCGTTCGAAGGAAGCTGCGACGTCGGAACTTGGTTGTAACTTCTATTCGTTTATCATTTTAATAGATGACTATGATTATGGTTCCACTCCTTTTTCCATCATGTTAATGCGAGTAATATCTTTTCTGACCGATGTTTAGTTACGTATGTTGGTTCCTATGCATGTATCTGTTCGTTTCTTCTGTGTGCAGGTGTTCATCCACGGAGATCGTGGAAGGATTGTGATCTGCCAGGGCTGAAGGACGGGGACATCTCTTCTTCGGATCTAGCGTTGGAATCCAGGTAGGCTCTTATCCCAAGTCTTTCATTCGTAACTAGGAGCTTGCGTCATAGCATTGTTTGTTTGTTGCTAGACCCCTGCTGGGCTAGTAGGGATCGCCTCTGTCCGCAGAGGGGATTTACCTCCTCAACAAATTGGCGACTCCACTGGGGATCGTCCGGTTTTCCTTGTCTCGTTTATGTTGTTTCGCTTCGATTGTTTTTCCTTGCTTGATGAGCCTTCTGGGTTGGGTTCTTCTTGTGTTTTGGCTTTTGGTTCAGCCCCAGAGGATCAGATCTGACCTCTGTTTTTCCGAATTTTCATCTTTTCATGGTTGGCTTGATTGGCGCGATTTATAGCCTGACAGTCGCGCCAATTGGCGCAGGTTGCCAGTTCATTACTCGCGCCATCCCCTGTCTGGCGCGGATTACAGCCAGACAGTCGCGCCATTTCCTGTAGGTGGTAGGGTTATCCTTGTTCGGAAGTTTCTTTTGGTCAGTACTTTGCTTCTGGGTTTTTTTTAGATTCAGCTTGAAGTGGGAAGTCTGGCTTTGGTTGGGAGAAATTCTTTGTTTTTTCATTTTCAGGCAGTGGCGCTTGTTGTCAGTTAGCAACCCGCGCCACTTGGCCATTGGCGCTAGTTTTCAAGTAAAAGTCGCGCCAAGTGGCGCTAGTTGTCAATGTACAAGTCGGGCCACTTTCAGGGTGTATGAAAATTGAGATTTTTTTTCCCTTAATCCTTCACCAGTGTGTCTTTCCCTTCCGGCCTTTCCTCTGTATGAGCATAGATTACATTGCTCATTATTTGGAATGTCTTCTTTCTATGATTGCTTGATGTAAAAGGGAATGAATGCCTTGTTTTGATCTCATTCTTTGGAAGTCCTCTTTGTGTTTTATCAACTTTTGAGGAATTTTGTCACAAAGTATTTTGAAACAACGATTGCATTCTTAGTGTTTGTTTGCATCCCTTTTGCTTTCATCCTTCATTAAGAAGATTTGCGTTCTTTTTAGTTTTAATCTCATCGTTTGCTTTTCGTTTAAATGCATTAGATCACATTGCATCGAAAAGTGTTTTTGAGATTTATCATTGGACTTAGGTCACATTGTTTAGTGATTGAAAACTAGAAATCGCTTTGAGTGCATTCTCTTTTGTTAAAAGTATGCATTAAGTAGATTCTCATTTTATCGAAAAATGTATTGAGTGCATTCTTATCATTTGAAAAGAAAAAGGAAATTGTGCATAGATTACAATTGCATAGTTTTCGGAAAAAGAATTTCGCATAGATTACATTGCATAATTCGCTTCGTTGAATGTTTTAGAATTACTTTCGGACAGTGAAAGTCATCTAGTTTGGAAAGTTTTCGTTTGCAGTGTTGTTGTTTTTGCATCATTGCTTGGGTATCTTCCCTTAACTAGATAGCATTCATTGAATTGAAAAGTTTTTCTTTTCTCATATAGCTGCATATAGGAGTCTTTTGAGACACTACATACGATAGGGCCTGAAAATTGAAACTTAATTGAAGATAAACTGTAAAATTTATTCAATTAACCTAAGGCAACATTGGAACTTAACGAAACATATTTAGAAGGTCTAGGCTAGAGACGTGTTCCGGCGTCGTTAAACCTAGTAGCTGTCACTCGCCTCTTGGCTTTAGACAACGCTAGTACGGACTTGTGCTCCCCGTACCGTCGCGTATATAAAGGGAGATCCCTCTAGGTTTTTAATCCTTTATCCATAGGAAGCCGAGTCTGCCGCCCTATACCCGTGATACACCGAACACAGCATTCGGGGAGACTACCTGCACGTACGGAAAGTCCTTGGTCGATTTCTGTTTCATTTTTGAAACCAAGGTGTATATTGCAGTTCACGGATGTTTGGTACACCCTTTGTGCCTAGTTTTTCCTGAGCAGTCATTTGGTCTTTTCTGACTCCCTAAACTTGAAAAGACCGTCAAGCGCTTGTCCTTTCACGCTTGTGTCAACTCTGAAAGAGATAGAGTCATCTTTTTATTGTTTCTCGACTCTTAAAATATGAAACGGTAGGATTTCTTACTTTCCAATGTGGTAAAATTAATCACCCACGATTACACGCCTATTTAGACATTGCTTGTTGACCGTTTGATCGTGTGTCTTAACTCGTTTTCAGCCCGTGTGTGGTTTTGAGTTTGATGGCAACTTTTTCAGAGTTTACCAACCAAGGAATCCCCTCAGAAGGGAATCCTGGTCACTTTCCTCCTTTTAGAAATGTTGGCGCTCCTTATATGGCGACGTTGTCCCTTCCTGGGATAACTGTTGGGTTGCCTGTCTGGTTGTTCTCAACCTCTGTCGTTCCAAATGTCTCGGTTACTGGTCAATCAGTTCCTCCACCCGAACCACATCATGTTGATTCTAAGGTGGACCTCTCCCCTTCTTCGCCTGTTTCTGAGTCCTCCTCCTCCTCTTCGCCTGGTGAAAGTCTGGATTCGAGTAACCAGGTGGCTAAGAAGAAGACAAAGAAGAAGAAGTCTGATAAGCGAGAGGTTAAAAGTGCTTCTACTGCTCCTGAAACGTCCTCTCTTGATAACCCTTCCAACCCTCCTCGGAAAGTCAAGTTCCCCTGCATGTTGTGCACGGGAAACCATCTTCTTCGAGACTGCCCTGGCATTCCCAAGGTACTCGAAGTATGGTCCAACAGCCGCCCGCCGTTGCCTTTGGCTTCCGGGAGTTAGGTTGGGAGCACGTCTTCAACTGGTGCTGGTAAGGCTCCTAAGAGGCAGGGTAAGATTACCAATCCCTGTAGGTTGTGTGAAGGGCACCATGCCATTCACCTTTGTCCTTATATGGATGAAGCCAAGCGAGTGTTGGACAACTCAACTGTTTCTACACCACGCCTCCCAGCTGGTTATAAACAACTTTCTTTGAGCCCTCCACCAGCTGATTCCACGATTGGTCAAGAATCATCCTTGGTCAATCCCGCTCCCTCGGAAATTCCAATTCAGGAATCCATCCCCGACCAGCCATTGATTGTGGGATCGGTTGAACTAGCCCCGTCCGCGGTGCACCAGGTCTTTTATGTCGAGAGTGGATCTCATAACCCTCATGTTCTTCTTGTTTCTTCAGATTCCTCGGATTTGGAGAGAAATTCTCCTGTCCCCGTATCTCAAGAAGTTGCTCCTCCACCTCCCGTGATGGAGGTTCCGGAGGACGTCCCTCCCACCTTCGAGATGGAGGTCATGGAGGATGCTTCTTCTACCGTAACATCAGGGGAAGACCTTCGCTTTTCGATGGTAGCCCCTCCGAGTAGTTTGGTCGCTTCCTTTGATTGGAACCGATTTGCAGGATATCACCTTCCGTCTTATGTGCCTTTCGAGATCACAGTACAGGCTCTTGGTCTGGTTGTACCCAGCACCATTATAGATGAAGGTGCCTCTGTTAGTATTCTGTCATCAACTACCTGGCAAGCTTTCGGTTCGCCGCCGCTTGCGCCCGTTACGCAGAATCTGTTGACATTCAATAGAAGAACGAGTCAACCGTTGGGGATCCTTCCAAGGTTACCGATTACTTTGGGAGGTAAAACCGTCCATATGGACGTGATGGTTGTTCCAGGCCCCTTGGATTTCAATCTGCTTCTGGGGCGAGATTACACCTATGCCATGGGAGCACTTGTCTCCTCCCTCTTTCGCGTGATGTGCTTTCCACATGAAGGATGGATCGTGACCATTGATCAGCTTTCATTCTTTGGTACTAATGTGGCATCTGGCCCACCATCACCCCCTCCTGGTTTCTATCCACCCATTGTATCTGCTCCTCCGCAGGTCAACTATGTGGCTACCTACCCCGTGCCTGTGCTCAGTGATGATGCCGTCCTGACTTCCAAGATGTTTTCCTTCCATCAGGAGTGGAACTCTTGGAAGGAATGACTTCTTGTTCATTATGATGAGGTCGTCGGAGCAGAATTCCTTGTCTTGTGTCAAGCTCCTTAAAAATGAAACAAGGTTGTGGACGACTCTCAGCAATAACCAGCTCAGCCAATGGAAACAAGGTTAACAGGAGCAAGCCTTGTCTTGTGTCAGCTCATAAAATGCTCCAGGAAATTCTTGGATAGTTCTTTTAATGTGTCAACCTCGTTAAAACAATAAAACACTTTCCAGCTAATTAGTCTTTTGATGAATGCCATTAAATCAGTCAGTCTTTCTTGAATTTAATGCTGAACCTTCACTCCCTCCATCTGTTTACTCAGGTGCATGGACTGAAGCTTGGGGGGCATGTACCTCAAATTGAGTCACCATGCTGGGGGCATGCTTACTTTTTCAAGCATAGTTTGTTTTCGTTTCAAACTTGTGTAAAAATGAAACCGGTTTCAAGCATAGTTTATCTTTGTTTCAAGCTTGTGTAAAAATGAAACCAAATTCAAGCATAGTTTCCTGATTTTCAATGACATGAAATGAGAAACCTTGCAGTTTTCCCTCAATTGCCATTTTATAAGCCCTTTTTTTGCCAGATGAGCCTTGGTTTTCTCATTCCATCGTCACTATCTGCTTGGCCGATCATATGCCTTCACTTGGTTGTTTTACCCGTTCCTGAGGAACCGCTGCGATGAGTGGTCTTGTTAGCCAGCCTCTTAACCTTTACTTGTTTTGAGAAGTTCCACCATTACCGGAACCAGTAGCTACCATTTATACCACTCGTTCCTCCAGGAGGAGTCAACTTTCAGCTCTTTTCTGACTCTCGAAATATGAAAAGATTGCCGAGGCCCTTGTCGTTTCGATCTCGTTAAAATGGACACGAATCGACATCCACCCAGTATAAGTTTAACCCTTTTTCGGGCTGGAATGGATTGATTACGAAAAAGGAATACCCTAGCCTATCGCGACTAGGAGGTTTTCTCGGATATTGTTTTCTACCTTTTCGGATCTGAGGAACTATTTACGAAAAGGGACCTCTGGAGTTTTCTTTTCCGCTGTCTTTTCAAACTCTCTAAATATGAAAAGACGCCGAGTTCTCCCTTTGTCAGACTCGTTAAACCCTGATGACATCGGGTTCAGTCGAAATGACGTTCTCCGAGTTCCTCCTTCCTAGGGCTCGTTAAATGTACTAGGATGGATTCGCCCGAAGGGTGGATTGATATGACAAGCATATGGTATCCTCTTCAAGCTTGTGTAAAAATAAAGAGGTACTCACCAAGATGGTGGGGAAAAATGGAACCATCGTCGTTGTCATTGGCAGTATGTCGCTCTTGAACATGGTACTTGTCTGCATTCATGTCGGGTTGGGGACATCTCATCTCGCTGTTTCACTTGCCTCCGTGGGTTTGGGTGACCCTTTTTGACCTCTCATCTGCTCTTTACCTCGTCACTATGACCTTTGATCTTTTGATGTCAAATACTGCCAAATCCACTGTCGTGCCGCCAATATGTTCAAGAGAAGTTGACCTCTGCGAATATCAACCTTCCTCTGATTCTCATACGATTCTGATTCACAACAAAAACATCATGTTCCTTTGTCTCGTGTCGATGATGTGGGAAACATTATGGCCCACCTTTGATCAAGGTCACTTCCTGTCGACTTCAGCTCATTATCCAGGAAGTTGATCTAGAGACTCCTTATGGTACCTTGGAGCCTGCATGCCTCAATGGCAGGTTCGTCGCATTCGACGTGAGGTTTACATCATCGACCTCCGATCGAGTGATTCTGTGGGTGTTCGACGTCAACTCATTTATTCGCACGCCGTAGATTGTACCTGTAGTACCTTGAGGACCATTGTCATTATTGGTGGTTTCTCTCGCGTCTGTTAACAGCTTTCGTCATTGGCTGGTAATCAGACGATGTTCTTGCATGTTCGACTTCAGCTCACATATTCGCATGCTTGAACTTGTACTTGTTTGGGTCGAGATGGAGCGCAAGACCCTGGATTGTGTCTGTTGTAATCCAGGCTGCGATTGTGGATTATTGTCATTATGTACATGACTCAATGATTGGATGGCTGTGACCATACCTGAGTCTATTTGTTTGATCTTAGTTGGATGGCTGCGCCCATACCCTAGATCCGGATTATAGCATACTTTGTTCGGATGGCTGCGTCCATACCATATATATACATCATGTACTTGAGATATCAGTTGTATCTTTCTGTGCAGGTTTTCCGACGGCGGGCCTTCAGTTGGACATGTTCTCGTAAAGCATTTCACCCCTCTCTCTCGGGCCTCATGCTTTAGGGGGCATCTGTTACACAGTAATTTGTCACCGTCCCTACCATTCCCCATCCCGCACAATGGAGGACCCATTATGTGACCTGTGAACACTGTCATGCCTTGAAAACATCATCAATGCATCCCTCTGAGTATGAGCTTCATTTCCCCTTGAGACATCTCCTTGCAAAATCCATGAGAAACAGCTCTTTTTGCATTGGCGCGGGTAGACAGTTCAGTACTCGCGCCACTCAGGGAAATCCTGTAAAGAGGTCGCGCCACTTGGCGCTCTGTCATAGAGCAGCAATCGCGCCACCCATTTTAGGGACTGTTTTTTATATATGGATGGCGGAAGTTGGGTTCAAACAAACTCACAACCACTGCCTATCTTGAGTTGGGAGGTTTGGCTACGGGAGTTCTATGGAAGGGAAGTAGTTTTGCCACCTTCTATGGAACCTTCCTTGTTGATAGGGCCAATCCCATAATAATAGGGATCCCAACTCCCTCCTTCCCCATCTATAAAAGCTTGCTGAGATCCATGGCAAGCTAGTCTTGAAGTGCTGAAGCTTTGCATCTCCCTATTCCCAAGTGCCTTTGTGCTGAAAAGAATCCCTTCTTTCCCTTAAGGCCCATTAAGCAAGGAGACCATTGTTACGAGACTCTGGAGAGGTTTCCCTTTCCTTGGCGAGCTTTACGAGACGTGGACAACCGGAGACCCGTACGAAGGAGGCTGCGACGTCAGAACTCGGTTGTAACTTCTATTCGTTTATCCCTTTAATAGATGACCATGATTATGGTTCCACTCCTTTTGCAATCATGTTAATGCGAGTAATATCTTTACGACCGATATTTGAGTTACGTATGTTGGTTCCTATGCATGTATCTGTTCGTCTCTTCTGTGTGCAGGTGTTCGTCCACGGAGATCGTGGAAGGATTGTGATCTGCCAGGGCTGAAGGACGGGGGCATCTTCTTCTTCAGATCTAGCGTTGGAATCCAGGTAGGCTCTTATCCCAAGTCTTTCATTCGTAACTAGGAGCTTGCGTCATAGCATTGTTTGTTTGTTGCTAGACCCCTGCGGGGCTAGTAGGGATCACCTCTGTCCGCAGAGGGGATTTACCTTATCAACAAGGTGTAGCCTCTGTAGAATATTCAGTGCAGCAGAAGAAGGAGTTGGTTACTTAGGCGGCGGACTTTACTATCATCGTCGTCTAGATATATAAGCTATGAGTTGATGAAATAATACGTAGATACGTCCTGGAACATGAACGACATGTCATTTTGGTGGAGGCACATGAAGGCGTTGCAGGAGGCCACTATGCCAGAAGAGCAACGGCCAAAAATATTTTGAGAGGTGGGTTATGGTGGCCCACCCTACATTAGGATTCTTACGCCTATTGTAAATATTGTGATATGTGCCAGCGAATAGGACAGACCTCATGCCGAGATGAGATGCCATTATAACCTCAGATGGCTTTACAGGGCTTTGAAAAGTGGGCCATTGATTTTGTGGGACTCATCAATCTGCCAAGAAAGAAGACAGGTGCACGCTACATTATTACTGCCACTGACTATGTCACTCGATGGGCTGAAGCACAAGTGGTGAAGGATTGTACTACAGACACTGCTGCGCACTTCATCTTTGAGAAGATTCTAACCAGGTTTGGCTGCCCAAAGATGTTAGGTCCCTATATTACTAGTATAGTCCCTTATTGTTGTTAGTGTAACCCCCTTATTGTTATTATTGTACCCTTGTAACCCCCATTTTTATTATTATTGTGCCCTTGAATTATTATTGTTAGGTCAGCTAGGATTACATTGTGGCCCACTAGGATTACATTATGGCCCCATGAACTCCTATATATAGAAAGGAGGTTTTGTAAATTGGATCATCCAAGAATTTTTCATTTATGTAATGTATTTGAGGTTTCCCCCTCGAAGTGGCTTATTTCTAAGGCGTTCATATCTCTTTTCTTCTATTTTTGGAGCTGGTTACACAACATTTGGTATAAGAGCTTTGGATTCTAGGGTTTCGCTGCTCCAAACAGGTCATCGTGGAATTTTCGCTATAACTTGTTTTCTACGAAGTGTCAGAAGATGAAATTTTTAGGGTGTGAAGCCAAAATCCTAAGGACGATTTTCTAAAAATTTCAGAGCTTGGTTCACAATATTTTCGGAGATATCATCTGTGGAAGTTAGGTCTATTTTCAGGCTCCTAAACAGGTCATCGTGGAATTTGCGCTATACTTTTTTTTCTACGAAGGTTCAGAATCTTAAATTCATATGGTGCGAATCTGAAATCCTGAGGAAATTTGTCAAAAAATTTCAGAGCTTGGTTCACAATAGTTTTGGAGATATGATTTGTGGAAGGTAGTGATTTTTCAGGCTCCTGAATTTCATCTCAAAGAGGTGATCGTGGGAAAATTTCAATAACTCTCTCTCTGGGGATCGGATTGGAGTGCCATAAAAAGTGATCGCAAGTAGACGGAATTTGGTTTTGTGGCTATCAATTTCAAAGACAGAGAACGAAACAGTGACACGTGGCAAGTCGTACAAGTTCGCTCTCTTTGGGCAGGTCCACAATTAGTGGTCGACAGAATTGGACTCAGGCTGTCTTGGAAATCCAAGATGATTGAGACCATGGCATTTGAAAAGCTTGAAGGGTTACTATAAGTAATGAAGTACAATTCAGATATCAAAAGATTTTCAGTGCGATATAATTCAATTCGATGTCTGAAATACCTCAAAGCAGTAAAGGTGTGTATTTTTCAGATTGCATAAGTCTTGTTTGAAGAATCAAGTTGGATGATTCAAGAGGGCATCTTAGCAAGAATAGATATCAATATTGGATTACTAAAATGGCTAAAAGAAATTCAACACCCATTAAGCCTTGAGCTCTACTATGACTCATGAAAGATGATGGAATTGCAACAAGATCTGTCAATTACAAAACCAGAAGTGCAACAGTTTCACTCTAAGCAAGAAGCAGCTAAAAATGATATGATTTGAAAAGAATGAAAGTGAAGATAGACGATTTTGAAAGAAAGCATGGAGAAAGCTAAGATGGATGGCGTGGAAGCTAAGATGGATGGCATGGAAGTGGGCATGGAAGCTAAGATGGATGACATGAAAGACAACATGGAAAACATGAAGAATGATCTAAAAGCATACATGGAAGGCTTGATGTCAAGCTTAAAACAATAAATGATTCCTAATGGCGGAAATATAGTAGAAGAACCTCATGATGAGAACAAAATAAATGTTAATCGTGATTTCATAAACTCTAATGTTGGCGGGAAGAACCACCATATTCCAAAAATGGATATGAGGAGGTTTGATGGAAAGGATCCTGTAACATGGATAATACAGATGGAGAAATATTTTGATCTCCATAATGTGCAAAACACACAAAAGGTACGCATTGCAACTTTACATTTAGAACAAAATACATTTGTATGGTATCGATGACTTTGCTCCCGTAAAAAAATTGTCACTTGGTCAATTTTTACGGAGGAAATGATAGCACATTATGAGGATACAAAGAGAAACACCTTCTTTAGCCAATTGATAAATCTCAAGCAAAAGGGTTTAGTGGGGCAGCACATTGAGGACTTCCAAAAATTGAATATAAGGGTAACTGATATTCCAGAGGAACACAGGATTGATCTCTTCATAGGTACTCTAAAGGATAACATCCAACATGAAGTTCGTGTTTTGGAACTTGATTCATTGGAGAAGGCATTCAGGTTGGCAAGAAAAGTTGAATGTAAAATTATGGCGACAAGGAAGCCTACCACTCAATTCTATAAAGAAGGAAGTGTTGCTATGCCTAGATTTCCACAACCTACAAGGTTAACACCACAACAATTGGAAGAAAAAAGAGCAAAAGGGCTTTGCTACAGTTGTGATAGCAAATACACTAAAGGTCATAAGTGTGCTGAGAAGAAATTAGTTTACATAGATTGTGAAGAGGAAGAAGAAAATGAACAAGAAGAGGATATACACCAGGAACCAGCCCTAGAAGAGGAAGAAATGAATCCGACCATATCGTGTAATGCACTGGCAGGAATTACCACTCCTCAAACTCTCAAGATAGAAGGACAAATCAAGAAGAAAATGGTAATAGTGTTGATTGATTCAGGTAGCACCCATAATTTTATTCATTGTAAGGTAGCCAAGGAATTAAATTGTTTCCTATACCTAGCACCAGAATGTCAAGTGATGGTTGCAAATGGAAGAACTATAAATTGCTCTGGAAAATGCCATAATATCAAGCTAACCATGGGGGAATATGTGTTGACTAGTCCAATGCTTTCCATTCCTATGGGAGGTGTTGATGTTGTACTAGGAGTACAATGGTTACAATCTTTGGGGACGGTAGCTTTTAATTTTCAAGAACTTTTCCTGAAATTTTTTTCAGAAGGAAAGGAAGTCGAATTACGGGGTATTGAAGGGAAGCCGGGAAGGATAATAAGCTCTAATGTCATGACAAAGCTTCTAAAGAAATAACAACAAGGCGTAATTGCACAATTATGCTCACTAGAAGTTCCGACATCAAAATCATCTATTTCTGCAGATCTCCAACAAGTCTTGGACAATCATTCCAAGGTGTTTGAAACTCCCAAAGGACTCCCACCTATTCGTGATCATGATCATGCTATTCATTTGATTCCAGGAAGTGTTCCTCCAAACATCCGGCCTTATAGATATCCTTACTTCCAAAAGAGCGAAATTGAACGTATGATTGCAGAAATGTTAGAGGCGGGTATAATTCAACCCAGTCAAAGTTCTTTCTCTGCTCCTGTAGTATTGGTACACAAGAAGGATGGATCATGGTGAATGTGTCCGGATTATAGGGAGCTCAATAAGCTTACCATTAAAGACAAATTTCCGATTCCTGTGATTGATGAATTATTGGATGAATTACATGGAGCAATTTATTTTACCAAGTTGGATCTTCATTCAGGATATCATCAAATTAGAATGAAGACTGAAGATATTCCAAAAACAGCATTTCGAACTCATGAGGGTCATTATGAATTTTTGGTCATGCCTTTTGGCCTTACCAATGCACCTTCTACATTTCATGGGTTGATGAATTCCATTTTCAAACCCTTCCTTAGAAAATTTGTGCTAGTATTTTTTGATGATATACTAATCTACAGTAGGTCTTGGAAGGATCATGTTGAACATGTTGACAGGGTGCTCAAACTATTGCAGGAGAAACAATTATATGCAAAAAATCCAAATGTTTCTTTGGAGTACAAGAGGTGGAATATCTCGGTCATATTGTATCTCACGAGGGTGTTAAAGTAGACCCTAACAAAATTAAAGCCATTAAGGAATGGAAAGTCCCCACAACCATAAAGAAGTTGCGAGGATTTCTCGGGTTAACAGGGTATTATCGCAAGTTTGCTAAGAATTATGGGAGAATAGCAGCACCTCTAACAACATTATTGAAGAAAGATGCATTTTCATGGACTCCTGAAGCAACTAAGGCCTTTGAACATCTTAAAGAGGCAATGTGCCTAGCACCGGTCTTAGCTACGCCAGACTTCACAAAACCTTTATTGTGGAATGTGATGCCTCAGGAAATGGAATTGGTGCAGTTTTAATGCAGGAAGGAAGACCCATTGCTTTTGAAAGTCTTCCAATCAAGGGAAAGTATTTACAGAAACCTATTTATGAGAAGGAAATGTTAGCAATACTACATGCACTAAAGAAATGGCGAACTTACCTAATGGGAAGACACTTCAAGGTAAAAACTGATCATGATAGTCTTAAACACTTTTGGAACAAAGACTATCTTCAGAAGAGCAGCAAAAATGGGTCACAAAGATGTTGGGTTATGACTTTGAAATAATCTACAAAAAAGGAAAGCTTAATTTTGTTGCAGATGCACTCTCAAGAAATAATGAAGAGGTGGAAGCATTGCTTTGTGCCATTTCTATTATCCAACCAGATTGGATTCTCGAAGCAAGAGATGAATGGAAGAAGGACAAAGATTTATGGACACTCATTCAAAAGTTGTAGCAAGATCCTAGTACATATAATACATTTAGTTGGAAAAATGATTCCTTATGGTACAAATATCGCTTATATCTTTGTAAGAATTCCCAACTAAAACAAAATATTCTTCTGGAATTGCACACTTCTCCTTTGGGAGGACACTCAGGATTTTAAAAACTTACCACAGGGTGAAGAAAGAATTTTTTTGGGATGGCCTTAAATCTGATATTCAAAAGTTTGTGGCGGAATGTTTGGTTTTCCAGCAGAATAAAGTAGAAACAATTAAGACCCCGGGACTTCTACAACCTTTATCCATTCCAAGTCAACGTTGGGAGGAGATTTCAATGGATTTTATCACAGGTTTACCTAAGTCTGAAGGAAAGAGTGTCATCATGGTGGTAGTTGATAGACTTACCAAGTATGCACACTTTTGCGCATTATCTCATCCATTTAAAGCAAGTACAGTTGCTACTACATTTATGGACATAATTCAAAAGCTACATGGAAGCCCAAGGGTTATTGTGAGCGACAGAGATCCCATTTTTACTGAAATTTTTGGACGGAGTTATTTTCTTGTTTGGGTACTCAATTAGCTCATAGCTCATCTTATCATCCTCAATCTGATGGTCAAACTGAGATAGTAAATAAATGTTTGGAAGGATATCTTCGTTGTTTTGTATCCGATAAACAAACACAATAGGTCAAGTGGTTACCTCTTGCTGAATGGTGGTATAACACTTCCTTCCATACTACAGCAAAAATGACCCCATTTATGGCACTTTATGGATATCATCCACCATCCATCACATCATATTTAAGGAAAAATTCAAAGGTTGAAGCAGTGGAAGATCACATCGGCCATCAGCAAGAAGTTCTCCAACTCTTAAAGGATAACCCGAATTTGGCACAAAATCGAATGAAACAACAGGCAGATCAACATCGTAGCGAGAGAAGTTTTGATGTAGGAGATTGGGTATTTTTACGGCTACAAACATACAAACAAATTTCCCTCAAGCAAGCTAAGAAGGATAATAAATTATCACCAAAGTACTATGGTCCTTACAAGGTGTTGCAAAAGATTGGTACTATGGCATACAAATTGGAGCTTCCTGCTTCTTCGCGAGTACATCCAATTTTCCATGTTTCATGCTTAAAGAAGGTTATTGGTGAAAATATTCCAGTTCAAACAATATTACCAGAACTTGATGAGGAAGGAAAAATCATATTGGAACCTGAAGCTGTCATAGAAACAAGAACTTGACAACTACAGAATCGATCAATTTCAGAATATCTCATCAAGTGGAAGAACTTACCCATTGAAGATTCTACATGGGAGGATGAGAATTTTATACAGAAGCACCCAGAGCTACTCAAGTGTTGAGGGGCATGTTAGGTCCCTATATTACTAGTATAGTCGCTTATTGTTGTTAGTGTAACCCCCTTATTGTTATTATTGTACCCTTGTAACCCCCATTTTTATTATTATTGTGCCCTTAAATTATTATTGTTAGGTTAGCTAGGATTACATTGTGGCCCACTAGGATTACATTATGGCCCCATGGACTCCTATATATAGAAAGGAGGTTTTGTAAATTGGATCATCCAAGAATTGTTCATTTATGTAATGTATTGGAGGTTTCCCCCTCGCAGTGGCTTATTTCTAAGGCGTTCATATCTCTTTTCTTCTATTTTTGGAGATGGTTACACAACAAAAGATCCTAATGAGCGATAGAGGCACACACTTTATTAACGAAATGATACAAGCTCTGAATGAGGAATTCTGAATCCATCATGCAAAAAGTACACGATACCATCCAGAGGAAAATGGGGCGGTCGAAAATTTTAACAAAATCTTGGAGCAGGAATTGACCAAGGTCTGTAATGCCAAACATAGTAACTGGGATGTACGCATCCCCTTGGTTATGTGGGCCTACCGAACGACCTGCAAGAAACTAACAGGAAGGACCCCCTTTCGGATGGTCTATGGCAAGGAGGCCATTATGCCAATGGAATACATTGTTCCTAGCCTACATATCGCAGCATTTACAAATATGGCGTAACTTGATATAATGGAGGAGCGCCTTGTGCATATTTTGGCATTGGAGGAAGATCAATTTATGGTTAAATTTAATCAGTAGGTTCAGAAGGCTCGTGATAAAGCCTGGTATGATCGGCATATCCTCCAAAAGACATTTGTAGCAGGCGACCTAGTTCTCTTATACAATAGCCAATTTGTGAAGCACCGGGGGAAATTCTGGCAGCACTAGCTTGGTCCCTACACAGTTAAGGAAATCACGAATGGTGGAGTAGTTCAACTAGCTACCTTGCGAAATGTTACTAGGCTATGTCAATGGTAGTCGACTCAAGCTGTATAGGGCTAAATGACTATATGGCCGGAATAATTGGCTCAGGAATTATCGGCCCACTTGGGATAGGTTGCTAATGTATAATTGGGATATGCACGCTGGTCATCAAATAGCTCCAGGGGCGAGTAGCAGACCTATGGCCACATTGACTCGGGACGAGTCACAAGATTGTGTTAGGGAACTGTTGGAATAGGGTCTCCTACGAGCTGCAAAACTGGTCCTACTTTGTATATTTTTTCTTTTAATTAGGCTAGCACAGGTGTTTTGGGGTGGGTCAAAGTCCCGAACGCATTGTAATGGGTCAAAGGGTAAACCAGGGGTCCGAAAACCATGGGTTGCAGACCATAGGAAAGCTTAGGCTAGATTATTATAAATAGAGGAACATTTTGAATTGTAAGGAAGTAGAGAAATGAAGAGCTATTGATGGGATTTTTGGTTTAGTATATATGTTTTGGTTTTGGGGAATGGACTCCTGCTGGCTGTGTGTGTGGAGATCCTACTTTGTGCGGACCCTGCTGCTGTGTGCGCAGGCTAGGATGGGTATTATAAGAGGGAATTGATGAATGGATGAATAGAAATATTGTGTTGAGAAATGAATCTATGTGTACTGTTTGTGCGAATCATTGGTAATTGTTGTATTATGTGCATTTGGTATTCAAGCTGCGAAAGATCTGTGTAAGTGTGTTTACTATATCTGGATATGTCTGTTCTGTTTTATGCAATATTGTGCTACTGTCATAGAAGTATATAATATCAAACACTGTATACCCTACTCACATGGATGCAAAATAGATCTGTAACCTTGCACAGAAAGAGGTGATATGGGCCTCACAGGGCCAAACACAACTCTGCTTGCCTTACCTACCCTTTCTCAGGGTTCGGAAACCTGGTTCCAGCACCCACCCTTACTACTTCAGGTGAGAATTTGACCTGCGAAAGAAGGTCATTGCCAAGAGGGCTAGTAGTATAGGGGTTTTTTGGCAAACCTTGAACTCCGAACATGGGTAAGGACCCCTCGAGCCAACAATGTCGTCAAAAATAGATAGTCATGTTCCTTATCTACAAGAGTTGAATGAAAAAGGGTTGGTGGATGATCCTGTGGATGAAAGGATAATCAAATACCATGGCCATTTAGAGTCTTAGTTGGAATTTCTCATTCATTGTTCATACCAATTTTTGATGAAAATATATAAAGATAAAAAACACAAAAACATAAACAAACAAATATAAAAGAGGGTAGATTTGAAAAGAGGTAGAGCCCCATACCCAAAAAGTAGAACTGGTAAAAGTGTGTAAGCCTAAATACCACTACTAAGTTCTTAAAGAAGTCTTGTTTCAGTCATCTAGCCTAATCATGGCTGACACATGTTTTAAATTTATTGTTGATAAGTTAGCGAAAGATAGTTGGTAAAATTATTCAAGCTTGACTTGTCAAAAGATAGATTAGGTAGAAAGATACTAGTTCCACATGCTTAAAACAGAACCAAAGAGAAAAATAGGGATGAATAGAAAACAATGTATCCTAGCCCTAATTTTTCTAGTCTTATTTTGTAAAAAAATAACATTTGTGTGCAGCTTGTTTTTATGCCACAAACCCATGGTAATTCAGATTGTCCAAACCCGATTTAACCATGCTTTCAATTTCATGTTTTTAGCTTAGTGAACGAATCCTGCCAAATAGTTTAACCTTGACAGTTGAATAGTGTAGGTAGAGAATCAAAGGAGTTCAATCGCATAATCTAAACTCCTGGAAGAAATAAGATAGAAGTACATAGTTTTTTTTGTTTTCAAAATAAAAATGTCAAGGCTGTTATTCCAAATGCACCTAAAGAAAAAAAAAATGTTAGGCAAGTAGGTTGAGTAGGTAGAGATGAAGTTGAGCTAATCATTTCTTTCAGATTGTTGAGATCATAGCTTCAAGAAAGCATCAACAAGAGAAAAGAGGTAAAAATATACCCAATGGATGAGGCACTTGTATCCATAAAGCCAGAAAAATAAAGTTTTGGACACCTCTTGAAAAGGAGCTTCCCTCCCCAAGTGGAGCCATTGTTAGTCATCAGTAATTTTTTCCTTCATAGATGAATAAATGATTTCCCTAGATTTCTAGAAACAAATTTCATGAACATTGTGAGTTCTAGAAATCTCACTTCCTTCATCATCCTTAAAGATAAATTTTCACTATTTTATCATTTCATCATGTCAAGCTATGATTACTAGTCATAGACAACCCATTAGAGGCTCATGTCACTCCTTTTGTCTATATTTTGTTACCTTTGGTCCAAATCCCCTATTTTTTTTTTCCTAAAACCCCCACTACTACCTAAGGCCACCTATCAAAAAACTCTATTATGTCTCCCATAGATACCCCAAACATTGATGATCTCAAACTATCTCTGTAGGCTCTTTAGATAAATCAAGTACATTGGATTTTGGATCTTCAATACATGAGTTTATCATAAATTGTATCTTACACTTCATGATCCCAAATTCTAAATTTCAGTCCAAAAGCCAAGTCCAAGGAACTTTCCACTAGGTCACCTAGGGTTTCACAAAGTCATAGGGTGGATTTGGTATCCTAAAAGCTCTATTTTTCCTGTATGAAGAAACTACATTCAAAGAAGAAAGGGGCAAGTTATTTTTTCCAAAACTCATCAAAGAGGTCATTCAAGGAAAGCCTTTTTGGCCTAAAGCACAAATATTGTAGGGGACATCTACCCCTTGCCCACATTTTTGCAAAAGAATAAAATGGCCATCAACTTCGCAAAAGGTAAGGTAATGGGAAAATCATCACAAGAAGATCATTAACAGTAAAGAGAAAGCAGCAAGCATATGTTTGAAGAGAATCAGGGTTTGTGACTGATTTGGAAAAATAAGCAAAACAAAGCAGAAAATTAGTAAAAAGGATACATGGACAAAGGTCACTTCCACTCCATTAGTGCACAATTGAATGTATTTAGAAATAATAAATGATGTTTGAAAGGTTTTAGAGAACTAAGAAGACAACACTATTTATTTTTTTCTAACAACCTTAAAACCTAGAAGTTTGGGAAGATTGACAAAACTGGTCAAGAAATGATGATGAAGCCTCCTTCATAATAGCAGACATAATTCAAAGAGTTTCAAGCTTTCCTATAAAGGGTTTGACAAAGAAGCATTGTTTTCACCTTACCAAAGGAAGAAAATGGTGAAGAATATCATCACAAAGGCTACAAGTTTCAAAAGTACAACAAAAGATCTTAATAAAGGATCAAAAGAAGGAAAGAATGAGGTAAAATTTCCAAAGGAGGTAATTATGTTAAGCATGGGTTCACTATTGAAGAAAAAAGGTGTCAAACTCCAAAGGGACAGTGATCAGAGGAAAAAGTTGTGTAGGCACTTGCAAAAACAGAAGTGGCCAGGGGAGACACAAAATGGTTTAAAAAAAACTGCTAACTTTTCCCACTGCTAGACCATTTTTTGGTCATCTAACCTGCTACTATTAGATGGACCTAAGTACACCATGTAAGACCAATTTTACCTTCAGTAAAATTTCTTTCACTATGGAAAATAACTTAGTAAACCACCTTTATTAAGTTGTTTATGGTCTAAATAGGAAACCCCATGAGGAAATATTAAATAAATCTACATTTGTTTGATTTTCCTCAAGGAATAATTAGTTAAACAATAGTTTAATTAATATTCCTAGTCATATTTAACCCAAAAAAAGGAAATTAATTAGAAAAATCATTATTTATCTTAATAATTATTTAAACTTTATTTAAATAATATTCCTTGTTAAACTTGACTAAATCACCCTAAAATAATTAAATAAATCATTATTTCTTTGATTATTACTCAACCATATCCTTAAAATGATAAATAAATAATTTATTTATTTATTATTTACAAATAAAGATATTTGACCCAAGTCAAATTCCTTTTCCCTCCAACAAAAATAATAAAATATTCCATAAAAGTTGTGTTAGTCATCAGTAATTTTTACCTGTTTAGATGACTAAATGATTATCCCAAGATTTCTAGAAACAAAGTTCATAGACATTATGAGTTCTAGAAATCTCACTGCCTTCATTATCCTTAAGATAATGTTTCACTATTTCATCATTTCATCCTATCTAGCTTTGCCTACTAGTCTCAGAATACCCATTAAAGAGCCTATGTCACCCATTTTATTTATATCTTGTCACCTTTGACTCAAATCCCCTATTTTTGTTTCACCCAAAAACCCCATTGCTACCTAAGCTCACCAATCAATAAGCTTGTTGTATCCACCAAAATACTCCTAAACACTGATAGTCTCAAACTATCTCTGTAGACTCTTTAATAAATCAAATACATTAGGTTTTGGGTCTTCAATACATTATTTTATCATGAACTCTGTCTCACACTTGAGAAATCCCAGGTTCTAGGTTTCAGTCCAAAAGCCAAGTCCCAGAAAGCCTCCACTAGGCCACCTAGAGTTTCACAAAGTCATAGGGTGGATTTGGTGCCCTACAAACTTTGTTCTTCCGATATGAAGAAAATGCATTCAAAGAAGGAAAGGACTGGTGATCTTGTCTTAAACTCATTAAAGAGATAATTCAAAAGGTATTTAGCCTGAAGCACAAGTTTTGTAGGGGGACAGCTGCACCTTGCTTGCATTTTTCCAAAAGAGTCAAAAGGCTATCAACTTAGAAAGATATAAAGTAATGAGAGGCACCATCACAAGAAAACCACTCACAACCAAGAAGAAAGCAACAACTTATGGGTTTGATGGGAATCAGGGTTTATGACTTTTTTGATCAAGAAATAAATAAATACCAAGGTTACAAAGGCAAATACAAAGGCAAATGACACCTCAAACCCTTCAAATGATCATTGAAGACTTTTTATACATAAGTAATGAGTTTGATAAGTTTTTTTTTTAGAACTTAGAAGACAACAATGTTTTCTTTTTCTAAGCATCCCCAAAAAAATCAAAAGTCTGGGAAGATGGACAAAGATGGTCAAAAAGTGACAAAGAAGCCTCCTTCATCACAATAGATGGCCTCAAAGGGTTTTCAAACTACCTTCTAGGGTCTAGAAGACAAGCACTAACTCCACTTCATCAAAAGGTAAAATCAGAGGTTTTAAAGAAGATCAAGAAGTGCAGACATGAAAATCAATACTGCACTACACCAAAGGTAGAAAAATGATGAAGAGTATCGACAAAAAGAGGCAAGAAATTTCAGTTCAATGGTCTTTTTTCTAAAGAACAGTTAGAGGCATATTCAAGTGGCCTGAGAAATAGATATACCCCTGGTTTATAGCAGAGAAGTGGAACTCCCAACAAGGGCCTCCTTATCAAATGATTATTCTGCAAAAGATAGATGAACATGAATGACACTTTACAAGACTGTCAAAAGTGTTTTCTTACAAGAAAATTGATAAGGTCAAGGCAAGCAATGTTTCAAATAAAGGTGGCACATTTCAAAAGATTAAGTTGTTGTTTATACTTACTGCTAGGGTATTTTTCCCACTAAGAGGTTTTTCCTTCATTACATAAAAATGAAAACATGGAAGAATCTCAGTCACAAGGAGAAATTGCAAAAATAATAAGTTTGTTGTGTATAGGTGTTAAAAGTCATAAAACAGGTTCATTTTAAAAAATATAGGTGAGAGGCATAGTCTTGGCTTCTTCAGCAAGGTTATCAATTTGAAAAGAAACTTAAGAGGCCTCCAGCAGTAAAAAGAAAAATGTTTAAAATCAAACTTCCCACCTACAAGACCAAAGAGCCAAAGGGATAGTGAGAAAAATAAAAAAGGGAACAAACCTTATAAAGTGGGTTTTGCCTTTTTATCAAAGGGTATAGAACAACTCCAGCAAAGCATCTCCCATTCACCATTTGGATATTTGTAGGAGGAGTGAGGGTTTTTTCGAATTTTACAATAGAGTCCTCGATGAAAAAATTTCGGGCACTACGCTCCTGTAGCGTCTCCCTGTGTTATTTTCCATTCAGCATTGCGTTCCTATCTGGAGGCATTGCGCGCCTATAGAAAACGACTTGTGCAACCTCTGCATGAAAACCTGTTTAGGTCCAACTGGAACTGTGCTGTGCTCCTGCCATATCATGTAGCCTCTGCCCAATTTTTCATTCAGAAGGTGACCAAAACTACTTGACCAGCACTGTGCTGCGCTCCTGCCACAGCATGCAACCTCTGCCTAATTTTTCGTTCAGAAGGTGACCCGAGCCGCCCGACCGGCACCATGCTATGCTCCTACCATAGCATGCAACCTCTGCCTGATTTTTTGTTTAGAAGGTGACTCGAGCCACTCGACTTGCACTATGTTGTGCTCCTAACACAGTGTGCATAATCTGCACGAAAAAACATTCAGGAGGTGACCCAAGTCGCCTGATAGAAATTGTGTTGTGCTCCTGCCACAACATACAACCTCTACATGAAAACGTGTTCAGGAGATGACCTGAGCCGCCCGACAGAAGCTTGGTTGTGCTCCTTCCACAACTTGCAACCTCTACCCGATTTCACATTCATAAGGTGACGCGTTCTTCCCAAAAAGGTTTTCTGAGCTATTTTTTCTACTGTGGAGGCATTTAGAGAGGTATTTTGAACTTTTCCTTCATGTTCATGTTTTTCTAAAAGATAAGGTCAGAAATAAAATTGAAAATTGGTTTAGAGAAGGCAGTGAAATCCTAAAGAAAACACTTGTCCTACACATTGCTGGGCCTTGACCTAATTAGAAAAATTCGCCATCTCATTCACCATTGTCACATCATTTTACAAGCAGTGCCAATTCTCTTTAAATATTTTGAGGCAGGGCCAAAAAAAAAAAAACACAAAATGTCTGAAGAAGAGAATGTTGACATTGATGAGGCAAGTCAAAGGCCTAAAAAGCAGCAATGGAAGGGAGGGATGCCAAATAGGTTTGAACCTATAACCACTAAAGAGTTGTAACCTACCCTACTATTTTTTCCTATTTTCAAGAATTGGGATGCAATGAATTCTGTAAAAGAGTACGAAAGGTCCAGAGTCACCCTCAGTTGACCAAGCTATTTGTGCTAAACCTTCATAATCATCAAGTATACCTGGCTGGGGTGAAATTTGAGTTGACCACTAATGCCATCTCTAGGGTGACTGGAATACCTTGTATAGGATAAATGTGGTTCAAACAAATGCATCTAGACCTAAGTCACTATCGCCCAATCTTGAAACCAAGTTGTCAAGTTGATTGCAAAACCATGTTCCCCTTCTCTCATCTATTGGATAGATATGTTCTCCTAATGAAGATAATTATAAAATAATTCACCTACGAGGTTAGGTTCCCCAGAGTCTATTCCTACCACATAAGTCTCCTCATGCACTTCACCAAAACCAAGCTAATACATATGCCTTACTATCGTTGCAAAAGTATTCATAAAATTTCTTCCATCATGCAGAAGAGGCCTCCATCCCAACAAATATCAAGCCCTTTTCATAATTCCCTCATCAAATTGATTGTCTCACACCAACTAGAACAACAAGGCATCCCCTGGGAGGTTTTCATCACCATGATGATTTCACAACTCCACAACCTATCCCTTTGCAAAGTCTGCCATCATCATCTCAAATTCCTCCTCACACACCTCCATCACCCTCCACTAACCTTGGTTCATCTTATTCACATGAATCATTTCCTCAAATATACCTTCCTCATTCACCTTCCCCTAAGAAGTCAAAAAATGAAGAAAGTAGTGAAGGAGAGGAAGATGGCCAAGAAGAAATTAATTGTAATATCCCAAAACGGGATCTACTAGCAAGGCATGACTGGAAAACACATTTTCCAGGAATGGCTACTACAGTATTTGAAACCAAGACCTGGATTCCTTAGATCTGTGTATCTAAGTCCAAAATCCAAGAGGAGGCTCAAAAGAAATCCCTCTAGGTGGGTTAAACAGGTCTTCCACACCTAGTTGTCTTGGAAAAGTTCCCAATGATGGGACTGCAACAATGTAAGAACATACACTAGAGAAACAGTGTTATTATAAGAAGCCATAACACATGAAGATCTGAATAGCTAGCAAATGTGTGTTATAGTAGCAATTGTATACAAATCCTTGAGGAAGAAGACACTCAAGCAAGGCAATGAAGCCTCAACAGAACATGTATAATAAATTAAAGAGCACTGCTACACATAATTTACACAATGTTGTATCAGCGCAGTTTATAGGAGACACTGAAACATGCTGAATGAAAATATAAATATCTAAAAATATATAACTCAAGAAATGTGGGGGAGCAAGCACTCAACCCCTGAAAACACTAGTACAACAATCCTTAGAAGGATTGCCTAAAATATGTATAAAATGGAAAAAATGTAGGAATGGATGGATGGATATGGCTGAAGATGATGCACAATATGAAATAGACCTCCTCCAACAGATCTCTCAAGTGATAGGCTGATCCTAACACTGAATATTTCACCCTCCAAATAGTGGTACAATCCCCCCACTGCAAATACACACTGAAATAATGTAGTCAAGGAGAGGGACTGTGCTGTAGTATATGGGAGATGCTTGGCCTAATGCCAAGATATGAAAATCAGCTCTCAAATCTTCCTAACTGATCTCCCGAAGGAATAGAAGCTCCCTCCTCTGAAATATAAGCCCGGAAGTGGTGTGATGGAACTCTCCACTGCAACACCCTGCAACACAACCTAGCTCTAAATAGAAACTGTGTTGTAGCTGAAGCAGGTGGCTTCACCTTGAGCCTGAATGTGGAGAAATGTATAAAAATCCCTCAATAGGCCTCTCAAGAAGGGGAAGGAATCCTAAACAGGAATTCCTTGTGCTATGCAGCACTGCAACTCTGCTAAACAGCCCGAGAATGCAAAGAGTCTAGATAGACCAAAATCAAATACTCAAACATGCCCTTCTATGGTTGCCTCTTCTTCATTTTATGCAAACGAAAGCCTTCTTGCCTTGGACCCCACACATTAGGGTTTCACCCACCAAGTGATCTTCCTCCCATACAAACTGTGTTTTCTTTCCAAGTGACCCACACCCTCTTTGGCAGCGCTGTTGACTTGGTCAAACTTGACCTTGTCCTCATGCATTTTCCCCTTTTGACACTGGAAGGTGAAAAATATAGTTTCTATAATGATCCCTTTCACACTATGAGGGATTTTATTCCTACTCATGGGTCTCCTCACCCATTTTATTCACCTCCTAGATGATATAAGCAAAATCGATGTTCCAATTAGCTTCATGATAATTTTGGGAACACTAAAGTCCTCCCCTCTCAAATATTGCTTGTACTCAATGAAGTGAAAGGATAGAAATGAGTTATTTCTCCTCCTCTCCCTGCAGCATCCATGTATGATGAACTCCTCCAAGTCAAAATATGCTATTTCATCAATCAGATCTCCATAGTGCTCCTCCTTAACCCGCAAGTCAGCTATCAAGCTATCATCTTGTAAAGGTGAAATACTCAAGAGGATAACAAAGTGATGTCTAGAGGTCCCTTTGAGGAATGGGATTTGAAATCTCATGGGAATTATCTTCCCCATATGGATACTCCATTCCCAAGCTATTAGCCATGCAAAATTAGTCACCTTCCAACCAGGTAACTCCTGAAAATTTTCTTCCACTTTTGGCTCTTGCATAATAGGTGGGCTGAAAATCTGAATATGGTAGACAAGGTAGCCTACCCCATGCTGTCCATCTCTCCACTTATGATAAGTGTAGAGTGTTGGCTTATCTTGGGCTGCGATAGTGTTTCCCTCAAGTGGCAAGATGAGTACTAGATCTCCAAAGATCTATCCTCCAGCGCTGCAAATGAAGCTATCCCAAAGCCTTCCATATATGATGAGTTGGAAGTAACCATCATATGGAGTCCATTAAATCCGATGGCCCCCCTCATAAAGAGAAAAATGTATTGTTGTGGTGGCCATATCATCTCCCATTCTCCCCTTAGAACATGCACTACAAAAAATATGGACATCTCCTATCCCAAAGGACACATCCATCCAATGTGTCTCTCTCCCAAACATGCTCCTCATAAAGACAGAAATAATAGAAACATAGGGAGCCAAAATGAGAATCATGCTTGCTTCCATGTGCAATAAGTCAGAAGGACAATGGTCCCTGAAACGTAACCAATGTAGCTTGAATCTCAACTGCAATAGAGACTGATAAAATGTGTGGCTTTTCAACCACTTGCTTGTTGCCCAATCTCCTCATAAGTATGGAGGAAGTGAATGATGTATGGTGTAGAGTGAGCATGCCCTCCATAATACAACTCCTCCCCAAGTCCTCCTAGGGAATGGCCATCACTCATGATTATGGTCTCAAGTATACCATTAAGCCTAAAAGAAATAATGCTCCTTCTTGGAGCAAAATCCTGCACATATATGGTCAAGGGATACATACAAACATTATATAAATAAACATGTAAACAATAAACACCCTTACCATATGTTTTTCTCATGCAAAGGGAGTAGCTCATAGATGAGTCTCCTCTCATACTCAAGGAGAAAAGAGGTGGCTATGCTAAATCTTCCAAAGTGTTATGTTTCAGAATACTCCACCAACAACTGGGAGTTCCAATATGGATCTATCCTCCATAGTGACAACGTTGATGATCTCTCATGAAGAACATATATCATATGTTCATCCTCTCCTTTTACATCTCTCATGCCAAATATGCAAGCTGGAAGGCTATTATACTTCCCCTGCTACTCCTGACATAGCACAGAATCTGAAATGAGAGTGGGTAAATATGATGTTGAGAGAATTCCTCTCTCCTTCTTGAGCCTACCTAAGACTCTCAGCACTATACAATGACCTCCCAAGGTCTCCACTCCTCTGAAATCAATGAATGGTGCCTCAACATGTGAAGCATCCCTCATCATCTGCTGATCTGGTGGTCTCCTTGGTGAAATGTCTCTATGCAGTGATACATCCTCATCAAGAGTAGACAGCATACATGAATGGATAGACTTGTCCCTACTCTCACTGCACAATCCAGTCTTCCTCTTAGGTGCATCAACCTCATGAAATGGATAGGGGTGTGTGGTCCTCATCACATTATGTTGGACATCCTCCCTATCTCCTCCTTGTACCTCCATAGGTCCACACCTCATCATCAATGAACATGTAGGACATGATTTGTGCCTTTATCTCCACATATGATATCCTAGGGACTTCCTTGCAAAGATGCAATAATCCCTCTAGTTGGAGAAAGAGCTTTTCTTTCCTCTGCATGAGGTGCTAGATCAACTCTAGACATGACAGTGCTATTTCCCACCTCCTCATCAACATATATGGGTGACTTCTCAAGAAGTGGATCCTCCCTTGAAAAAGAGACCTCCATTCCCTCTTGTTTAGGAATATGAGATAGAGGCTTTCCCTCTAACAAGGTATGCTGCAAGATGTCAGTCTCCTCCATGGGTTTCTGAAGTGAATCTGAGTTTATAGTTTTCTCCATCATATGTGTCTCATGAATCCTTCTATCAAATATTTTCACTAATGCCTTAGTGAAACTTGCATAAGATGTAGGTTTTACATTTCTTAAAGAAAAGGATTCAAATATCCACTAGGCATAGGCCTTACCTCTCAAATGCAGCGCTGCAACTCTGATGGCTTCATCTTCAGAAATTTGATGCTATTGCAAAAATGTGTCTAGCTCTTCCACCCAAGTCCTCGCTGAACAAATAGGTGAACCATCAAAGGTAGATAGAAGAAATCTATCCACATTACGCTGCTTGCTCCTCCTCACATTGATCTTGCAAAACTCCGAAAAAGTGATATGATCTCTAAACTTATGAGTTTGAGATTCATACTCATGTAAGAAACCACTAAGAGTTCCTCTCTTAGGCATTCCTTCTTCTTCTCTCTTCCTCATGGCAAAACTGGGCATGTGACTATGCTGTGCATCATAGGGTGTGGCTTCATGCTCACCCTTCCCATAAGAAAATCTAGAGTTTGAATCAATTTCAAACCCTCTTGGAGATTCTGTCCCAATCTCCCTCCTTATCTTCTTGAAATCTTCAGGAATGCTCTGTACATATCTTGGAAGAAGCTTTGTAAGCCTATATTCCTTTCTTTCTCCACTTAATGGAGTCTTCATATTCTCTTTTCTTGATAGCATCATGGCGAATATCCACAGGCTGAGCCAATATTATGCTCTGATACAACTATAATATCCCAAAACAGGATCTGCTAGCAAGGCATGACTGGAAAACAGATTTTCCAGGAATGGCTACTACAGGATTTGAAACCAAGATTTGGATTCCTTAGATCTGTGTATCTAAGTCCAAAATCCAAGAGGAGGCTCAAAATAAATCCCTCTAGGTGGGTTAAACAGGTCTCCAAAACCTAGTTGTCTTGGAAAATTTCCCAATGATGGGACTGTAGCAATGTAAGAACATACACTAGAGCAACATCATTATTCTAAGAAGCCAGAACACATGAAGATCTGAATAGCCAACAAATTTATGTTATAGCAGAAATTGTATACAAATCCTTGAGGAAGAAGACACTCAAGAAAGGTAATGAAGCCTCAACAGAACATGTATAAGAAAATGAAGAGCATTGCTACACATAATTTACACAAGGCTATATCAGTACTGTTTATAGGAGACACTGTAACATGCTAAATGAAAATATATATATCTAACAATATATAGCTCAAGTAATGTGGGGGAGCAACCTCTAAATCCCTGAAAACACTAGTACAACAATCCTTAGAAGGATTGGCTGAAATATGTACAAAATGGCAAACTGCAAGAATGTCAGAGTTGCAGTGTAGCAGCTAAAACTCAGGAAATGGATGGAGATGGCTGAATATGATGCAAAATCTGAAATAGACGTCCTCCAACATATCTCTCAAGTGATAGGATGATCCTAACACTGAAGATTTCAGCCTCCAAAATAGTGGTACAACCCCCCCACTGTAGATAGACACTGAAATAACGCAGTCAAGGAGAGGGACTGCGCTATATTAGATGGGATATGCTTGGCCTGATGCCAAGATATGAAAATCAGCTCTAAAATCTTCCTAACTGATCCCCGAGAGGAATAGAAGCTCCCTCCTATTGGCTGGATAAATCGTTCTTGCGGACAAGACCGATATCCCTAGTGTCAGAAGACAATCTAGCAACAAATGAACAACTAAGTTTGTATTTCTCTAAATATATTCGTCTTACAAATAAATTATATGAAGGTGTCGATCCTACCTTAGATCCAAATGGTTATTTGTGGTCGTAGTGCTTCCGTCGCAACAATAATTCTTCCGTCACAACAAGAGTTCTTTTGTCGACCTGCAATCACAAACAAGAAAATACTAAATAGCACCTGTATAAAAAATAATCATAAAACATACCTATCATAGTGATCGAGGAATCTATGAAATAAACGATCAAACGACAACTTATTGAAATAAACAATCGAACGACAATTTATTGAGAAAAACAAAACTTGATTGTATTAATCTTAAAATATAGAAGAACCTTACAACCTTAGCCTTGATGTTTGAAAAAGGCCTTCCCTGTGGTCTCAAGGTGGAGTCTCCTCTACTTTCATAAGCCTTGCACTCTTCCAACCAAGAAAAATAGAGGTATGTAATTCCTCCTCACAAAATTCTTAGTTAACCGAGTCCCACCCAATAAAGACTTAACTTCAAATATTCTAAAGCTTCAACTCTTCAATCCTCCATTAGTTAACCCTTTGAGGCTACCCTATGCCTTCTTTTATAGAAAGTAAGATGAGGAGGTTAGGGGTTCCAATCTTCAAGGGGATAGAATCCTCCTTCAGATGGGATAGACTCCCTCACATCTTATAAGCAAGTCTATGTGAGGTGTATACATGCACCTTATCAAAGTGTACTCATCCCCAAAAATTCTCATCTAGAACCTTCTAGAATTGACCAAAAATTCAACTTTTAACTTTATTTTCTCACCTTTTCTAAATTTTACAAGAGGTCCACACCTATAACACATAAAGTGCGACACCAAAGTTTAGGAGATTTTTAGGAATTTTTCTCTGATTTTCAAGGCTTGACATGAGGAGTAAAGGTTGTAAGACCTGCATAGGAGGTATGTATGAGTGTTAATGAGCTCATACAGTTAGCATAATGTCATGGTGATAGTTTTAAGTGTAACACCTCCTCTGAAACATAAGCCCAGAAGTGGTGTGATGGAACTCTCCACTGCAACACCCTGCAACACAACCCAACTCTAAACAGAAACTGTGATGTAGCTAAAGGAGGTGGCTAGGCCTTGAGCCTGAATGTGGAGAAATGAAAAAAATTCCCTCAAGAGGCCTCTCAAGAAGGGGAAGGAATCCTGAACAAGAATTCCTTGTACTATGTAGAACTGCAACTCTGCTAAACAGCCTGAGAATGCAAAGAGTCTAGATAGACCAAAATCAAATACTCAAACATGCCCTTCTATGGCTTCTTCTTCCTCCTTTTATGAAAATGAAAGCATTCTTGGCTTGTACCCCACACATTAGGGTTTCACCCACCAAGTGATCTTCCTCCCATACAAACTGTGTTGTCTTTCCAAGTGACCCACACCCTCTTTGGTAACAATGTTGACTTGGTCAAACTTGACCTTGTCCTCATGCATTTGCCGCTTTGCACACTGGAAGGTGAAAAATATAGTTTCTCTAATGATCCCTTTCACACTATGAGGGATTTTATTCCTACTCATGGGTCTCCTCACCCATTTTATTCACCTCCTAGATGATATAAGAAAAGTCAATGTTCCAATTAGCTTCATGCTAATTTTTGGAACATTACATTATTGAAGGTAGTGACAAAGAAGAAAGAAGTGATGGAAAATAAGAAATAAGTGAAGGAGAGGAAGATGGCTAAGAATAAAGCAGTGATGGAAAAAAATAAAGTAGTGATGCAGAAGAAAGTGATAAAAGCAGTGATGAAAATGAAGAAAGCAGTGAGGGGGAGGATTATAAAAATGAACAAAGAAGTCAGCCAAATGATGAGAAAAGAGGCCAAAACTGTGGATCTAATGGTGAAGAGGGTGAATACAAGGACATGAGATTAGAGGGATCTTATCAAGAGAAAAATAGTGAGCTACCAAAAGACCAAAAGAGTGAGTCTAGTGACAGTCAACAAAAAAATGACAGTGAAGGAAAAGAAGTAGATAATGAAGAAAGTGACACTGAAAATAAAAATGACAGTGGGGAGGAGGCATATGAAAGCAGCAAAGAGGAAAAAGAAGATAGTGACCAAGATGGAAAAGGTAGCCAAGAATCAGAGTTTGAAAGTGATTTCAATGAGTAAAAAAATGAAGATCATGAGCCAAGAAATGAATATTATGAACAAGACAGTGAAGAATAAAACAACCTAGAGAACTCACCTAGTGAAGAAGAAAATGACCATCACAGTAAGGGAAAGGCTTATGAGAATACCCAATATGGTGACCCTACCAAGAGTTTAGAAATTTATACAAAGGCTGAGTTAGGCAATGAATACAGTGGGTAAAAATATGAAGAAGAGGATAGTCGTAGAGATGAAGATATACCCAGCAATGTTGAAGACACCTCTAGCATTGAAAAAACAGAGGATGATAGTGCTAAAGGTCTTAACAGTGATGATGGAATAAGAGATAGTGAGATTGCTTATCAAAAGGGCAGTTTTTGTGAAACCAGCTCCAAAAAGAGAAGAAAAGATATATCAACGCCTTAGAAATAAGCCACTTCGAGGGGGAAACCTCGAATACATTACATGAATGAAAAAATATTGGATGATACAAATGACCAAAACCTCCTTCTATGTATAGGAGTCCATGGGGCCACAATGTAATCCTAGTGGGGCCACAATATAATCCTAGACGACCTAAAAATAATAACAATATTGGGGTTACAAGGGTACAATAATAACAATAAGGGGGGATACACTCACATAATAAGGGACTACACTATTAATATAGGGACCTAACATGCCCCTCTCCTTCAAACAAGTGTTGTCCTCAACGCTTGATTATTTCTTGATGCTTCTGTATAAAATTCCCATCCTCCCATGTGGAATCTTCTACAAGAAATTTCTTCCACTTGCTGAGATATTATGAAATTGATCGTACTTTTCAAGTTATTGTTTCTGTGATTGCTTCAAAACTTCTTTCAATGTGATGTTGATCTTCCTATTGTTTTATTAGATTCTGCACCAAAGTTAGGTTATCCTTTGAGAGTTGGAGAACTTGTTGTTGATGCTCGATGTGATCTTCCACTAATTTATCATCCATATTAGATATTATTTGATCCTTCAAACCATCCAACTTATCCTCCATTTCTACTTTTAAATCATCTATGTCATCTTCGGTTGCTCTTCGTCAGATCGAAATTTGTTGCACTTGGTACTGTAATTTTGATATCTCATACTGCAATTCTTCCTCTTCATGCATCATAGTATACATTTTTGAGGGCTTAAGGGGTATGGAATTATTTTTTATGGGGAATTTTTTTTTTAACCCAATACTGATATATATTCTACAATATGACCTTGGAATCAATTCAAATTTATTCTTCAAACAAGACTTATGCAATTCGTAAAAAAATAATACACACCTTTTTCTTTCTTTTGAGGAGCTCGATATTGAAATTGGATTATCTTTGTGATTGTGGCTCTTCGATATCTGAAATTGGGCACTGAGGTAGCCTTCTGAATTATCTTTCAAATTCCATGGTTCTGACTTGATTTGGATTCTCCAAGGCAAAGTTATGTCCAATCTCCCATAATGACCTAATTATGGACTGGTTCAGTAGAGTGAACTTGTACGACTTGCAACGTGTCACTACTTTGTATTTTAGCTCTGAAACTGATAGAAAAGAAACTAAAGTTCGTGTACTTGTGACCACTTTTTACAGAACTCCAATTTGATGCTCAGAGAGAGAGTAATGAATATTTTTCCACGATCATCTCTTTGAGATGAAATTTAGGAGCCTGAAAAAGCACTACCTTCCACAGATCATATCTTTGAAAATATTGTGAACCAAGCTCTGAAATATTTTGACGTGTTTCCTCAGGATTTCCGCTTCGCACCCCAAAAATTTCAGATTTTGAAACTTCGTAGAAAAGATGTTATAACGTAATTTCCACGATGACTTGTTTATATTAAATTGAGGAGCCTGCAAAAAGACCTAACTTCCACAGATCATATCTCCGACAATATTGCGAACCAAGCTCTGAATTTTTTTGAAAATGTTCCTCAGGATTTCGGCTTCATACCCTAAAAATTTCAGCTTTTGAAACTTCTTAGCAAAAATTTTATATCGAACATTCCACGATGACCTGTTTGGAGTAGTGAAACCCTAGAATCCAAAGCTCTGATACCAAATGTTGTGAAACCAGCTCCAAAAAAAGAGAAGAAAAGATATATCAATTCCTTATAAATAAGCCACTTCGAGGGGGAAAACTCCAATACATTACATGAATGAAATATTCTTGGATGATACAAATGACCAAAACCTCCTTCTATATATAGGAGTCCATGGGGCCATAATGTAATCCTAGTGGACCCATAATGTAATCCTAGCCGACCTAACAATAATAACAATATTGGGGTTACAGGGGTACAACAATAACAATAAGGGGGGATGCACTAACATAATAAGGGACTACACTATTAATATAGGGACCTAACAGTAGTCAAGGGCAAGGTGAAAAGGATGCACCCACAAAGACCATCCATAACGAAAAAAGCAGTCCTAAAGTCACTTATGATCAAAGTTTGCAAATGAAACTTGTTGCACCTTTCCCCATTATCTATCAAAGAGGAGAGAGGCATGTGTTTGCTGCCTGCAAAAGTAAAGGGGCCATGGCATCCTCCTCAACTCAAATGATTGACAAAGGTAAAGAACAAGTAAAAGAGGAAGAAGACAATAATGAAGAGGAGCGAGAATTTGAGCTCATTCGCATAGACAGTGATGAGGAAAATGCAACAAGAATTGCAAACTCTCTCCTACAAGTCAGGAATTCACATATCAATAATTTGGAAGTTGAATTAGAGAGATCTAAGGATGTCATTCATTTCTTACAAATGTAGAACAAACAAATGAGTGGCCAATAGGCCATCTATGAAGCAAGGGCACTCAAATACCGGAAAGACGCTCAAAGAGCACAATTGAATTTGGAGGAGTACATGCATGCCTATGAAGAAAGTGAGGATGAGGAGGGTAAATCTAGAAGGAGGCCTAGAACTATGGGTCTAAGAAAGGCTTTGGCACGAGAGGAGGAGCAAGAATCAGCCCAAGCACAATAATCTCCCCTTACTGAACTCCTTGCCATGGAAATGGAGCATAACAGGGAATCATGGCTTGAAAGGGTCAACATACATCTTGATGCCAAACTGGAGAAGGCCAACAAATATTTGAACTTGCAAATTAGAATGACTGAGCACTATAAACGAAGAAACCACTTTGCAAGGAAAAAACTCATAACTGCCCAAAATCAGGGTCTGACACCAAAATATAAAAAATACCAAGATAGGCTTGGTATTTTGACCCAATCTTCTCTACAAGTCTCCAGGGACCCATGAGGGACCTACCTACCAATTTTGAGAGAAATTGAACAAATTTTTGTTGTTTCAAATTTTGAGGCTAGGAGCACAACACACCCTATGATCCGCTTTTTCCCAGGGAATATTCAGGAGGCAAGGTTTAAATTTTTGGATTCCCCATCATTAGAGGAGTATGATCACCAAATTTCAGCTCAATTGGAGTTGTTTTGACCCCCCAAAATGGTCAAAAACACTCATTTTTTCACCTTTCTACCCACTTTTCTAAGCATGTGTTACGTGCCTAGAAGTCTTGGAATTTTCAATTTTTGAGCAAATTATAGAGGTCATATTGAAGAAAAAAAGGTATATCTGGAAAATAGACTTCAATCTATTTCCAAAGAGCCATCAAAGAGCCTTTTCTGACATCAGGAAGGCCTCTAAAACACTGTTGCAAAAAGGCCTATTTTTGTGTTGTGCTCCTGGAATAATTTCAGAGTTTGACACAGTGTGCTGCGCCCCTGTAGGTGAATGGAAAGAATGTGAGTTTAGAATTCTTTTAGAGACATGTCAGGCCTAAAATTCAATTCAATTTTTATTTATAGTCAGAAAATATATTTGTTAAATATTTTTGTACCTTGGGCTTTGCAAAGCCTCAAGGATAACTTAGGATATTTCTTGTTGGCCAATAGGCTTCTAGATACTCTCTTGGTTTTCCTCTTCCTTTCTTGTTATATAAGGCATGAGGATTCATTGTAAAGGTTGGGAACTTGATGTGTTAAGATAAATACATGGTTTTTGAAAGTTGAATAACAATTTAGTGTTGTGGAGCTTGTGAATGGATTTCCTTGATTGATGGTGATGAAGGCTTGCTTGCAGGATCCCTCAGTTTAGTTAATGGTGATGTATCTCTCATATGTTCATGTTTTTTCTTGTTTCCATATGTCCATATTTCTATTTTGCAGTAGCTCATAATAGTATAGGATGATAAATGTTGTTTGACGCACCTCAGTCCTCCTATTAGCTATTGTTTTCATGTTTTCTTCTGCTGGGTTAGCTTAAATAATTCTTTAATGCTCCTTAGGCCCACCTAAGCTTGTCTATTTCATTGTTGGATTAATATGCTAGTTTATAAACATGATTCATGGTAAGCCCTGCTTGTTTTATGCTATCTAAACTCTGTCTTGAAATCTCTCTTTGATGTATTGATTGTTAGGTTAGGTCAAAGAGGTATTCTTTCGATCTTGCCCTTTGTATATACTTATCTGTTTGCTTTAAAGTTATTTATAGTTCAGTGAAATATGTTTAGGCGTTTCCTCTTCATTTTTTGATGCTATTTGTCCCTTCTATGTTTTCAAATCTTGAAAGTAGAATCATTGAAGTTAGATAAGTTTCTCTTGCTTCCTTGTTCCACTGGATTGTTTATCTTGGATGTTTATTTGTTTAAAAGTATTGTCACTGAGTAAATGGTGCACCCTATCTCATGATTAGTATCTTTTGCTTATCAATATTAAATACCTCCCTGTTCATAGGCATTTGACAAAGGATTCTTAACTTCCCTTTGCCCTACCTTAGTTCCCAAACTTATTGTCCATTTCACCTCACACATAAACTTAAAAGATCCATTGAATACACTATATTTGCCCTGTGATGTACCAATATTGACTATCGAGATATCAATGCTTTCATAGACTCCATTTCCCAATTGATTTGATAACCTCTTACTCCACCTATCCTACTTATTCGTCTCACCCCAACCCAAAACAAACAAACAAACCAACACTTAACAACTAGCTAAAATCAATCACCCAAAGCGAACAAGTTCACATCCTTCCCGCATAATAGAGAGATCCCTCTCTAAGTCCAAGAAGGCTAGATCCTAGGACTCTAATGACTGGTCTGATGTTACCTTGTCATTTGGTTTACCAATTTTCAAATCACGAGACACCAAAATAATGGCGATCACAGTGGGACTCGGAGAAAATAACATCCTAAGCCCTCCTTAGAATTTTAGAAGCACTCCTGTCAAGGAGTATTGTTATAGGTAAATTTGGGAACCATTCCTAATGCCCTAGTTAACTGGGCATCATCTCCAGGACCAATGATAAAGGGTCTATCATTCCCTATCATTTCAGTTTCTAGATTCCCTAATATAACAAACAAGACAAATCAAGCAAGACTTTCATCAAGAAAAGGTTTCCATGGTTTGAAGCGTATTATATAGCATATGAGAGCTCAACATAGGCTCTAAGGGGCCTAAGTCCATTTCATATGCAGGTAGCCCCATGCGAGGCTTCTCTGAAAAGAACTTTCCAACATTCACAGGTGCGTTGGTCACATTTGGAGCAAAATTCTCATTGTTCCAGAATCTCCACTTGGCCAGTGCCTTCTAGAAGAGTTCACATGTGTCAAGCTTCGAATCCAAGTGTCCATTTTAAATCTAGATGAATGGAAAAATGTCTTGCCTATTATTGGAAAGTCATTGATTGAAAAACAACCTACAGTTCATCTATAAATTGAGCACAGATCTAAGTGCTTGAGAAAGAATAGTTTGAGTAGAGAAATGCAGGAGAATTTTCAATTGAGAGCTATATTTGTGTAGCTACTGCTAGAGAGATTTATACTGTGATGAGGCTTGGGAACTTTGCTGGAAGGGTCACTTCAAATCTGTGATTTGGTTGTAACCTCTCCTTCTATCATCAATAAAGAATACTTCTTATTTTTCCCTATATGAATTTGTATTAGCTTTGATTTTCCATATTGAAATATCTTAGTTGATGTGTATGGTTTATGCTTTATTGATTTAGCAAAATAACTTGAATAGCTATCTATATTATTGCATCTTTTGTTGTTTCAGTGTTCTTTCTTGCAAGAAGCATTTTGCACAAATCGCTTGAATTTGAAGTTGCAACGGAAGCGACAGAAGGAGCCATTTAGAAGCACTTGGATCACAAGTAACCTTCTAATCCTCTCTGTGTATTTGTTATTAGTTAGGAGAAATAGTCATATAGTCTTTCATCTGTTGTTCTAGACTAGCACCTGTTTAGGGAAGCGTGATTTATCCGTAATTCACAATTCTGGCCTAAAAAAATGGCGACTCCACTAGGGATGATTTCTCTTAGTTATAGGTGTTTAAGCCTCTGATTTTCTTTGTTTATCCACCTAGTATCTGTTACTCATAAATATTAAACTTTTTCAAAGCAAAATTAGCAAAGACAGTGAGCTAAAAATTAGTATTTTTCTTTGTATACTACGCCCAACGCACCATTAGATAGGACACAGTGCTTTGCAGAGCACTGTCTCCCTTGCTAGCCTGCGTTGCAGAGAACTTTCTCCCATTGGAGACTGTGTTGACTCCTAAAAGTACCCAAATTCCTATGAATTTTCCTTTGCAATTTGCTTTAGTTTTGTTTGCTTCTGTGTTTTGAAAAGTTTGATCCTCAATTGACCAACGAATCTATATACTTCTTCTCCTTTGACTAAAAATTTGTTCAATGTTGTTTAAAAAAAAAAAAATTATTTATCATTGACAAGTTGATTTCAAAGTGCTTTTTATGGTCGCATTAAGAATCATTTTCTTTAGAAATAGGAAATTTTCATAAAATCTTCATTTCCTTGATAGGAGAAATTGTTGTTGATATCCTCATTTTTCCTTCAAAAGAGAAATTGTTGTTTGCATTCTTCATTTCTCGAAAATAAAAAGTAATTGAATTATTGTTTTAGTGCACCTAGTTTCTTTTCTACATTCATAACATTAAAGAAACTGAAAAGAAAAACTTGCATTTGCATGTAGAATAATGTGTGTTTTGCAAAAGGAACATTAGGAAATTTTCATTTAGTTTGTGAATCATTGATCTGTTTTGTTCATTGATTTGTTTGCTCACAAATTATTTGATCTCTTCTCTTAGTAGCTAGGTTTTTCATTGAAAAAGCTGAAAGTGAAAGATTGTTTATCATTCTTAGCTTGCATTTAGGAATTTCATACACATCATCACGGTGAACCTTTGAAAGGAAAATTGTTAAGCAAGATCAACATAAAATAATCTCAATTTACTTAACAACGCATTTGAACCATAACAATATAATTTAGAAGGTCTAGGCTAGAGATGTGTTCCAACGTCGTAAAACATAGCAGCTATCGTTAACTTGTCTGTGATACATTCTGAGTGTGATACCTCACTCCACATAAGTAAGTATATCATAGCTTTTCCATGTAATTTCGGGTATATCAGGCGGTGTTACAGTATGATAAGTATAAAGGGGAGCTCTCACTGTGTGGTTTCACATCAGACAATGCTAATACGGACTTGGACCTCCACATACCTTCAGGTATATTTTGGAGGAAAAAGTTTAGGTGCTATCCATCCATAGTGAACCGATTCAGCTGCCTTGAAATTGTCATACATCGAACACAAAATTCTGGGAGATTACCTGCCCGTACTTCTTGGTTCGCCAGGAGGTATTATGCAGTTCACAGTTTCTTGGTAAACCCTTTTTCCTAGCATTACTCTCTTTTTGTTTATTTGTGTTTTTGGTTAAAATAAATCAGTAATCGTGGAAGAACAAAATCCTATCCCCCGTCATTCACGTAGATTAGCTTTAAAACCACCTTTACCACCGTAAGTTACTTTTGGTAGGCGAAGGCGATCACGATCTACTGAATCAAGTACAATTCGTATCTCTGGAGAAACATCATCTTTTAAACAAGAGTTAGCTCAAATTGTTTCCACACATCCCGGTTCATCTACAGTTGTTGAAACAGAGTCTTCACAGCTACTCATGATCACGATCCATTCAATTGCTGAGACCATACCTCCTGGACCCAACATTTTTCAATCACAAATTGATCCAGATCCTATCTCTTCTTTGCCAGAAAATGTGAATCCTGAAGTAGAACAAATGGATTTTTTTCTTACCTTGGTCATCCCACAAAGTTCTGTAGCTATTGAAACTCCTATATCACACATTCAACCATCTGAAATATATTTTGGGCCTAATGATGAAGTTCTTCCTCCTAGTTTAATTACAATTGAAGAAATCCCACAAGACGATACACCTTTAACTCCAACCCATTTTGGGGGGGACCTTTACCTGTACTTTTGCTGATTCTGTTCCCATTCAATCTCCCATCAATTTTCGAGGGTATACATTTGGTCACACAACCATGTCTGAATCAACATATTTGGTTAGTTTTGTTATTCCAATTACATCAGCTCCTACCCTCGCTGCTCCGTCGATCTTCACAACCTCACCAGATTCATATTTGCACGGTGGCCCTTCGGTCCCAACAGGTTACAAATCATTATCCGGCACTTTCTCTAGTGCATCCTCATGATCATGGTCTTTTCCAATGTCATCATCCAATATTTTAACTAGTATTCGTATCATTAGTACTGAATGACTTGATTCATTAAATACATCATCAGGGAAATATTAATTCGGTCCTTTTGGGTCAATTCCTTTAAGTACCATATCAACTAGACTCCTAGCATTTGGAGAAAATTATTTTCCATATTATTATCCTCCTTATGCTGGGCGGAAACCTTTGGTCACCCAATATGACAGTACTTCGTCACTTTTTGGTCAAACTAATGTTGACATGAATGTTTGTCAATGGCAACCCACTCTGAAGACAATCTAATTTGCGAGAGCGATGGCGAAACAAGGGACTAGGGTTTGCAGCGATGTTTCGTTGGATTGCGCTGGCTCGGCCTCTCACTGGGCTAGCCGCCTTCTGCTTATGAACCAGCTTGCAAACATGGAGCTGTCGGCTTGCTACCTTCCGCTCAGGGATGTCCGGGGAAAATATGATGCCACCGTCTGGGCGGCTCCACACCCTGAAAACGACCCAGAAGGCTTTGTAGAGGCCACCCTCGTAGCTGTTTTCCTCGCAAAAAAGACTTACTCTGAAGATGTTTTCGATCTCGCCTTAGCAGAATGCCAGCAACAGATCCGGCCCTCGAACCTGCTAATTTGGCTTGCAGGGTTACTAGTGAAGGCAATCCACATTGTCCGGGTCGCAGACTTGAATCTACAGGTCAGCGCACCTATGCTTAGGTCGTTCCTTGGCATATATGATGCCGCCATCTGGGAGGCGGCTTTCATAACAAAATCTTCAGTCGACTTCGAAGCTACCGCTCTTGCAGTTGCTCAATATGCAAATAGAAGCAACCCTGAAAACCCCATCGATCTCTTCTCGGGCGTACGCAAGTAGCATATCTACTCATCAATCCCGCCAGATCGACCTGCAAAGGCTCCGAAGATAGGTATACACATTGACTACGTCCGTGCTCCTCGCCCTGCATTGGCCAATGCTCAAAGCCTGGCGAACTTGGACATGGACCTGTCCACTGCTGCCCGGAAGCAGGTTTCTTTTATGAGTCAGCCAGATCTGCCAGATTTTCCAGAGGGAGCACTTGAATTTCATATACAAGTCACACTCTCAAGCAAGATGATAATGCAATGGGTGCGTCCGACAGATCTAGTGCAGAATCTACTACAAAAGCTTGAATGCTACCTAGGGATCCCCTCTGTTTACCTGAGACTACTGTATAAAGGTAAGCAACTTCTGAACACCCTTCCCCTCTTATATTACATCATTCAAAACGATGCTTCTATTACGACTACTTTTCGTTTAAGAGGCGGCTCCATTGGGCAGACTTCCTCTGCCCCTTCTTTCTCTTATAAAGACATAGTCCGAAAAGACGCTGCCCACCCTCAGGCCTCTTCGAAAGCATCTTAACCAACTATGGCCCCAAAGCCATTTTTGGTAGATAAATCAGAGGAAGTTCCAACTATTAATTTCACTCATTCTGAGATTGACGAACGATACTAGCTTTTTGCAGAATTCACAATCATATGTAGATTTAATGGGCTATGGCCATGCACAGCAGATCTATACCAATGGATCCACACCAATTGGACTAAAAGAAGCAAGATCTTCTTATGTTCAAAAGGATTCTTCATCGTGGCTTTTGACTTAGCTGAAGACTATCAGAAGGCCTTAACGGGAGGGCCTTGGTTGTGGGGTTCAGCTGGACTTTTCCTCACCCCTTGGTTCCCAGACTTCGACCCTTCTACAGCTGTGATCACCAAGATTCCCATTTGGGTCTGGTTACCGAATATTCTGGCGCATCTATGGCATATATCTATCTTCATAGCCATTGGAGATACCCTAGGATGCTTTCTAGCTACAGACTCCTCAAGAAAGGAAAATGGAATTTACACCTATGGCAGAATATGTGCAGAAATAAATATAAGAAAAGGACTGCCAGATCATATCAACCTTAATATTGGAGATTTCCATTGGACACAAACCTTTCACTACGAAAATACAACCTTCCGCTACAGACAATGTCACCAAACAGGGCACCTCCAGAGTACATGTTCCCATCTCCTCAGCAAATAGAAGAACCTAAATCGCAAACCCAAATCCAAGAGCTGGAACCCCTGTGTCCCTCCCCCTTCTATGGATGACACAGATTCCTCTAGTTCGAATGAGGAGGAACTTGAAGCAGATGGGAAAAATTATGAGATTCCATTGGATGCTCCCTCAGTCAGTCTGGTAGTCCCCTCTGCCCTGCCGATCTCTCAGAAACGCTCACATGTATCCACATCTTCAAATTATGACAAGGATATTCCGCCGCCAGAGTAGAATAGTCTACAACTTGTTATGGCTCATCCAAAATCCACTGGCTGGGTCAAAGTAAGTAAGAAAAAGGGCAAAAAATTTCGTGTAGCAGTAACCACACACTCTGGGTAGCTTCCTTCGCTCAGAGCCATATTTTTGTATTCCCGTGTCTCTTGTGCTCATTTTATGTTTGTCTATCAGGAGCGAGGTTGATATCCTATCATCTATGGCTCCCTTGCTTCGCTATTTCGCTTGCATGCAAGATTGATTGTACTATACATTTCCTATTTTAATAGAATTAGTCTTACTGAGAAAAATAAAATGGCAGCCCACTCTACCTGTCCAACCACAAATAGTTGTACACTTGTATCAACCGGTTCAACCTATTACACCCACTTCATTACCACTTGTTAATACATCTATACCCCTGTTACAAAATAAAAATATTGTACATTAACCTTATCAGGCAACTCCTTCAACTCAATATCATAAAATGTTGGGTCCACAGACTGAAAATCCTTTTGGTTAATTCACAAAAAATTGTATCAGGAATCACTTATTCACAAGTTGGTGTACCATTTTATGGGATGTCACAACCAAAACTTGGTTATACATATCAAACGAATCCAAGTTATACTAATTTTGGTTATAACATTGGTGGACATACCCCTTGGCAGCCACAAGCACAAATGCCTCAAACTTCATTTCAACAAGTAACATATCCAGGTTTTGGTCAACAGAATCCTCAAGCGTTTGTTATGCAAAACAACCCCTATTTGGGTTACCAATAGCAGATTTCATATGCTAGTGCTCAAAGGCCTGTTGCCCAAGAAATTCCATCTTACCCTGGATATGCTCAACTTGACCTTAATCAACAGTTGCCTTTTGTAGCAACCTTGGAATTACCAGATTTAAACCAGTTAACCAATGATCCTATAAATTATGCTCCTTGGTGGCTGGTGATGCCTCATAAATTACCCTATGATATTCCTAAATTCAATGGAAACCCTGGAGAAGTTCCGTCGACTCATGTCATGACTTATCATTTATGGTGTTCATCAAATTCCCTGAATGATGATTCCGTTTGACTACATTTTTTCCAGCGAATACTTACATGTCCGGCTGCTAAATGGTACATTGAGTTACCTAGATATTCTTTTGATAATTTCACTACCCTAGGTAGTGTCTTTTTGGCCCATTTCCAGTTACCGATCAGATACGAAACTAGAATAGAAATCTTGACTAACTTCAAATAGACTAATTCTACTCACATTTCTGATCATATTCATGAGTGGCATCCCCATCGAAGAATGGTTAAGACATTTTTTCCGGATCAACTCCTTGCTGAATGGTTCATTAAGTCCCTGTTACCATCTATAACTAAGGATGTGGCTAAGGGTGGTGTCGTCACAGAATAGAAAGTTATCACTCATGCCCAATATTTAGAATTGATTTACACTCAGTCCAGCACACTCTATGAAAAAATTCCTAATGCACCACGATCTAATTTCAATGTTCCCCCTCAAATAAAGGACTCTCATGCCAGAGACGACTTGATAGACACTGTAAACACACACCACACTACTGCATCTAATCCTGATCCTACTTCCGAAATTAGTGTTGTGTCATTTGACAAAGGAAAAAGTGACAAGCAACCAGGAAGTAAGAAAAAGGGGAAATCAAAGAAAAAACAAAATTATAACCCACAGGAAAGATCATTCGATCAACTATATAGACCACCAAACCTCATTATCCATGCATACTCTGTAACGAAGAGCACTTTCTTATGGATTTTCCTCACCGTGGTGAAGTTTCAAAAATCATCAAGACTTCCCATGCATCAACTGTGTTGAAAAACCCATTTCCAAATGCAGACACTAATTTGGTTGCTACAGATCTAGCTCCTAGTTCCCAAGTGCTAATTTTATCCACCACAAAACTTTCACAGGATATTTTGGTGTCAACGCGTAACAAAGACTATGGTAGTTCAGTCACTGATCAACCTACTACCTCGAAAATGAATCCATATACTAAATCAGTACCACCTACTGCTATTCCTAAATTGAAAATTAAGCCACCAAAGTGAGTAATTCATAAATCGACATATAATCCTCGAGCAAGAGTTGCACAAAATTATAATATAGTTGAATATTTGGCTCAATCCCCTTCAGTTATGTCTACTCTTGAGGTATTACAAAATTGTCCCTCCTAGAAGCAGGATTTATTGTTGGCCATTGGTGGAATTGATCCGACTGATTCTAATCTTGTCATCTTTAATCATATGGGCTATGTGCCACAGCTACCAGTAGAAATTACATTCTCCATACAAGTAAATTTTCTCAATCACCTTGTTCATCACACTATTATTGATGAGGGAGAAACTATGTGCATTATGTCTCTAAACTATTGGAAGTCACTTGACTGGTCGCAATTATCACAATCATCAATGACTTTGAAGGATTTTGATGGAATAACATATAAACCTTGTGGTATTATCAATAACATGCATGTTGAACTAGGGGGAAAGACAATGAATATTAATGTCGAGGTTGTTGAAAGACCCCTTAACTATAGTATTTTACTTCAAATACCATGGGTATATGAAATGACTACCATTGTTTCTACATACTTTAAAATGATTTCCTTTCCACATAAAGGTACAATCATAGTCATTAATCAATTATCCTTTTTTTCCTCTGATTCGCAGGTACCTGGAAGCGTTCCATTTGTTCACTTACCCTAACTAGATAGTCAGAACATTGGTGTAGGACTCTTAAAGGATTCCACTTTTATGGGAACCTTTTCATTACTACCACCCGCAATGTCGACAGAAATTGCAAGTATAGAGACTTGCTACATGATCTCTTCCACTATATCTAGCTTAATGGAAAGTACGGGTGATTCTGCTATTTCTACGTCGGATGAATTTTTACCGCCCAACCCTATTGAGCTAGCATAGCAATCAATCTATTTGGCTTGGGCAGAAAATCTAAAATCAGCATCGCCGAGTGTTTGGGTTGATCGTTCCTTAGATTTTGGTACTCCATCTGATCCATTTTCCTCAAAGTTTTTGAAAATGAAAATATTTTGGAATCTATGATGTTGGAAGGAGAACCATGGGAAGATTATCATCATCATTCCCATCTTCTCGATTATGAAGAAAACAATCTCAGTGAACTATATCACCCATCCATCAAAACTTTTTTTTCAAATTCCTTACCGACTAATGAAATCAATTCCGAGCGAAACTTATCAAATATCGAAGAAAATGTTTCTATCGATAGTTCAACCAAACTGGGTGTTGTAGAAAATATTCATGTCGATGTATCTTGTTCTCCATTAGAAATTGATTCATATCGCTCTCTATTTCATGAATTTCATGATGTGTTAGTATAGTTGAATAGACTATTAATATAGTTGAACAAACTATTAATATGTATCTTGATGTCAAACCGGTACGCCAACGACTACGTCCTGTTCATCCAAAGAAAGCCGCTGCCATCAAAGAAGAAGTTGAAAAAATTTTGCGTGCTGGTTTCATTTACCCTGTTCTTCTAACTGAGTGGGTTTCCAATATTGCTCCTGTTACGAAAAAACAAGGAACAATTAGAGTGTGCGTCGATTATCGGGATGTTAATCATGCTTGTCCAAAAGACAACTATCCTACTCCCTTTATCAACCAGATTATTGACGATTATGCTGGATGCGAAATATTCTCATTCATAGATGGATTTTCTGGCTACAATCAAATCAATATCCGCCCAGATGACCAACATAAGACAAAATTCATCTGTCCCTGGGGCACATTCTCATATAGGAAACTTCCGTTTGGTTTAAAGAAAATTGGGGCAACTTTTCAGAGAGCAATGGATTATGCTTTCAATGACATCAAGCACATTGTTCAACCATATCTATATGATTTACCAGCGCATTCACGAAATTGAACTTATCACCCAATGCATTTGAGAGCCATTTTATTACACTCCCAACACTAAAAAATACGCCTCAATCCACATAAATGTGTGTTTTGATCTGGTTCTGGTTGATTGCTCGGATTTTCAGTCTCAAAAGAAGGAATTCAAATAGACCCACTGAAGGTTCAGGCCATTCTTAATTTTCCTAGGATCTATTAAAACTTTACAATAGCAATAACCACTGGCAAACTCCCGATAGACTTGTTACTTGACACCTCAGAAGAATAAGTGCGTCTCCTTAATCTCATCCATCTTAATGAAATGTGTCGTGAAGCCCAATTGGCCAACGAAGCGCATAACAGACATATAAAGGCACAATATGACAAAAATGTCCAGCCTCGCATCTACTCAGAGGGAAACTTAGTCTTTCTTTACGATCAAGAATCTGATGTAATAGGTATAAGTTAATTTGAGCCATTATTGCATGGCCCCTATATTGTCAAAAGGGTTCTTGCTAAGGGTGCCTATGAGTCAGTTGATTACGATGGGATTCCATTGGCACAGCCTAGAAATGGGTTGTATCTTAAATGTTACTATGCTTAATCATGAGCATAGTAATTTTTTGTATTATATTTTATATATGTTGTTGACTTGCATTCACTATCTTAATTTGTTTTAAAAATTTTCTTGACGTTAGTGATCAACTTTACATTTTATCGCAGATGTCTAAATCTTTGGAACCATTTGTTGGATATGCTGATGGTGCTAGTCATAGTACGCAGAATCTATCCTTTGCAGCATGGACCATTTTTGTTCCAAACGATGAGTTAGTGAGTTTTTGAGGGATTTGTATTGGTAGATCGACAAAAAATATCGCTAAGTATAGCACGTTGATCGAACTTCTCTCTGATGCCATTTCATTTGGTATTAACTGCATAATCGTAAGGTTAGAATCATAACTTGTGGTCTTACAACTTACTAGTGTTTATACTATTAGAAATCGAACACCTCTTAGATTGTTCCTAAGAGTTCGACTTTTGGAAAGACATTTTGATTTTGTTCAATATCAACACATTTCCGGAAATTTAAACACATTGACTGATTCATTAGCTAATCAAGTTTTAGACAGACATTTTCAACATAGGTAAAGAAAACATTCACATCATTGAATAGGATTTCACAATAAACATAGGAAAAACTCTGAAATCATATAGATAGATAGTTATATGTTTTTACAAAATTTGTGCCCAAGACACATTGGTCATCTTACCTCAAAATGTATTCAAAATGTCACAATTAAAATAGTGGTACTCATGGTAACATGCTATAGATCTAGCATTCGTACGGAGCAACTGCATCCAATGGTTAGGAACCTCAATAGTGTGTTGCTGCAGTTGCATGGGAATCTCTTCAATCCGACAATCCGAAATCCCGAAGGTCAACCCCTCTATGTGCTGTTGAAGCTCAGCTAGAGTCTCAGCCATATCAAGGTCCTGAAGGACTACTCTCCCGAAAGCCCTCTCTGCTGGTGCATCTACTTCGCACTCTGGTTCCTCTACTAGTTGAACACGGCCGATATCTGCATTACATAAAATGTCTTGTTTAGTCTTGGAAAGAAATCAAAACACAAAAACATTGTATAAACCTTAGAAAAATAAAAAAACATGGTCAAATAATTCTTACCTATTGCACCCCACTGAGCGCCTTCTAGTAATACTAAATCTGGATCTCCTCGGAATTCGACACTTTCATATGCATACTCATCAATGGAGACGATCTGTAGCCAGAACCAGGCGAAGAATGTAGTAGAGAACACAACGGTCAATTGGCCTGCATGCCAACCCATGAGTTCTACTCATCTCTGCATTCGAGGATCTCTAGGACTAGATATATCCAGTGTTTCATATTGTGGTTGCATCAGTGGAATCCTTTCCAAAGCGAAGGAGATAAGGATTGAACCATAACTGAAATTTTTCTTCCTTCCTCCCTTTTCTTTGTTCAGTTGTTTCTTTATTTGAGATACAACAACTTTAGACCAGTTGAAGATTGTTGGCTCTATGCACTCTAGCACATACTGCATATATGATATGTTCGCTACATGTAGTGTAACAGTGGTAGCAAGTTTAGAAATCGTGAAAAGGATGTTTCTCAAAGGAAAATCCTTGACATCCCGAATGTTTATTTCTCCATATTTGCTAGGTTTTGCCCCTGGATAGCAATACGGCATAACATATTCCTCCAACAGTAGACCCTATGAGAGAAATGGGAAAACCTCTCCTCGAGAAACCTGTAAGAAAATACACGTCCTCAACTATTATGGGAACCACTTTGTTCTTAATGTGAAATGCCTTTATTGCTAAATCCCATGCTCAAACTAAGAACTCCGAGGGTTCTATTTGTTGCCTCATTCCCGACAATTTGAAGTACTTAAGTAGTCCACAATCTCTTAGGGCTCTTATAGTACCCAGATTATTTAAGGAAATCATATCTTGTTCTTCATGTTCTATTTCCCTCCATGTAATCGTCATTATAATCCGATGGAAACCTGAAATACAACCATAAGATCCATTAGATTCCATTATGTTAGTCCCCTATGAAATTCTTGACAAGCAAGCTCGGGGCTAGATTATTGTGGAGCCTTCAAGGAATTCCTTTCCTCCTGAGAAGCTACCCTCCTTGAAGTCTCTTTGTGCTGTGCCTTATATAAGTTCTCCTTGCTGGTTCATTTTCCCAAGGCCTACATCAACCCTCTAAACCCCTCCAAAATCCCCTTGATTCTTACCCTTACCCTTGCTTCACCGAATTCCCCTTCCACCTCCCTACCGTTACCCTCTAAAGCCTCAAAATATATTTAAAATGGGTTAAAAGACCCACTTCCGACCATATAATAAGCCTAGCCCCCTCGAGCTAGGCCCCTAACCCTTCGTTTCGTCCATGCGCCCGAGCGTCGGAACCAAATGCTAAACCTATCGAGCGCTTATCCTTTTAATGAATCTCTGCCGTTCATTCATATCCACAGATCAATGGTCCGCAGCCAAATCTTTTCGGGTGCATTTTCCACCGTTGATCTGCTCCGCAGATCAGACGGTGCGGAGCGCGCCATTTCTGTGGACCCCCCCCCATCCATGCGTTGTTTTCGTAACCCACGTTGTTTATTTCACACCGCCTTTGGGCGATGGGTGGCTTTCCTCCAACGCCCAGTGATTCCACTAGCAGTCCGCCGCGTGTCCCCTGTACGATGGAAAAACCACTTTCTCCCCGCGCATTATCTTTCGACCAGAGTCACGCAGCGAAATGAATGCAAGCCGTCAGATCTTGCGCGCCTCATCCAACGGTCATCGGTCATCCAAGTTGCGCATGGCTTAACCCTGTTCATCGTACCCCCCTGGCCCGCCCTCCGCCGTTGATCCCCGCCATGATCAACGGTCCTGATTTGTCCCTCCGCCGTTGACTGTACCATTGTCCATGTCCCACCATGTCATCTGCACGTGTGCCCTCCGTACGTTCGACCGTTCCATTGTATATTTTCATCCAAATTCGTGTTTTCTAAGGTTTTTCTCAGTAAAATTCACTCCGCAGACCATCACCTTCGCCAGACCAATTTGCCTCCACTCCTCCTGCGATTTTCTCCCCCGCATCGTCATCTGCACGGCCTTTCTCCGCCTCCACATCATCCGCCACCCAATTCATGATTTCCTTAACTTATTCGTGGGTTTTGCAGGGTTATTAAGAGGCAATGGCCACCATGACACACGTCTCTGTTCCCAGGACAAAGAAATCGGGAAAGATCATCTTCAGCGGCTGGAATTTATGAAAAATGACCCGGGAAGTTGAACACAGGACATGCATTAAAGAGAACAGGGTTTAAACTTTGTAGAAACCTCCCAGTGCCATTAAAACCCAAGCTAACCTGTCAGTAGTGAAAATTGAGTGGCAAAGTGTTTCAGTACAGAGAAAAGGAGATTAAAACACCCTAATGAAGATATGGAGCCTTAAACCAGTAGTTTAAGAGGCAAAGCACCAGGCTAAAGACCCCGAGGATCAATCAGAAGGATCCTGTGCACAGTAAAAGGTAACATCAGGGTTTATTCATCAGCAGAATGTTTTTCTTTGTCAAGTACAGGACGCCCATACAACTTTTATTATGCACAATGTCCCTGAAGGAATTTCCACCCTAACAGTGGTTCAAAACCACCAGAGCATTTATATGGCAGACTTCTCAGTAGTTTATTTCATTTTTTTCAAAGCACCAGGAGTACTACAGCCAAAAAATGTCAAGATCATATCTGGAGAAGATCACCCTCCACAAGGGAAGTGACAGGGATTAAATACACAACAATCAAACAGAATGGGTTTTGGCCCTGCATTCATTTTTTGTTTAATGTTACATTTAGTGTTCACCTACCACCTCAGTCGACCCTCTGTTCATCATCTGCTATAAATCACAGAAGGAAATTATTGTAAAGGTTGTTGATGAGATATCAGTAGATTGCAAGCATTTTCCTCTTGAGACAAGTTCTCTGTGTAATATTGTAAGATAGGTTGAGACTTGATGTATTCAGACTGAATGTTTAAGCTGTGGGCAATGATGTACCTGATTGGTGTTGTTTTTAATATGACAAGCGCATTTCTTTGGATCCTGATCTAAAGCAGCTGGTGATTTTTTCCTTTCTCTGTATTTGTGATTGACTTGCTTTCATTTCATTATGTTTCTTCAGGCTCGCATCAGAAGTTTGGCATAATATTTACCCTTGATAGGTACCTTATGTTGCTGCTCTCCCAGCCTTTATGTTTTCTGCTTATATGTGTATCTGAATATTGATTTCAATTGATTTAACCAGTGTAGTGGATGTCATTGCCTGCTCTCTGATGTATGAGTTAGTGAAATCTATGTTTAGATGTTATTGTTAGGATTTAGTTAGATGAGTTGAGAACAGTGGGAGGTCTAGAACCCTATCTCTGCCTCACTAGGATCTTTCCATCTCATTAAACCTTCCTAAGATCCCTTGCCTTGCCTCTGGTTTTTTTCCAAGTAGGTCTAGAGTTAAATGACCTCTGACCTGATCTATAGACAGAATTGGCTGGTTCCCCTTCACTCACTTTCAATCCTCAATGTTCCATTCCATCAACCATCTTTTAAGATCCAAATGCTCTAGATGACCAACCCAACTAAAAGCTTGCACATTGAACACAAGTAAACCCTTTCTTAACTCCATTGCCCAATGGCCTTGATGTTCCCTGAGTTATCTATATTTTCCTAGTTTCCTCTTTGCTCATCCTTGTCTTATATTGGACCTTTCTTTCCTGATTCCCAACAACCATACCTAAACAATCAAACCAACAAAACTTGTGCCTATAACTAGCCTAAAACCTTAACATTTGAGCTTCAAAGACATAAAACCTTTGACTATCACAGAGAGATCCCTCTCTGGACCTAGGAGGGCTAGATCCTAAGGTCTGAAAGTGGTTCTATGTTGTCTCATCTTTTGGACTTGTCAACCTGGCCAAAACATGGGAACCCCAACATAATGGCGACTCCGCTGGGGGAAAATTGAGTGCATCACACTTTGAAACATCCCTAGGCATTCAAAACTTAGAACTCTGGTTAGGTTGACAGTAAGTCACTCCTTTCCTGAATCGACCTCCATTGTTGAGTATCCATCATACTCTTATACAGAGCCTGGAAAGGGCTAGGTAGCCTTAGGATCTCATCCTCTTTTGGAGGTGACATATCTGGTAAATTCCCTTCCAGTCAATCTCTGGTTGGAGTTTGTTGTTTTTGAGGTTATTCTTGAGATGTGATAGTGCTTGAGACTGTGGTGGATAGTGTAACCCCTTTGACATACCCTAAACCTTCCACCTGGCGACTCCATAGTTCCTAAAAGATCAAGACTCCACTGGTGATCAGTAGGCCTGCTGATTAACTTGGTTTCACATTAGACTCCACTGGGAGACCAGCTTTTGAAACAACATTAACCACAACAGAAGTAGCAAATAGGGTTAAGCTGCTGGGCTAGGAAACAACATTCTGGCTTTCAGGACCATTCACACAAGAGCTTATCCTAACCCTGACCCACCTGAGATAGTTGAAAATCCGGAGAGTATCCTCAAGGGAGCTCGTACACCTAAAAGACCAACTATTTCCAGTCACATTCATAGAGCTAATTCTGCACCAGAAGATCTTACAGCTCTTTTGAACCCATTCCTTGACCTAGATCCACCTGACAGATTACCTAGAACTAGGTCATTTAGTCATCTAGACCAGCCAGACCTCGAGCTTCACAGTTCACCATCTCATAGTGGTCAACATGCTAGGGATAGAGGAACCCCTCCATCTACACCACTTGATATCCACTTCATTCAAAACTTGGGGCTCTGTCACCCTAGATCTGCTCAACAGACTTCTGTTGGTCCTAACATTCTTGTCATCCATATACCAGCTGCTCAAGTTAACCCTTTACCTCATCAAAATATCATCATGGCAGCTTGGTATGCACCTATGGTTTTACCTCAGCCCATGTTACCCTTACCCAATGATTATCAGTCAAAAATCCCACACTTTATTGCAAAAGAGTCCATAACAGCTCAGCAACATGTAGATAAGATGGAGGATTCCTTTGATTACATGGAAATTGACGATGAATCAGTCAAAATGAGAATCTTTGCCCAAAGCCTAGGGGGTGATGTAAAGAAATGGTTTAAGGGCTTACCTCCTAGCAGTATCTAAGATCTCCCTGCATTATATCAGACTTTCATAAACAAATGGGAAACAAGGGAAAACCCTCGTCAACTCCTAGCCGAATACATGAGCCTAAAAAGGAATGTAGGAGAGAGTGTCCATGATTACACAACAAGATTTAAAAACATTTACAATGCTCTCCCTCCACATATGAAACCTCCACAAGGTATGGACCTAGAAAAATACCCTGATGGGTTTGATGCTGACATGGCCTATGAGCTTAGGGCTAAAGAATACACCACATTGGAAGACATGCAGAAAGGGGCTGTAAACATAGAGGCAAATTTGATTGAGAAAAGAGCAAGATTGAGGTATGAAAGGAGGTTAACCTATAGGGATGACAATGTATCCTCCACATCTGATCCAAATTATGAAAAATTGTCTAAAAACATGGAAGAGCTACAAAAAATGATGAAGAAGATGGTTTTCACTGTTAGCAATCAGAACAGAAACCAGAACCAAAATCAGAACCAAAACTTTAGAATGAATAACAATGCTCCCAAGAGACAGAGAGAGTCAGATCAACAAGTAATTCCCCCATTCCAAGAAAACTTTTTATATGAAGATGAGGGGATCATAGAAGAGTCTGAAGGGAATACAATAAACATGTTTGAAACAGAAGACTCAGTCCTTAACTGTGATTCATGGGAATATCAGCCATCACCTTCATACTGGGAGGAGGAGTGGTTCGAAACTGAAGATTACAGATTAGGATTTGAAAATTTCATCATGCAGGTCAGAGAAAAATACGAACTTAGGAGCAAAAAGAACCAAGACACTTCCAAAACCAAAGCTCCTGAGGTTACCTTCAAGAAAAGGCCTGACAAATCTTCTAAAGTGACTTCTGAAAATAGCAAATCAGCAGCTGAAAGTTCTGGTAAACACAAGGAAAAAGACAACCAAGACACTGAAAAACAAAGCCAACCAACCAGCAGCACTAGAACTGCAGTTAGTGCTCCTGATAAAATGATTCCTGACCCTGTACATAGTGAGAAATCACAAACTGATTCAGCCACTAAGGCAGTAGCAAATAAAATAGAATTGAGCGTTACAAAGGTCCAGTCCACTTTCAATCTGGAAAGTGAGATTGCAAAAATCAAAATCTCTGTACCATTATCTGAACTGGCCACTCAGAATGTATATAAAGGCCAAATTTTGAAAGCATTAAATCTGGGGGAAAACAATGACACTGTGAATTTGAGTGATGATCAACCTGCCCTCTTGTTTGGCCCAAAGATTGAGGGAAAGTTTCAGGAAGGGGTGGTTCTGCCTTTCTATGTCAGTCTCAACATTCATGACAAGATCCTTCATAATGCCATGCATGACTCTGGAGCTTCACACAATCTAATGCCTAAGGTAGTGATGGAAAGGTTAGGCCTAGAGATAACACGACCTTACAAAGATTTATATTCGTTTGACTCTAGCAAAGTAAAATGCCTAGGACTAATCAAAGACTTATGTGTGAGCTTGACCCAGATTCCAGCTAAATGTATGGTCATGGATGTTGTGGTGGCAGATGTGCCACCCAAGTATGGCATGCTGTTATCTAGATCATGGGGAGCCAAACTGCAAGGAACAATGCAGATTGATGGCTCGTATGCCACTATCCCTATCTTTGGCCAACTTAGAAGACTGTATAGGGAAGCGCAGATGAAATTCTTAGTCAGCAGCCCCGAGAAGCCTGAAAAATCTCTTTTATACTCTGTACATACGGATCTCGACTCCTTCATCCTTTGTAATGATGAATCCTTGGAGGAGTCAGAATCTGAAAACCTCGGTACAAATGTAGAGGCTGAAAGCACAGACCTGAAAATAATGGCCGCTTTGGAGGAAAGCGAAGAAGAAAACAACAGTGAAACCTGTAGAATATGCGGTGGGAACCTAACTCGGAATGAACCAGAAACACAATGCAGTCAACCCAATAGTCACACCCCTCAGACCGATACACCACGTGAAGAACAAGACAACCCACAACCTAGTACAGACCCCACAACGCAACATAATGGTGAACCCTGTGGGAAATGAAGTTCGATGGGTCCTGTACTAGGCAAACTACAGGAGCGGGGTGTGGCTACGTAACATAGAAAATGACCATGCAAAGAGCCACGCTGTCAATCTGCACTTCAAATGCACAAATAACATTGCAGAGTATGAAGCTCTTATCTTGGGCTTAAGTCTGTTGAAAAAATTAGGGGCCCGTAGGATAACGATGCATGGAGATTATGAGTTAGTGATCAAAAAAGTGAATGGTGAGTACGTAGCAAAACATCCTCGATTAAGAGCATATAGGAACGGTGCCATGGATTTTTTGAAAACTTTCATGGAATATGAATTAGTGTTTGTTCCTAGGAGCCAAAATGTCATTGCAAATGGATTAGCTTGTCTAGCCAGTTCATATCCCAAGCATCCCCCTGACCAACAAATCATCATTCAGACCAAGTTCATACCTGCAGTGCCAGACAACGAAAAATATTTGCAGGTCTTTGAAGGAGACAAACAGATTGAAGATTTTCTGGCGGGCAGAAATGAGTTTGAATTCTCTGATTCAGAATCAAAATCTGATGACAGCTGCCCAAGTGAGAATCCCCCAGATGAACAAGAAACACCCTGTAACATAGAAATAAACACCTTTTTTGAAGAAACTGGAAATCCAACCGAAAAAGGTAGAAATGCAGATAGCGAAGAAATAGAGGTGTTGCAGGCCAAGGATAAGAATATACCCAGAGGCCTGACACCCTTAGAGGACCTTTTTGACTTTGACGATGTAGAAAAAAAGCCCACTATAGAACATGCAGACTCTAATGTTGAAGAATGCAACATAGGCACTGAAGATAAACCCAAAATGATCAAACTAGCTAAGTCTTTACCTGCAGACATGAAGAAGAAATACATTGAGCTATTTAAGGAATTCATCGATGTGTTTGCATGGAGCTATGAAGACTTAAAGGCCTATGACACCAACATCATACAACACAAGATACCCTTGAAGGAAAAGCAGAAGCCTTTCAGACAGAAACTCCGTAGGATCAATCCGAAACAATTGCCTGCAGTTGAGAAAGAGATTAAAAAGATGTATGATGCAGGCATAATAGTCCCTGTAAATTTTTCTGATTTGGTGTCAAACTTAGTGGTTGTAAGAAAGAAAACAGGGGAGATCAAATTATGCATATACTTCAGAAACCTCAACAGAGCCTCCCTGAAAGACAACTACCTCTTGCCTAGAATGGAACACATCTTACAGAAGGTAGTGGGCTCTAAAAGAATCTCCCTGCTTGATGGTTTTTCAAGATATAACCAAATATTGGTACTCCCAGAAGACCAACTCAAAACAGCATTTACCACTCCATGGGGCACCTTTATGTATGTGAAGATGCCATTTGGATTGATGAATGCTGGAACCACCTTCCAGAGAGCGATGGATATAGCTTTCTCAGAGGAGATAGGACACTTCATAGTTATCTATTTAGATTACTTGACTGTATTTTCCAAAACTGAAGAAGAACATCTTAAACATCTAAGGAAAATTTTCAAAAAATGTAGAAGGTATGGTCTGTCCTTAAATCCTAAGAAAACTGTGTTTGGACTGCAAGAAGGTAAACTTCTTGGTCACATTATATCTGAGAAAGGGATCAGGATAGACCCATAGAGAGTTGAGGGAATACTCCAAATCACACACCCAAGAAACATCAAGGACTTATAGTCCTTCATTAAGAAAATCAACTTCCTGAGGAGATTTATTCCCAATCTAGCTGAACACCTTAGGACTATGACTAACATGCTGAAGAAGGGTGCAGCAATTAAATGGACTGTAGGAGCCAAAAAATCTTTCGAATCTGTTAAACTTGCACTCACTCAGGCTTCTGTGCTGATTAGCCCTGATTTCTCGAAAGATTTTCTGATCTTTTCATTTGCCTCCCAGCATACTGTGGCTGCAGTCTTACTGCAGAAAAATTCAGAAGGTAATGAACAGCCTATAGCCTTCTTCAGCAAAGCGCTGAGAGATGCACCCTTAAAGTAAAACATCATGGAAAAGCAGGCCTATAACCTGATTAAGGCCTTAAAATACTGTAGGGTGTACATTTTGCATTCTCACACCATTGCTTATGTACCAAATATAGTGGTCAAAGATATCTTGTCCCAGGACCCTGATGGGAAAAGGGGCAAATGGATTGCTACAATCTTAGAATACAACCTTGAAATAAAACCCACCAAGTTGATCAAAGGTCAAGGCCTGGCCTAGTTAATGGCTGAATCAAACTTGCAGGCCCTTGACATTAACATGATAAATGCCTTAGATGAGTAGGAAGGATTTCCCCATCTAACTGTTGAGGAGCAGTTTCAAAACTCTCCTTGGTATACTTATCTCCTTTACGTGCTCACCAACCTCAATGCCCCTCCAGAACTGTCCAAAACTAAGGCTAGATTCATAAAACTCAAAGCTAGAAACTACTGCATTCTGAATGAGAATCTATACTGGAAAAATCCAAATGGCCTATTGCTGAAATGCTTGTCTAAAACTGAAGCTGAAAGAATTAAACAGGAATTCCATGCTGGGGAGTGTGGAGGCCACCTGAGTTGGAAAGCCACTGCAAATAAAATACTCAGGGCTGGTTATTATTGGCCTACACTATTTAATGATGTCCATAAAATGATAACCTCCTGCCACAAATGTCAGATATTTGAAGGTAAAAGAAAGCTCCTCCCCCTTCCCCTACAACCCATCACTGTTGAAGGTCCCTTTCTGCAATGGTGTCTAGACTTTATAGGGGAGATTCATCCAGCCTCTTTTGGGCAACACAAGTGGATTTTGACTGCCACAGATTACTTCACTAAATGGATAGAAGCCATACCCACTAGGAATGCCACTGATTCTGTCATCATTAGGTTCCTAGAAGACTTCATCCTATCTCGGTTTGGCTATCCAAGGAAAATAATCACTGACAACGTTGTTGCCTTCGGATCCAAGAAAATGGTTGAGTTCTGTCACAGTTACCATATCACGCTTGGTCATTCAACTGCCTATTACCCCCAGGGTAATGGATTGGCTGAATCATCTAACAAAAGCCTGGTCACAATCATTAAGAAGATGTTGGAAGAGAACAAAAAGTCATGGCATAAAAAGTTGATACAGGATTTGTGGGCTAACAGACTCACCACAAATAAATCTATAGGCATGTCACCATTCCAGCTGGTTTATGGAACAGAAGCGGTTTTTCCTACTAGCCTTGGAATACCAGTGATCAAGCTTGTCCAGGAGATTCAGACAGAGGAAAACAATATGGTGAGAAGAGTTAATGAAACCATCCATCTTCAGCAAACAAGGGAGCAAGTGTATAGCAGGGCTGTCAGAGTGCAGGAAAACATAAAGAGGCAGTTTGACAAAAGAACCAAAGATTCAGACTTCAAAATTGGTGACAAGGTTCTGAAATGGGATTCAAAAAGAGAGGACGAAGGTAAACATGGCAAGTTTGACAGCTTATGGCAGGGTCCATTCATTATCCGAGCTTCTGTGGGTCCTAATGCATTTTTCTTACAAGAACTTGATGGTATGGAGCTGCTTGGGGGTCCTGTCAATGGCAGGATGCTTAGACACTATTTCTGCTAATTTGTCATTTTCAGTCCCACTTCCATTGTACATACCATTGCAGTTTTACTTTCAAGAAAATAGAGAAAATGTTTCCAAAAAATAGAGAAGGTGGAGGTTCAAACATGCTCAAAATGATGCAGGGGCATTAGACACTAGCCAACAATGTAGGAGGTTTTCCCACATGTTGTGGCTAGGAGGGTTCGAAATCATCAAAATTGTAACAGCTAGGTGTCAATACCTCAGCTGACTGTTTCATTTCAGGGTAGTTAGAGTTGTAGGAGTCGAATAGCTTTAGATTAAATCCATATGTCATGTTTCAATTAATTTGAATAATTGTAATTAGGCTGTTGGGCTCTAAACGGTCCTCACAAAGGAACCGAAGAGTCATATTGATGTATATATATTGTATCCCTCGGATGTATAGGGCGGGAAGAGATTTCACAGGAAGACTGTGTGTAATTGACATTGGTTCTCTGCTTGAATATATGTATATGGTCTGTTGAGTACCTGAGAGCTAACGAAATTGTCTTTGTATGCGCTATCGCTTAGTTCAAAGACCTGAATCCTCTGTTCCTGAAGTCAGTTATTATAGGAGAACACTGTGCAAATCTTTCCACATCCTCTGTCTGTTTCGTGGTGTAAATCCCGTTAAATGGTTGGACGAACTCTGTCAAGTTAAAATCCGGTTATAAAAGGAAAAGACGTTGTTGGTCGCAAGGTAGAAACCCTGTACCGTGGTCAAGACCCCGAGTTAATGGATACGAAGGAGAACATAACCCGCATTAACCTTGGTTAAACATTGTGGAAAAACCACGAGTGGTTTTGGAGGGCGGATTGCCCCATTCCGCACCACCTTTCGTCTACAAGCGATATTGTCTGGAGGGCGAGCGATTCCATAGACCGTTAGACACGTGGCTTGGGCCACTGTTCCAAAATCACCCATTAATCTGCGCCTTCGCGCTTTAAAGAGCGACGTGGGACGCCGAGCAAAATACATGCGGGTCGTCGATTTGGAGGAGGGCTATCCAACGGTGGGTGCTCGTCGAACTTTCCCGGAGGATAATCAAAGTGCGCAGACGATAAGAGAGGTACGGTGCACTTGTTGATTGGTTTATCGACCGTGGAAGTGGGACCCAGGACCCTGGGTAATAATATCCAAAGGTTATTTTAAACATTTATGTAAACATGCGTGGAGGATTAATATAAAGGTTACGAAGGATCGAACAGTTACATAAGTTCGGAGACCATTATATAAGCCTGGTATTACGATATAACATTTTAAAGCTTTCAATTATAATTATTTATCAATTTTTCTAGAATTGATAAATAAAATTATCGAGAGAATAGAAAGACCACGTGGAAAATACAGAGAAGGCGACCAGGGCCACATCACGGTTGACCAACTTCTCCTTGGGGAACAACTTCACCTTGTTGTTGCGTCATTTGTGGTATCAGAGCAGGAATTTTAAGTTGTTTGCTGACATGGCAATCCGAATTGGTAGAGGTACCAGCAGAAGGAGACCCGTAGCCAACACAGAGGTGTTGGAGGTGTTGCAGAGGGTCGAGGCCAAAATGGATGCCGTGGAGCGAAGACAGACCAGAGATCCTGAAGACATCAGCGAACCTGAAACAGAAGAGGCTGAAAAGAATGTTGAAAATCCTCCTGACATGAGGCTCCTTAGGACTGTTCTGGGGTCTGCAGTTAAGCCCAAGATTGAAGTGTCAAGCTATGCAGGGGGACTGAATCCAGAGGAGCTGGTGGACTGGATAAATGAATTAAACAAGTGCTTCGATTGTGAAGAAATAAGTGAAGATAAAAAATTCAAGTTTGCAGTAACAAAGCTGAAGGGACATGCTGCACTTTGGTGGGATGGAGTGCAGGCAGAGAGGAGGAGAATTGGCAAGCAACCTATCAAGAGCTAGACCAGAATGATGGCTAAACTAAAAGGTAAATTCTTACCTAGTGATTATCAGCTGACATTGTATAAACAAATGCAGAACCTGAGACAGAGGTTGCTGACAGTAAAATAATACATAGAGGAATTCTACAGAGTGAGCATAAGAGCCGAGCAATTCCAAGATACACCAGAGAAGACTGCCAGATATGTGAATGGTCTCAAGCTGGAGATCCAAGATGAGATTGGTTTTTTGTCCACCAAGACAGTGGAAGAGGCCTATCAGATGGCCTTGAAAGCAGAGGAGAAACTCCTGAGGAAACAGTCTGCCAAGAGGAGAGGTACTTTCCGTGGGAAGGGAAGTCAGGGTGGTAGAGGAAAGCCTACACCCAGGGATGGAGCTAACATTAGCTCACCTCAGAATGCATCTACAGAGGAGGATTAAAGTGGTAGAAGGGGTTCTTACAGAGGAAAAGGAAGGGGAGGCAGAGACAGAGGCAGAGGTAGAGAACTAAGGTGTTATAGATGTCAGCAGGTGGGACACAAGCACTATGAATGTCCAGAGAATGTGGGTGCTGGTCCAAGGAATGTTGTTGTTGCCCAGGCTGAAAAGGAGGCAGAAATTGAAGAAGACATTCTTCCAGAAAGGGGAGAATCCTTCGTGGTAAATAAGGTCCTGTTGAAGCAAGCTAAAGAGGTCACTGAGCCTGCACAAAGAAAGACTTTGTTTAGGAGCATATGCAAAGTCCAAGGGAAATGCCGTCAGCTAGTTGACAAGGGCAAAGCACAGCATAACTGGTTTTCCACCGAGGCAGATAGAAAAATTGTGTCGAGGACTAGGAGCATCCAACTCCCTACAGGGTGTCCCGTTACATAAAGGCACCAAATGTCGTGGAAATAATGGGAAGGTGAACAGAGCCGCAAATGGGCAAGTACAAGGAAAAATTTTTGTGTGATGTAATGCCCATGGATCTATGTTATATATTGCTGGGTAGACCTTGGCAGTTTGAGAGAGCAGTAGTGCATGATGGCAAGAAGAACACTTACAAGTTCTTCAAGGATGGGGTGCATCATACATTGATACCCATGGAAGAAGGAGAGCCATCCAGCAGAGTGATTGATCCAAAGACCTTGTTGCTGAGCGGGAAGGAATATCTGCAGTAGATAGAAGAAGAAGAGGTAAGCTTTGCTTTAGTTTGCAAACCTAAGGTAGTTCTTACTTCTACAAATATTTCTGATTTGCCAGTAGAAATCCAAGAAATGTTAGATGAGTATTGTGACATTGTTGTGGATGATTTACCTGATGAGCTGCCACCTGTGAGAAAGATCAGCCATCAGATAGATTTTATCCCTGGTTCAAATCTGCCAAATAAGGCAGCCTATAGAATGACTCCCAAGGAAAATCAGGAAATCAGGAGATAGGTACAGGAGTTGGTGGACAAAGGACTGATCAGAGAAAGTCTGAGTCCATGTGCAGTACCAGCAGTTTTGAGCCCAAAGAAAGATGGAGGCTGGAGGATGTGTACTGATTCCAGAGCAATTAATAAGATCACAATCAGGTACAGATTCCCTTTGCCCAGAATTAAGGATTTAATGGACTATTTGAGTGGTGCTAAGTATTTCTCAAAGATAGATTTGAAGAGTGGATATCATCAGATTAGAATAAGAGAGGGTGATGAGTGGAAAACTGCCTTTAAAACAAATGAAGGACTGTATGAATGGATGGTAATGCCTTTTGGGTTGTCAAATGCACCAAGCACTTTTATGAGACTTATGAATGAAGTGTTGAAAGAATTTATTGGGAAATTTGTGATAGTATATTTAGATGATATACTAGTTTTCAGTAGAACTAAAGAAGAACATTTAAGGCATCTTAATCATGTCTTGAAGAAGATGCACCAAGAGAAACTGCTGATAAATTTGAAGAAATTCTCATTCATGAAGGAAGAGTTGGTGTATTTTGGCTTTGTTGTTTCTGCAGAAGGATTGAAGATGGACCCAGAAAAGGTCAAGGCAATTTTGGAGTGGCCTTCACCCAGGAATGTTTTTGAGCTAAGAAGTTTCCATGGACTTGCTAGTTTCTACAAAAAGTTCATAAGGAACTTCAGTAAGATCAATGCACCCATAATTGAAACAATAAAGAAGAGCAAACAACCATTTAAGTGGAATGCTAAAGCAGAAAGAAATTTTAAAATTTTGAAGCAAAAGATAACAGAGAAGCCTGTTTTGATTCTGCCTGATTTTACTAAACCATTTCAAGTGAAGTGTGATGCCAGTGGAGAGGCCATTGGAGCTGTGTTGAGTCAGGATGATAGGCCCATAGCATATTTCAATGAGAATTTGAATGACACTAGGAGAAAGTATTCCTCTTATGAGAAGGAATTCGATGCAATTGTTCAGGCACTGAAGAAGTGGAGACATTATTTGATGTCCAGGGAATTTGTATTGTATTCTGACAATCATGCTTTGCAGTATATTGTATAGCAGCCCAAGTTGAAACATAAGCATGCTAAATGGGTTGATTATCTCCAAAGTTTTAATTTTTTTTTGAAACATATAAGTGGCCAAGCCAACAAAGTAGCTGATGCTTTGAGTAGGAGACACTTGCTTGTTCAAGAAAATAATTTTGAGGTTGTAGGGTTTGATTTTCTCAAGGAATTGTATAAAACAGATCCTGATTTTAAAGATGCATTTGAGGCATGTAGTAACCCTGTTTTAACAGATAGAAGCCAGTGGCTGGATTATTTTCTGCAGGAAGACTTGTTATTCAGAAAGAACCAACTGTGTGTACCAAAATGTTCCATGAGAGAAACTTTGATCAAAGAGAAGCATAGTGGTGGACTTGCTGGGCACTTTGGTACTGATAAGACTTATGAGTAACTGAGTCACTTTTATTTCTGGCCCAATATGAGAACAGAAGTAGACAGGTTTGTGAAGAATTGCAAGATTTGTCAATATGCTAAAGGAAGGAGCCAGAATGCAGGACTGTACACTCCCTTGCCTATTCCAGACAGGCCTTGGGACATGGTGAGTATGGATTTTGTTCTAGGATTGCCCAAGACCCAGAGAGGGAATGATGCAGTCTCTTTTGTGGTGGACAGATTCTCCAAAATGGCACATTTTATTCCATGTTATAAAACTAGTGAGGCCACCCATGTTGCTAACTTGTTTTTCAAAGAAGTTGTTAGATTACATGGGTTGCCTAAGAGTATTGTTTCAGACAGAGACACTAGATTTGTGGGTCACTTTTGGAGGACATTGTGGAAGAAACTTGGCACCAAACTAAGTTTCAGCTCAGCTTATCATCCCCAGACTGAGGTAGTGAATAGGAGTTTGGGAAATTTGTTGAGAAGTCTTGCAGGAGAGCATCCCAAGCAGTGGGATCATATTTTTCCCCTGGCAGAATATGCATATAATGACTCACCAAATAGGAGCACAGGGCAGAGCCCAATTCATATTGTTTATGGAATGCATCCTAGAGGAATATCAGAATTAAGAAATCTGGGAAGAGCAGAACTGAGAAGTGCAGATGGTGAGGACTTTGCTTCAGAGATCCAGGCCATACATGAACAAGCGAAACAACAATTACAAGGCAGCAGCATCAAATACAAAAACAGAGCAGACTTGAGTAGAAAGGAAGTTCATTTTGAAGTAGGAGATCCGTTTTTGGCACACTTGAGAAAGGAGAGGTTCCCAAAGAAGCAGTACAACAAATTGAAGTTCAAAAAGATTGGGCCATGCAAGATACTTAGGAAATTTTCTGCAAATGCTTATGAGATTGAATTGCCACCTGATGTTGGAATATCTCCTATTTTTAATGTTGCAGATTTGTACAAGTATGAAGATGATGGTGCAGAAGAAGGATCAACAGACAAGGAATAGATTGAGTGGAAAGAACAATTACCTCCAGCACAACCATTGCAACCAGAGAAGATATTGGATAAAAGACCATTCAGAAGGACCAGAGGACAAGAGTACTTCCAGTACTTGATCAAATGGAGGGATAAACCATAGGAGGATGCCACTTGGATGACTAGAGGAATGTTGCAGAAGATAGGCAGATCAATGGAAGGGCTCATGGATAGGAGCCCATGAAGAAGATTGCCCTCAGGAGTCTGATGCAGGGGCATTAGACACTAGCCAGCAATGTAGGAGGTTTGCCCACATGTTGTGGCTAGGAGGGTTCGAAATCATCAAAATTGTAACAGCTAGGTGTCAATACCTCAGCTAACTGTTTCATTTCAGGGTAGTTAGAGTTGTAGGAGTTGAATAGCTTTAGATTAAATCCATCTATCATGTTTCAGTTAATTTGAATAATTGTAATTAGGCTGTTGGGCTCTAAACGGTCCTCACAAAGGAACCGAAGAGTCATATTGATGTATATATATTGTATCCCTCGGATGTATAGGGGGGGGAGATATTTCACAGGAAGACTGTGTGTAATTGACATTGGTTCTCTTCTTGAATATATGTATATGGTCTGTTGAGTACCTGAGAGTTAACGAAATTGTCTTTGTATGCGCTATCGCTTAGTTCGAAGAACTAAATCCTCTGTTCCTGAAGTCAGTTATTATAGGAGAACACTGTGCAACTCTCTCCACATCCTTTGTCTGTGTCATGGTGTAAATCCCGTTAAATGGTTGGACGAACTCTGTCGAGTTAAAATCCAGTTATAAAAGGAAAAGACGATGTTGGTCGCAAGGTAGAAACCCTGTACCGTGGTCAAGACCCCGAGTTAATGGATATGAAGAAGAACGTAACCCACATTAACCTTGGTTAAACACTGTGAAAAAACCACGAGTGGTTTTGGAGGGCGGATTGCCCCATTTCGCACCACCTTTCGTCCACAAGCGGTGTTGTCTGGAGGGCGAGCGATTCCATAGACCGTTGGACACGTGGCTTGGGCCACTGTTCCAAAAACACCCGTTAATCTGCGCCTTCACGTGTTAAAGAGCAACGTGGGACGCCGATTGAAATACATGCAGGTCATAAATTTGGAGGAGGGCTATCCAATGGTGGGTGCTCGTCGAACTTTCCCAGAGGATAATCAAAGTGCGCAGACGATAAGAGAGGTACGGTGCATGCGTTGATTGGTTTATCGGCCGTGGAAGTGGGACCCAGGACCCCGGGTAATAATATCCAAAGGTTATTGTAAACGTTTATGTAAACATGCGTGGAGGATTAATATAAAGGTTACGAAGGATCGAACAGTTACATAAGTTCGGAGACCATTATGTAAGCCGGGTATTACGATATAACATTTTAAAGCTGTCAATTATAATTATTTATCAATTCTTCTAAAATTGATAAATAAAATTGTCGAGAGAATAGAAAGACCACGTGGAAAATATAGAGAAGGCGACCAGGGCCACGTCACGGTTGACCAAATTCTCCTTGGGGAACAACTTCACCTTGTTGTTGCGTCACAGAACATGGACCTCCGAAAAATGCAAAGATTGGCTCTAATATGATCAAAGCCTGAGCCAAAGAAAGAGAGACAGCTGGTCCTAACACGCTCAAAATCTGGACCAGCAAAGGAAAAGAAAAAATCAGCTCTAACATGCCTAAAACCAGAGCCGAAGACGAAGAAGAAAAGGTGACTCTAATATGCTCAAAATCTGAGTCACAAACAAAGAAGGATATTTCAAACTACAGATTTCATGCCTTCACAGTTTTGTTTTGCAGCTTTCTACAAATCTCGACTCCAGCAAGTCAGACAGTTTAATCCTGGCTTGGCTGTTTTTCAATTTCCTGTCTTAGAATGTAGGAGAAGAAATATGTTGGACAGTTTAATCCTAGCAGATGTTAGAATAGGTAGAGAAGCATATGAGGCCAACTGTTTAATCTGGTCTCATGGAGCAATAAGGGTAGACCTAGAATAGGTTTGTTTTCTGTTTCAAAAATAAATCATGTAAAGGGTCTGCTAGCTCAAATGCACCCTAAAGAAGAAAAATGCTAGGATTGTAGTCTGGGTAGGTAGATTGGTTGGGGAATATTTTTGCTGATTTGTGTCTCTAACATATGGTGGCAGCTGGTCAAAGAAGGGGATGTGCCAGGCAGCAGGCATCTGGCCTACTCCAAATATTATTTCTGGTTTCTTGACTCCTTCAAGAAGAAGCCATCCCCATGTGGAGCCACTGTTAGCCCCCCTATGAAATTCTTGACAAGCAAGCTGGGGGGCTAGGTTGTTTTAGAGCCTTCAAGGAATGCCTCTCATCCTGAAAAGCCATCCTCCTTGAAGTCTCTTTGTGTTGTGCCTTATATAAGTTCCCCTTGCTGGTTCTTTTTCCCAAGGCCTACATTTACCCCTTATACCCCTGAAAAATTCCCCTTTTCCCTTTTTTTTCCTCCCTCTGTCAGAGTGCCTTCGTTCCCCTCTATCTCCCCTATCAACCCTCCAAACCCCTCCAAAATCCGCTTGATTCTTACCCTTACCCTTGCTTCACTGAATTCCCCCTCCACCTCCCTACCGTTACCCTTTAAAGCCTCAAAATATATTAAAAATGGGTTAAAAGACACACTTCCGACCATATAATAAGCCTAGCCCCCTCGGGCTAGGCCCCTAACCCTTCGTTTCGTCCATGCGCCCGAGCGTCGGAACCAAATGCTAAACATGTCGGGCGCTTATCCTTTTCAATGAATCTCTGTCGTTTATTCATATCCACAGATCAACGGTCCGCAGTCAAATTGTTTCGGGCGCATTTTCCACCATTGATTTGCTCCGCAGATCGGACGGTGTGGAGCGCGCCATTTCTGTGGACCCCCCCCCCCCCCATCCGTGCGTTTTTTTCGTAACCCACGTTGTTTATTTCGCACCGCCTTTGGGCGATGGGTGGTTTTCCTCCAACGCCCAGTGATTCCACTGGCTATCCGCCGTGTGTCCCCTGTACGACGGCAAAACCACTTTCTCCCCACGCATTATCTTTCGACCAGAGTCACGCAGCGAAATGAATGCAAGCCGTCAGATCTTGCGCGCCTCATCCAACGGTCGTCAGCCATCCAAGTTGCGCACGGCTTAACCCTGTTCATCGTACCCCCCTGGCCTGCCCTCCACCATTGATCCCCACCACGATCAACGGTCTTGATTTGTCCCTCCGCCATTGACTGTTCCACTATCCCTGTCCCGCCATGTCATCTCCACGTGTGCCCTCCGTATGTTCGACCGTTCCATTGTATATTTTCGTCCAAATTCGTGTTTTCTAAGGTTTTTCTCAGTAAAATTCTTTCCGCAGACCGTCACCTCCGCCTGACCAATTTTCCTCCACTCCTCCTGCGATTTTTTCCCCCGCATCGTCATCTGCATGGCCTTTCTCTGCCTCCACATCATCTGCCACCCCATTCATGATTTCCTTAACTTATTTGTGGGTTTTGCAGGGTTATTAAGAGGGAATGGCCGCCATGATGCACGTCTCTGTTCCCAGGACAAAGAAATCGGGAAAGATCATCTTCAGCAGCTGGAATTTATGAAAAATGACCTGAGAAGTTGAACACAGGACATGCATTAAAGAGAACAGGGTTTAAACTTTGTAGAAACCTCCCAGCGCCATTAAAACCCGAGCTAACCTGTCAGAAGCGAAAATGGAGCGGCAAAGTGTTTTAGTACAGAGAAAAGGAGATTAAAACACCCTAATGAAGATCTAGAGCCTTAAACCAGTAGTTTAAGAGGCAAAGCACCAGGTTGAAGACCTCGAGGATCAATCAGAAGGATCCTGTGCATAGTAAAAGGTAACATCAAGGTTTATTCATCAGCAGAATGTTTTTCTTCGTCACGTACAGGACGCCCATACAACTTTTATTATGCACAATGTCCCTGAAGGAATTTCCACCCTAACAGCGGTTCAAAACCACCAGAGCATTTATATGGCAGACTTCTCAGTATTTTATTTCATTTTTTTCAAAGCACCAGGAGTACTACAGCCAAAAAATGTCAAGATCATATCCGGAGAAGATCACCCTCCACAAGGGAAGTGACAGGGATTAAATACACAGCAATCAAACAGAATGGGTTTCGGCCCTGCATTCATTTTGTGTTTAATGTTACATTTAGTGTTCACCTACCACCTCAGTCGACCCTCTGTTCATCATCTGCTATAAAGCACAGAAGGAAATTATTGTAAAGGTTGTTGATGAGATATCAGTAGATTGCAAGCATTTTCCTCTTGAGACAAGTTCTCTGTGTAATATTGTAAGATAGACTGAGACTTGATGTATTGAGACTGAATTTTCAAGCTGTGGGCAATGATGTACCTGATCGGTGTTGTTTTTAATATGACAAGGGCATTTCTTTGGATCTTGATCTAAAGCAGCTGGTGATGTTTTCCTTTCTCTGTATTTGTGATTGACTTGCTTTCATTTCATTATGTTTCTTCAGGCTCGCATCAGAAGTTTGGCATAAGATTTACCCTTGATAGGTACCTTATGTTGCTGCTCTCCCAGCCTTTATTTTTTCTGCTTATATGTGTATCTGAATATTGATTTCAATTGATTTAACCAGTGTAGTGGATGTCATTGCCTGCTCTCTGATGTATGAGTTAATGAAATCTATGTTTAGATGTTCTTGTTAGCATTTAGTTAGATGAGTTGAGAACATTGGGAGGTCTAGAACCCTATCTTTGCCTCACTAGGATCTTTCCATCTCATTAAACCTTCCTAAGATCCCTTGCCTTGCCTCTGGTTTTTGTCCAAGCAGGTCTGGAGTTAAATGACCTCTAACCTGATCTATAGACAGAATTGGCTGGTTCCCTTTCACTCACTTTCAATCCTCAATGTTTCATTCCATCAACCATCTTTTAAGATCCAAATGCTCTAGATGACCAGCCCAACTGAAAGCTTTCACATTGAACACAAGTAAACCCTTTCTTGACTCCATTGTCCAATGGCCTTGATGTTCCCTGATTTATCTATCTTTGCATAGTTTCCTCTTTGCTCATCCTTGTCTTATATTGGACCTTTCTTTCCTGATTCCCAACAACCATACCTAAATAATCAAACCAACCAAACTTGTGCCTATAACTAGCCTAAAACCTTAACATTTGAGCTTCAAAGACATAAAACCTTTGACTATCATTGAGAGATCCCTCTCTGGACCTAGGAGGGCTAGATCCTAAGGTCTGAAAGTGGTTCTATGTTGTCTCATCTTTTGGTCTTGTCAACCTGGCCAGAACCCCAACAGGTGGGATTCCCGATCAGGAACACCCAATGCTAAACAACATTTGCAATCTAGGCTACAAAACCAAAGAAAGTTGTATGTCTAAACAGACAATACAATTAGAAAATACAATATCATTCAACAACCTTTTCATGCTTCCATCCCCTTCCTTATATAGATTAAGAGCTTGTAAACCCTAAACCAAATTCAATGAAATAGCTTCTTTCACACAAGCCATCTCTATCTAAAACTACGATGTGCCTCATTGATGGCCACTCCTCCAAGACAACGCTATAGATTTGGTCATGGTTGACCCAATCAAAACATCCAGCCCCTTTCACACCTAAGGGTGCTTGCTTACATAGCCAAGATTTAGCCTTTTTCACATTTGGCATTGAGTTATTTGCTGTTTAGGAGTTCTATGATCCTCCTTTACATTTTTATTCATGAAACAAAAAAAAAAAAACAAAAATGAATTTTCCCATTAGCTTAGGACTAATTGGGAATATTATAGTCCTCCCCTCCCAAATTTTGCTTGTCCTCAAGCAACTGATAAGGTGAGTGTTGCAACTCTTCTCCTCCTCCATTGGTAACACATTATATGATAAGATTTATCCATAAGCTAAGTGTTCACCAATATAGCCCTCCATGAATTGTTCCTCCAAAGTTCTTATGAGATGTAAATAGTGCATCCCATAAGGAGACAACAGCTCAAATGAAACAAACATGTCTTTCCCCATGTCCTCCCTGAAAAATGTAGCATAAGTTACATGGAGAACCTCCAGCCCATAGGGAACATACATACCTCCCATCCTCCCTCCATAAATTCCCATAAAAAGCACAAGTACATCATCAATGTGTGGGAGAAAAAAAATATACATACAAATAGAAATTTGTGCATATAGAGGTGGGTCATAATCCCACATGTGGAACCGGCGTAGTGCATCTCCTACCTTCATCAAATCTAGATGTGGTAAGTGGTTTCTCCACCACTTAATTTTTTCCCATGTTATCTCACAATGGCTAAAAGTGTGAGATATATTTGGTGCCTTAGGAAAGCACCCATCACGATGAAAAATCTCCCTTTGCCCACCAAGGGAGTGGCCAAGTTCAGAAATTTTTGTGGCCCCATGTTGGCCATGAAGTTCACAAGATATAATACTCCTCCTTGGATTCATGGCCTGCATAAACATGGTGTAAGAATGCATACAATCAAAAAATAAAACATGTTTTACATGAGCATGTTCTTCACCAACAATCCTCCTTATACACATGGAGTGATGCATAGATCTATCCTCTCCCTCAAAAGGAGAAAGAGAGGGTTGAATTAACTCTTCCATAGAGTTAAGTTGCTGCTCCATCTCCACATGGTACATGCATCTTTGAAAATGTTGATATTTTTCTCCTTCAAAGCCCTCCCAATAGTAGCTCCTCAAAATGATGTTGTTGAGCTTCATTGAATATGTGTGGCTGAAAGAGAACTCCTAATAGGCTCCTTGTAGCAACTTCTCCTTGAGCTTAGAAGCTCTAGATAAGAAGATCCTACTATGATGATAGATGACTCCTTCTTGGACTAAATAGCCCTCTTCATGCAGTTGGTCATCAAGTATCATACAAGTGTGAAGATCCTTGGAATAATCCACCAACAGTTGGGATTTCCAATATGGATCTAAACTACCCAACAATGACAGCTCTGATAATGTATCAACAGAATTGTTTGTCATGTTTCTGATCTCCTCTTTGACATCTCCCATGCCAAAGGTGTATGTTGGAAGGACATTCCTTAAATTATTCTCCTCCCACAGTGTGGAATCAAAATTGAGAGTGTGTGATGATGCTAAGGGAAGAAAATCTCCCTCCTCCTTGAGCCTACGCAAGCCTCCCAGCACTGTATTATTGTCTTCCAATGCTTCCATCCCTCTTGGATCTAAATTTGGAGCATCATGTGGTGAGAGATCTCCCACAAAAACTGAATCAGGTGGCCTCCCAGATGGTTTTCCACTAGATAAGAGTGTCCCATGCAGCAATCGCGTGAGCATGATAGATGGGATTGTAAGGTCTTTTCTTCCACTACGCAAATACATCTATGTTCTTTGTGTGGAAGTGGTATGTGAGGGAAATGTATGCATGCATTTTATGATTTTAATTTCACCACTCTTCTTGTCAAACCATTCCATTTGCAAAGCCTCCCAATAAGTGGTGACTTTCCCCAATGTAATCAACCATTGAACACCCAGAATAACATTGGTGTCAGGCATGTCAACAACAAAGAAGTGATAAACCAATGTGTAAGTCCCCATGGTGACTGAAATTTATGGGACATAATGCATGCATTGCATTTTTCTATCTCCGAGGACCAAAAGAGAGAATCCCTCAAAAGTATCAGTGGGTATTTCCCTCCTTTGCACTAGATGGGCATCAATCTCTTAGGAGATTCTTTGATTATGTCCAATCTCATCTCTTTGATCTCTCTAGAAAGATCTTGCATGGCTCTCAAAAGGACCTTAGGAAAATCCTTTTCTTCTTCTTCATTTCCAGATTCAGGGGCTTTACAATTCTAGAGTTCTTCTGCGTTTGGAT